>JBBHKE010003070.1:271948-389764 GCA_037447655.1 Zygnema cylindricum | reverse complement strand
TTTACAGGTTGCCGTTAAATTTCAGTTTCAGTTTACAGTACACGTTTTTTTTCGATTTTTTCAAAAGTCACGAATTATACGTTTCAATCGCAAAAAAGGAAAAAATCGCGCGATTTGAACAACTATGATCTAAAGCCACAATACAATAAAATACAATATACAACTATATAGCCACAGTACAGTACAGTACAGTAAAATAATGTACTTTGTAGTGCACACCTTGAATCGTTATTAGCGTATAGAAATTATTAGTGTAAAGAAAAAATTAGCGTCATTCATTCTAGTTTAGTGCCAGGAGACGTGGCAGATTATGGTACACGTCCTTAAATAGTGTAGTTTATTATATTTAAGGTATCAATGTCAAAATTTTGGGGTGCCGATATAGAGTACATAAGGCTAATAACGACTCACGGTGTACTGTACACCGTCGATCGTATTTAGCGTGTAGAAATTATTAGTGTGTAGAATAATTTAGTGTCATGTACACTTTTTTTGACTTAGAAAAATTTCGAAAAAAAAGTTATAATTTTTTAACTAACGCCAATATGGGTACAGCTGATTTGTCGAGAGGATATTCTCAGTACACCGCCAATCGCTATTAGAGTCAAGGATTAAATAGCGTCAAAAAAAAAATAGCGTTATTGATTCTAATTTAGTTTCTGAGACGTGGCAGATTATGGTCCACGTAATTAAATAGCGCTATTAATTCTTTTTCAGGTTTTGGGGTCAAAATTTAGGGGCACCGAATTAGCGTTATGTACTCTAATAGCGATTGGCGGTGTAGTATAGGTAAAAGTACAAATTCTGACAATTCGTACACTGTCGCATACTTTCACTCTAATTAATTCCTAATTCTAATTTCGGTTAGGCGACAAATAAATGTACACTAAAACAGGTACAAGTACGAAATCTTTTATATATTACACCGAATCGTGGTTGTATCCTATTTATCCGTACTTGTATAATTAAAAAGTACATTTTTATACGCACCGACACATTACGTACTCCACAGAAATAAAAAAATACATAAATTAAAATGGTGTACACTAATTGTTCATCTCGTAATTAGCGTACAGGAAACATTAATATCATTTACCCTATTTTAGGTAAAACCCTCAAAATTTAGGGGCGCCGAATTAGTGTTCAACACGCTAAATACGATCGACGGTGTAATGTACAGTGGCTTTATCGTTGTATATCGTATTGTATTGTATTTTATTTTATCTATTATATTGTATGATAAATTGCCAGTAAAATTTTTTAACTTTTTTTTTTTTTACATTACGGAGATTGATTCTCGTCCAATCAGGTAAATGAACCCCCAAAAATATATATATATATATATTAAGCGGAAAAACTGCAAAGACACGTTTTTTCACAGTAAAACAAACGGTTTTTCACTGCCAGAAAAACGGTTCGGTTCGGTTCGAATCCGGGCGGAGTGCCACATGGGGACAGCAGTATTCCGTACATTTTTGGGTACAGTACACCGTGTATCGCTATTAGTGTTAACAACTTTTCGCCACTTAAAACATATTTTCTCCGTACACACTTGTCGGATTGTGGATCTGACGGTTGCGATTGAAAGGTAACATTTTCAGCTTCCGATTGGCGGTCTCAAATTGAAAATCGGACAAGTGTGTACGAAGAAAAGATGTTTTAAGTGGCGTAAAAAATGTTAACACTAATAATGATACAGTGTAGCTGATCCCACGGTGAAGCGTAAAGAAAGAAATAGCGTTTCCATGTATCATAGTTATACTCCTATCAATTGCCCTTTTTTTTTTTTTTTTTTTTTTCTTATTCGTGGCGTGTGTATCTTTCTTATTGTATAGTACTACCTAAAATATGATGGTGAGAAAAATGTCATCATTTTGTTCCATTGTTATCGCAAGTTCATAACAAAAGAAAGCAAAAACTATTTGGTGAAATTACATACTATTTCATTTGATGTTGTATTCTTTTATGTCCTTACGTAGACAACTTTAAAGTGAAGCAGATGAAACCTTGTCGAAAAACAATTTGTAATTTTAAGAACGACATTCATAAACAAAAATAAGCGATACTTGCGTGATCATTATGCTTACTAACTAAGCGAAAAAATCCCTAAATGTACCGTTTTGCCACACATGCCAAAACAAAATAAATGAGCAAACCAAACAATAGAGATAGTGTTCACCGTCATATCTCTCTTTCTCCTTCTCCCTACTGGTCCCCCTCTCCCTCACCCTCCCTCCCTCCCTCCCTCCCTCCCTCCCTCTCCCTACACCCTCAACTATCTTATTCAAAACGATCAACGCCATTTCATTTTTACTTTCTCTATGCAAAAAATGTGCGAGAAAGCTGTGCTTGAATCAGTACGAGATTCAGTGCGAATACTATAATAGTACATATTATGTATTCGTACATGTACATACATCTATATGCAGTGCGAATAATATCTGTGAATATTGCAAACAGTTTTAGTGCCATGTGACATAAAACACCCACCCAAAAATTGTCAGCACGAAATGTTTTCGTGTTCACTTATACAATGTTTCACATTGTATCGATTTCCGCCCATATTTGACAATATTATACTCTGGGATTGTAGCGTATCGTATCACAAAATTGAAACATATCGTGATTTCATTTCGTTCACTACACCGCGTATACGATACACCAATAGGACTAAGTGTTTTGAACTCTCTGTAAAACGCGTCTACGTCACCTCACCCAAGCGTGTTGCTTAAAACTTCAAAATTATGCCTTACACCGACATTCTGGTCAGTTTTGTACTACAACCGTTTCAAAGACACTCAAAAAAAAAAACCAAAACCTTCACATCTTTTCAATTTTCACAGGGCCTTTAGCTCCAAAATTCAAGGAATGAAAGAGACTCCATTTATTGGACAGTCAGATGGGAAAACTGAAAAACTGTTCTCCTCTACAAAGATCTTTAAGAGTGGTGCAAACAACGGCTTTTCAATTGCTCATAGACGACCTGAGATGTGTAAAAGACACAGAAACTTTTCCTATTTATAAATCAATCAATACATTTCCTATTTATACTAAAAATCAGAATTTTTTCTTTTTTTTTGTTATCAAACATTAACCACACAATTAATTTAGTCCACAATTCTGTGCGTTATACTGTCACATCCTTACTCAAAAACGTGATGCAATAGTCGGGAAAACCCATTTATTTTCCTCACTACTTTTTCTCCAGTCCAAAACATAAACAAATTCTTCATTTCGTCGAAAAAAATGTGAACAAAAATGTAAATGTTATGGGAAAGAGGTTTCAAATTCGAGGGTCCCACATGAACCGTCATATTACAATCGACAATTTATTTTTCCTATGCACTTTTGTATAAAGCTTTTTAGCAATTTATCATTCTAGTTTTCCATACACTTACAAAAACCCGCAAATTCTTGAACTCGCGCAATCTTTTTTTTCTTTTTCAACCCTCATTTGAAAAGAGTCTCTCCTTCCGTTCCTAACTTTTTTATATTCGCTAATATCTTTTCACTTTTTCGCACCTTACCCTCCAATGTTTTCATTTCCTCCTCCCCAATCCTCACTACCTTCTCACTTACGACCAATTCGACCTTGAGTTTTCTCTTCCTCACCCTTAGATTTTCTTCCTCTCTCACCACCTCCTCCAACTCCTTCGTCTTTATCTGTACATCGAGTTTACTTTTCTTTGCCTTCTCTCTCACATCTTCCAATTTCAGATGTGTGATAATACTACCGCTTGTTATGTTTCCCATTTTTTCCTTTACTCGATCCTGTAAAGTACTTTTTTCTGTTTCATGCTCCAAGGTGTGGCCTCTCTCCTCCTCCTCCTCCCTCTACTTCCTCCTCGTCCCTACTTTCCTCATTACAAACCTCACCTTCTACCTTCCCTTCTAGCTCGTCCTCCTCTTCGTCACTATCGTCTCCATCGTTATCCTCTTCCTCAACGTAGTCCTCTTCCCTATGCTCTCCTTTACTTTCTCCCTTCTCCTCACTTTTCCCCTCTCCCTCTCCCTCTCCCTCTTCCTCCCCCTCTCCCTCTCCCGTTCCCTCTCCCGTTCCCTCTACCACTCGCTCCCCCTCTCCCTCTCCCTCGTGACGTGACATTTTTTAAAACCAAGCCTTTCCAGCTCGTGTTGAAAAAAAAAATCTCGATATTCCTAAAAAAGAAAAAGAAACAAAAAAAGAAAAAACAACATCATAGAAAATCTCAAAATGAGTAACAAGAGTTAGGGATTTAAAAAACAACTTTCCGATAAATTTTTGGCCACCTTTCCTCTTCCGCACCACCTTCCCTCCCCCTCTCCAATCCCCTCCCTCCCCTTCCAATAATCCCTCCCTTCCCTTTCCTCCTCCATCCCTCCCCCCCATCCCCTTTCTCCTCACCTTTTGTTCCTCCGGATGATTACCACATACTCTCATAAAAAGGTCGTACAATTCCTTGTGAACACCCCTCTCCTTTTCCTCCCCTCTAGTCCTCGGCTCTACTTTCGAAGTGCCTCCCTCCTTCATCGAATCCGAGGTTTTGTTTCCATTCGCATTTCCGTTTCAACTTCCGTTCCCGTTCCCATTTGTTCCCCCGCTTCCGTTTACCGCGACAACACGATTTCGGTTTTTCTTTCCGTTTCCGTTTCCGTTTCTGTTTCTCTCTTCATTTATCTCTCCATTTCCGATTCGATTTAAACAGGAATCGTTGTTGCCCACATACCGTTGACTGACATCTTTCAAGAAATTTTTGCGACTTTTTTCCATTCTATATTTTTCTAGAATAGAAAAATAATCGTTTTGGCCGGTAATACAAGGAAAATTATCATCCATATAGTGTGCAACTTCAGATCGATTTTTTCGCTTTCTTTTCACGAGATATTTAAACAACTCAACTCAGCTTCGAAAACAGATACCTGCAAAAAAAATTGAGGGATATATCGGAATCGAGGGAGGGAGGGGCTCGCACCATCTCTTGCAATGTTCGATTCTTCCTCTTTGCTACTCCATTCGATTGTGGGGAATAAGGAGCCGTGAATTGCTACTTAATCCCCGTCTCTTTACAATAATCAGCGAAAGCAAGAAATTCACCTCCGCGGTCCGAGCGTACCGCGTTTACCTGCCTCCCACTTTCCCTCTCAGCCATAACCACAAAGTCTTTAAATGTTTGAAGAGCGTCTGCCTTAGCTTTTAAAAGATATACCCATGTCTTCCTGCTGAAATCATCAACTATCACCATAATGTATTTGATTTTCCAATGGCTTCTAGATGTGTGTCCCCACAAAGATCTACATGGACTAGATCTAGAGGGGCATTAACTTTGAATTGCAAATCTTTCACCGGATGAGGCTTCTTTTTATGCTTCCCTTTTGTGCATCCAACACATCCAATGACTTTCTCTTTTGTTGCCACATCTAGTTTTCGAACCGCCCCATTACGAATCATCTCCCTAATGTTACTCTCTAAAGTGTGACACATACGATGGTGCCACAACGTGAGGTCCTCTTTGTTGACCTCTGCTGAATGGAGATGGCTTTTTTCATCCGCCGTTTTATTTTTTGGTTTTCTCCAAATCAACCTACTTTGCATATTTTGAGTCACAATGTCTTTTGCAAATGGCCGTGTTTTACTACTCAAAATGATTCTACCTCTTTCCAAGCATGTGGCTCTTCCTCTTTTTTTTTGAAGTTGTGGGACACTTAAGAGATTAATGCACCCCCCCAGATTATAAAGCACATTGTTAAAGCGTACTCTATTGACTCTAGTTTTCCCTTCCCTATCTTGTGTCGGTAGATCCAACCGTACTGTTCCCACTGTATTGATGACCATCATCGAACCATTAGCCACTATGATGGATTTTGGTATAGTGAGTTTTCTAATGTCACTGAATAGTCTTGGATCTGAACACATGTGATGTGTAGCACCTGAATCTATGATCCAACTGTTAAATTTTCCCTTACTCTCCTTCTATCGTGTGTGAAACAGAATATCCTCTTTCTTTTCCTGTGATTCCTTGATAAGTGAAACGAAAAATTCTTGATCCTGTCCTATTGGCTCATCCCCAACAAAATCCCCTCTACCTGATGAACCAATTCCTCCACTTCCTCCGCCTCTAAATTGTCCTCCTCCGCGATTGTTTCCCTTGTTTTGATAACAACCGCGACCAGTGTGTCCCCATTTATGACAAAAGTTACACTGTTTACTTTTGTTTGGGCATTCAAAAGAGCCATGCCCAATCTCGTTACAATTGTAACAAGTCATCTGAGAGTTATCACGTTGATATGAGCCTCTCCCTGGGCCCTGTGACGTGCCTCCTCGTCCACGGTGTCCACCTCCTCTCCCCCTAGATCCCCTAAAGTTGTAAGCTCCTCCGTCATCCTCCTCTTGATAACTCTGATAGGATGACCCCTTGTTTTCCTCTTTCAGTGTTGCTTTCTCTTTCTCCGTACTCTTCAAGTGATTGATAGCGTATGTCATTGTTGGTTTCTCTCGCCCCTTGATAATCTCCTTTGCTATTGCAAACTTGCTTGGAAGACTCATAAAGACAAACAACCTTTCTTTTTCTGTAGGAAAGTTAATGAGTGAGTTAAGTTGTTCTATGATGACATTAAACCTTTTTACTCCATTATCAATGGACTCATTCTCCTTCATTCTAAACCCAATATATTTTTCAAAGAGATAATTTTCATTTGCCTCAAACCCCTTTTCAAACGCATTTTGCAAAGCGGTCCAACAATCAAAAGCCTTATCATGAGTTAGAAGGTGTTCATGCATAGAACTAGCACAACTTTGAATAAGTGCGGTGGAGGTCGCCATATCTTTCTTGTCCCACTTATGTGCTCCGGCTGGATCCACGGAAGGATCCGATCGTGTTTCTTCCCCGATAACGATGTCCCAAAGTTTTTTCGGTGTGAATGCTCCTCGAATGTATCTCTTCCAAATTGCATAGTTGGAACCCGTGAAGACGATGGTTTTATTAAACACTTTATAATCAATCATCTACGCTCTCCTCCTCTTTCTCATAAAGTTTAGATTTCCCCTTCTTTTTCTTTATCTTCTTAGAGTTGCGTGAGTCTCCACTTACTCCTCCATCTCCATCATCTTCTTGTGTTTTGAGAAACTCTTGAAAGCGTTCAAACGTTCTTTCGTCCATCTTCACATTTTTCTCCCCCCCATTCATCATACTCATCATATTGTGTCCTTGTAACTCCTCCTCCACTAACTCCCCCACTAGCTTCCGCCGTGGTTTTCCCTTTCTCCGCCATACCGGCAAGTGTTGCCAGTAACCCGCTCCGATACCAAATGAAAGATTACAAATCAAAATAAAATACACACACGACAATGGTGTTCCTCCAAAAGCATTCAATATATTAAGCACAATGCAAATACAACTTCTTTTCTTCCTTCCTTTACTTTTGACCTTTCTACGCCTCCTTAATAAGCTACGCCTCCAAAAGATAGATTACCACTAAGTCCCAACAAGTATATATATGTACACAACTAAAACGTGGAAGAGTCAACGCGTCGAAACATACCACCGAAAACTGCGAACCAGCTTGAACAACACGGTAAGACTAGAAAAGGTCAACGGTGAACCGACTTGAACTACACGGTACGACTAGACTTTACGTGAACCAAAACGAACAAATAATGTCCACGTCACTTGTACGGTACGACCAGAACTTGCGTGAAACGAAATGAACAAACATTTTCTAAGTCACTTCAAATATCCAGCGACAAAACTACTTCGTCGCTAACTTCTACGTCACTTCAAATATCTAGCGACGAGACTACTTTCGTCGCTAGTCGTTGCTACTTTAGCTACGAAGGTGTCTCGTCGCTAAGTGAGTGCTCAGTACAATATCCTATCCTAAGAACAGGGTGGAGGGGAGAGCGGAGAGGGTAGATTCCTCCCTTTACCCTCCCTCCCTCCTAGTTTGCAATTAGCTAATGAGAGAGAACAGAGAGAAGGAAAACAAGAGAGATAAGAGCGGAATGGGAAGACGGAGGTGGGGAGTTCTTTCCCCTAACCTCTCTTCCTCTCTCCTTTATCACTCCCTCTATCCCTCCCTCCCTTCTTCCCTCCCTCCCTCCCTCACTTCTCCCTCCCTGCCTCTGTCCCTTTCTCCTTCGCTTGCTCCCTCCTCAACTCCCTCTCTCACCTCCTCCCTCCCTCCCTCCCTGCCTCAATTTTTTAATTAGGTGTATATAGACTGGTTTTCAAATTGATATCGATTTTCAAAAATGTGAATATAGGAGGAATCAGAAAGTCAAAATTTGTAGGTGTATTTTTTTGATCTGAAAGTGCTACACTTAGACCCTCTAAGACCCACTTCTTGAGAACAAAAAATCCATGCTTTCCATTCCATTCCATTTCTGTTTTTTTTGCTTCCACACCATGCTTAGGGGGAAATGCTTTCTTTCTTTGTCTCCTCTTTGCGGGATCCAAATAAAGATGTGTTACCCTGCTCCTTTTTTCTTTTCCCCTAGTATGAATGATTTGGTCTAAACACCCTTTCTGTTATAATAATTAACAAGGAGGGAGGGAGGGAGATTTGGAGGGTGACTTTGAGAGAGGAGGGAGATTAAGAGGGGAGGGAGGAAAGGAGGGGAGAAGGAAGGATGGAGGGAGGGATGAAGGGAGGGAGGGAGGGGGGGAGAGAGGGAGGCAGGGAGGGAAAGTGATAGAGAGGAAGAGAGAGTCTTGTCATAACTTTCTCAACACTTTTCCCATAATTTTTTGCACAATCTCCTGGAATTTTCAATAATTCTTTATAATGCCCTATGAGATTCCATGATTTCTCCGTCATTTCCCATGATCTGAACACAAATTCTTGTGTACAAACATTACTACCTGTACATTTTTTTCTTAGTCAAACACCAAAGCCAGAGCCGCCCAGCAATATGAAACCCTCTGGTCGCAATACTGCAAATTGTGACGTCAAAATTTTGTACCCCGTAATTGAAAACTGCCACGCGTCAAAATTTGGTCGTAACTTGTGTCGCCGATGTGGCATCTGCTATACTTTTTTTATCTAAAGTATTTACCTTAACTACTATCTGCTTTTGTATGATTGGTACAAAAATACACAAAATTTGTTTGTCTCATCTCTTTGCTCACTAGTTTAAAAAGTCACTTTGTATACAGCGTGTTACAACCCAGAGATAGTTATCCCCAATAATCATAGTTGCACTAAAAAGGTCGAAATGTTAAAAACGAGGGTGTTGCTTCAAACAAACCCTTTTGCATTTGAAGACGTTTTTGCACTTGCTATGACATAAAGAAAAAAAAAAACGTATTTTGATTTCAGTAACGCTGAGTCAGAAAAATAAACAAGTATTTTCCCCATAACACTTTCATAAATGTATACTTTTAAAAAATACAAAAGTCCAGCGATGTGGAATCGGTCGCTATTTAAAGTTAAAGTGGCTTGAAAACATTATGCATTTTCTTCTTCTTCCCTCAATCACCTTTTAAAAAGTCACTCTAGATTGGCTAATCAAATAACAATTAACTTGAGTAAAATAAGATCCAACATTCTACAAGAAATAAAAGTGAACAATGATATAAATTTAAGGATTTTTTTGGACAAATTGTTACACGTTACGCACAAAACGATAAACCCCAAGAATCCCAATTCTAAAAAAAATGGGAGATGCAAAAAATTAGTCGATAGAAAAAAAGGTATAGGGAGCCAAAAAAAATTCCAGAAAGTGGCCGACACTGATGCAAAACAATAGAATGGAAAAAGAAAACAGTAATCCAAATTGAAGAAAACTCGATTTTTTGATGTTATTGTCCTGCACCCAAAATTTTCCAAAAATGGCGTTAGAAAATCATGTGAATTGCCAGAATCTCACGCACTTATCTAGTTAGGATAAGTCATATTCCCTGTTGAAGAAATAAATAAATCAACAAGAAGAAAAAAACGGCATACTAGGAATTGCCCGTTGGTAGCTTTTTCCGCGATCTGTTGTAAACGAGATAATGGTGAACTTTGCAATAGAACCAATTTGAATGTATAGAAAAGAGCCCTGTCTAGTCTCTCCTTCTCTGATCAGTATATCTCCCCAAGTGAGAAAAATAAACTGGTTCGATTTTAAAGTCACGAGAATATTCCACCTGCTTGCGAGATGGTAACTTTTCGCATAGACAATTAGAGTTTTAACATTTCCAGGTCCTTCGTTATGCAAACTAAGATCCAATTTATACATATCTTTTCCTTTTTTTTCTATGATGAAACCGAAGTTGATATTGTCACTTGGTATTTGTCTCCTGCGAGGAATGGGGCAAGGTGGAGGGAAAGTGAGAGACGAAGAGAGAAGTGGAGAGTAAGTGAGAGCGGGAGAGGAATCAGGTGAGTGGTGTAGTTGAGGGTTCTGTATTTTGTTGTGATTGGTGAAATTTATGTTTTAATATTTTTTAGAGATGAATGTTAATTTTGGGGAGAAGGAGAGAGGAAAGGAGGGACAGAACGAACAGGTAGTGAAGGAAAGAAGGAGGGTCGAGAAAAAATATCAAAACACGGGAAAAGTGGTAAAGATGAGAAGGGAAAGCAAAAAAAAAAAGGGTGAAAGGAAGGAAAGGTGGGAGATAAAAGAACGGAGGGAGAGAAGGAAAAGGAAAAATGGAAGAGAGAGGTAAGGAGGGAATGGCAGAATAAGAGGAAAATGATGGAGAGGAAGACAATGAGGGAAAGGATAACAAGGAGGGGGAGGAGAGAAGGCACGCCTAAGAGAGGAAGAAAGGATAAGAAGTTGAGGAGGGGAAGGTGTGGAGAAAGAGGAGGGGAGGAGAGATTCACAAGAACTCTTACCAAAATTGCTCGGCGGTGAAGGGGATAATTTTTTTCGAGGAGGAGATTTTTTAAGTGGTGGGGGGAGAGTTTTTCTGGGAGGTGGCAAGGATTTCTTTTTAGGGGGAGGAGGAGACTTTTTTAGAGGAGGGGAAGCCTTCAGTGGGGGAGAACGTGACCTTTTGGGAGATGGAGATGAGGACTTTTTAGGAGATGGACGTGATTTCTTTGGAGGAGGAGACAGCTTTCGAAATGGAGGCTGCGGAAATTTCTTTGGAGGTGCAATAGGAGATTTTCTTGGACTTGGAGAAGGATACTTTCGTTGAGGAGGAGAAAGAGAATGATTTTTCACTGGTGGTCCTTCCTTGTAGATCAAAACTTTAAAAACAAGAAGTGTCCCTGACTGGGAAAACCCGAATACGTGCTCTTCTCCTGGAGACAGTTCCTGTTTGTTTGAAGGAAGTGTCACCACTTTCCGCGCACTGTCGTATGAAGCATACCAAAAAAAAATTGGATGCAGTCCCGCTACAAACAGTTGCACGTGCGGCATTTTGTACTTCGGGGAGACGTTTTTCACTTTGCAATCAACTTGCTTGAAATCTGGCGCCCATGTCTTCACAACTGTGCACGTCATCGTCAAGACTGACCCTGGATGTGTGCAAAACCATAGTATTTACAAAATCAGAAAATTTACAGCAGCACAGAAGTACGAACAATAACAGCAAGGAGGTACAAAATTATGAAACTGCAAAGGTACAAAGGTGTAATAGTATGAATACTCGGGAGTACAATAATACAAATGTACAGTAAGTACAAACGTACAAACGTGTGAATGTCTTCAAGTACAAAATATCAAAAGTATAAAAGTAAGGATTACAAAAGTATAAAAATACTGAAGTACGGAAGTATGGTGTCAGAAAAATACATTGTCAGATAATAACAGAGGGTAAAACCAAGGAATTATTGTCCAATATATGTGGACAGAGTCTCCAATGATAAATTTATTATGATTTTCTTACTTTTACTTTGTTTATAATTTACCCTATTTGTTGTAGAACTTTACGACATTTTACCTTGTTTCAGTTAGAATATTCCACATTTTTTTTCTTTTTAGAAATGGTATTTGAAATGACACGCTTGTTATTCACTGAAAGAAACAAAGCAAGCCAAAGAAACACATACAACACAAACGATATGTTCCTCCAAAACTCCAATATATTAAAATGTAACGTCAAGTACAAAAGCTTGCTGTTACTTCTACATCTCCAAAATTAGCTACGCCTCCAATTAGATTACTCTACCACTAAGTCACAACAAGTATATTTATGTACACGACTAGAAACGCGTAAGAGTCAACGTGGTGAAACAAACGACCGACAAGTGCGAACCGACTTGAACTACACGGTACGACTAGAAAAGTCAACCGCGAACCGACTTGAACCACACAGTACGACTAGAACTTACGTGAACCAAAATGACTAAACAATTTCCACGTCATTTCAAATATCTAGCGACAAAACTACTTCGTCGCTGGTCGTTGCTTCTTTACCTACGAGAATGTCTCGTCGCTAAAAGAGGTCTCAGTACTAAATCCTAACATCCCCCCTCTTACTGAGACACTCAAAGCCCCCTCTTACTCCATGCCCACTAACTTCTTTCCCATTTCATGTACTTCTTTCTATGCTGCTTTGGTTAACATATCTTCAGCTTGCTCTTCTGTAGGTACAAACACAAATTCAACTTCTTCTTCCGAAACTAGATCTCGAACAAAATGTCACCGAATTTTAATGTGCTTTGTGCGTTTATGCAAAATCGCATTTTTACTTAGTGCAATGAAGGACATGTTATCACTCAATATTTGCATGCATTCCTTTCCCACTCCAACCTCCGATAGAAATTCCTTAATCCACACGGCATTCTTCGTGGCATGGCATGCAGCCATATACTCCGCCTCCGTAGATGAGAGTGCCACAGTAGGTTGGAAACGGAAATTCCACGAGATAGCTCCTCTTGCAAGTAAAAACACATAACCTGGCGTAGACCTTAAAATAACATAACCTGGCGTAGACCTTCCTGTATCATGGTCCCCTCTATAGTCGGCATCATAATATCCATAACAACTCAAGCTCTCATGAGATAACAAGGTATGAAGCTCAAGTCAAGCTCAAGTTCCTCCGGTGTTTTGTTGCACAAAGTCGAGTTGATTCTTCGATTGGTAACATGATTAGCCGTCCTTATTGCTTCTCCCCAAAGACGATGTGTGAGTTTCGTCGTATGGAGCATGGCCCCCACCATCTGTTAGAATGTCTGATTCTTCCTCTCTGCAATTCCATTTGATTGCGAGGAATAAGGAGTCGTGAACTGTGGCTTAATCCCCGTCTCGTTACAGTATTCAGCGAAGGCAAAAAATTCACCTCCATGGTCTGATCGTACTGCCTTTACTTGCCTCCCACTTTCCCTCTCAGCCATAACCACAAATTCTTTAAATGTTTTTAATGCCTCTAACTTTGCTTTTAAAAGATACACCCATGTCTTTTTGCTGAAATCATCAACTATTACCATGGTGTATTTATTTTTTCCAATGGTTTCTAGATGTATGTCCCCACAAAAATCTACATGGACTAGGTCTAAAGGGGCATTCCCCTTGAATTGGAGATCTTTCAGTTGAAGAGTCTTTCTTTTATGCTTCCCTTTTGTGCATCCTACACATCCGATAGCCTTCTCTCTTGTCGCCACGTCGAGTCCTCAAACCGCACCATGCCGAATCATCTCCTTGATATTATTCATTAAGGTGTGACACATTCAAAGATGCCACAACGTGAGATCCTCTTTGTTCACCTCTGCCGAATGAAGGTGCCCTTCTTCATCGGCCATTTTATTTTCTGGTTTCCTCCAAATTAGCCTACTTTGCATATTTTCAATTACGATTCCCTCTGCAAACGGTCTAGTTTTACTACTTAAAATGATTCTTCCTCCTTCCATACATGTAGCTTTTCCACCTTTCTTGTGAAGTTGTGGGACGCTTAAGAGATTGATGCATCCTCCTGGATTTTAAAACACATTGTTAAAACGTACTCTATTGAATCTTATAATCCCTTTCCAATCCAGTGTCAATAGATCCAACCGTACTGTTCTTACTGTATCAATAAACATCATTGAACTGTTAGGCACTATAATGGATTTTAGTACAGTGAGTTTTCTAATATCAGCAAATAGTCCTGGATCCGAGCACATGTGATGTGTAGCACCTGAGTCTCTGATCCAGTTGTTAAATTTTTCATTGCCTCGTGTGTGAAATAGAACGTCCTCTTCCTGTGATTCCTCCACAAGTGAAACGAAGAATTTTTTATCCTGTCCCATTGGACCATCCCCAACAAAATCCCCTCTTCCTGATGAATCACTTCCTCCGCTTCCTCCACCTCTAGATTGTCTCCCTTCGTGACTGTTTCCCTTGTTCTGGTAACAACCGCGCCTAGTGTGTCCCCATTTCTGACAGATGTTACAGTGTTGACTTTTGTCTGGGCATTCAATGGAACCATGCCCAGTCTCGTTACAATTGTAACGTGTCATCTGAGAGGTATCACGTTGATATGATCCTCTCTCTGAGCCTTGTGACCTGCCTCCTTGTCCACGAGGTCCACCTCCTCTCCCCCTAGATCCCTTAAAGATGTAAGTTCCCACGTTATCCCTTTGTTATCCTCTTTCGATGTTGCCTTTTCCTTCTCTGTACTTTTCAAGTGGTTGATGGCGTATGCTATTGTCAGTTTCTCTCGCCCTCTGATGACCTTCTTCGTTACCGCAAACTTGCTGGGAAGACTCCTCATAAAAACAAACAACCTCTCTTTTTTTGTAGGAAAGTTATTTAGTGAATTAAGTTGTTCTATGATAACATTGAACGTTTTAACTCCATCATCAATGGACTCATTATCCTTCATTCTAAAGCCAATATACTCCTCAAAGAGATAATTTTCATTTGCCTCAAACCCCTTTTCGAACGCATTTTGCAAGGCGTTCCAACAATCAAAGGCCCTATCATGAGTTAAAAGATATTCATGCATTGAACTAGCACAACTTTGTATTAGTGCAGTGAAGGTTGCCATATCTTTCTTGTCCCACTTCTTTGCTCCGGCTAGATCCACGGAAGGATCCGGTCGCGTCTCTTCTCCAATCACGATGTCCCATAGTTTTTTTGGTGTGAATGCCCCTCGAATGTATCGCTTCCAAATTGCATAGTTAGACCCCGTGAAGACGATGGTCCTATTAAACACTTTAAGATCATCATCTTCGCTCTCCTCCTCTTTCTCATAATGTTTAGATTTTCCCTTCTTTTACTTTTTCTTTGAGTTTGGAGAATCTCCACGGACAGTGTCCTAAGAACTAGCTCCAATGACAAGATAGTCAAAGATCTACATAGAGAGAGAGGGATCAGAAATCAGTTTTCTGATCGCAAAAACCATGATAGCAAAAACCATGCAGAAAGCGGAATAGTGGCTGAAAAACCAGAAGGCAGCAAACCACATGCTAGACATTTCACAAAAACCAAGCGTTTAAGGGAATCTTGCAGCGGAAGCATTCGTGAGCCAGGGGTAAAGAGAGGACAAGAAAAGGAAGAAAAACATTTCATAGAAAAGAAGATGCAAAACAGTGGGAGAAAGGAGTTAGAATAAAAAGAAAAAGGGGTGAAATTACAAACCTGCAGGTACATGATCAGAAGTACAAGTTGATCAGAAGTATAAGTGACAGGTACATGATCAGAAGTACAAGTTGATCAGAAGTACAAGTTGATCAGAAGTACAAGTGACACGGTCAGCTAGAGTAACCACCATCATTCTCCTATTCCCGCCTCCATCGATGGGAGGAAGACTGCTTCGGCATCCGAAACTCAATTTGACTAGACATCCAAAGTCTACACAGAAAACTTGTCAGCCTGTGACGGAAAAATTTCACATGCGAGAGTGGGAGGAAATTTCGTACCTTCCAAATTTCATGCCATACAGGTTCACAGTTCGAATGGATACACGGCAATTTCCACTGGCATGGATCAGTGCGACTTTTTACGGGCGACTTCGAATCGACCCAAAGTTATTTCAAAGCGATCTTTTAAGCGAACCCATATCGCCGCAAACTCGAGTGAGAGTGTTGATTTTAGGGGCGATTTTGGGCGATATTGGTCCTGCCGATTTTGTGTAACCGATGTCACATCATGGAACAATACTATTTGTACGGACGGACGTCAGGATTTGGACGACGTGGAGTCACACCATTATTACAATCATGCAGTTGTACATATTTAGGTTCATGTGAACAAGCATGTGTAGGCATCATCTCAGTGGACGACATTAAAGAGTGGTTTATTCATACAGATGGCATTAGAGCACAAAAGTACTTTGAATAGACAAGAAGAATACCCTTCATCCATTAATGCAAGAACAGCTGTTCAGACATAGTCAAGTAAGACAAGGAATAAAATTTGGCATTACCAGAGAAAGTCTCTTGTAACACTTTGTCCTAAAAGGACCATTTGTTAAAGCTACGACTTTCCTACATTTCTATTCTGTCTCTTTGCCTACTTTATCTGTTTGCTAATTATATCCCTCCCTAATCCTTCCTATCTCTCCTATCTAAATATTCTGTGACTCCCTAAGCCCTTGTGCGTGTTTGATCTGCGACCGGTCCATTTCGTTTGTGGTTACGGGAGATCCTCCCGTTAGCTCGAATGAACGACCCAAAGCGACGGTAATTACATTGAAGAAGTTTGCCGTAATATCGAGTGTAGTTTTTGGGCAAACGGTACGACAAATCTACCAAAATACCTGCACGGATTGTACCGATTGTAATATAAACTTTGATAGTGGCCCACCACTTAAAATCGATGGCTGGAAAAGCTACGAGAGTCCACTAAAGGGAAACAGAGAGCAGATAGGTGGTTCGAACAGTGAGGCATTATGTACGCTTTGTATTTCCGTACAGTAAGAAAGCAGAAGGTACAGCTAGTGCAGAATAAATGCGACAAAGGTGCTGACGACGACAACTGAAAATCCTGACGACACATGGAAAAGATCTGACGTTAAACGTAGATTTTCTTGTCTGTAGAAGCTCTAGCGAGATCGTGCCCGTAGATAATGAAGATGCGCACCGACTTCCCGTTTTGTCTGGTGACACATGTCACACTTCGAATTTTCATTTTTCAATTTTGATGGATCAAGCGATCTCCCCATATTTTGTTTTTTTCCGTACAAGTACAGTCTCCCGGATTGTCGCGCATCAAATACACATCCACTAATATCCATCACACGTACTGTACCGTGTACAAATAGTACAGTACAATACACGGCCCATCGTTATTAGAAGTTAATGTACGGCCCCATATAATTGTAAATTAGCGAACCTACTTTTGTATTTTAGCGCAGATTCGCCGTATTTCGAGTGTCCCAAAAAGTTAACCAAAGAAATTGTTATTCAAATGGTGTGACGATTCTATACGTCGACAATGCCCGTGATGGCTATGTACGTCTACAAATCTGATTTGCCGCACAACGTTGCAAGACACATCGTAATTTTTGAAACGATTTGGTATGTCGCATGTTTTTGCGTGACATTTTAGACGTACAGCCTTGTGAAACTCTCAGACCTCCATAAGTCCTCAGAGTGGACATTTTCGAAGAAGCCTCTAGGATAATCCTGACCCCTTTGTGTTTCAGACAAAATAACTGCCACCCTAGCAGACAAAAACTCTCACCGCCTGCACCCCTGTGAAGGCAAGACTCCCTTGAGTCGATAGCAAAAAGAATCTCTGAATTTGCTCCCCTGAGCAGTAAGTTATGGAGGGTCAAAGTTGACCTTTTGTACAGAAGCTCTCTGGGAGAGAGGATCCTATCTCCTAATTTTTCTAAGTCCTATCTCTCTCACAAACTCTATCTACTGATGTACAGAACCAATCAGATTTCTCCTCCGTACACAAAGTACAGTCGCCGGTGTACTTTATGCACGGAAATTGTACAACATGGCCTAATTGTCGACACATGTCATATCCGGATTCGGTGTCGTAGTCTCCGGAGATACCACGATCCAATGGAATTTCGCCATGTGTCATCCGATGTGGCGATGCCCACAAACCGCCGAATTCTTCTTCTGCGATCTCGGCGCTAATTCCGGCCGTCCGATTAATCTCGCATTTGATCGTAGCCGTAATAAATACCTGCGCGGTATTTGTTTCGCTTAAGAAATCAATGCGCGGTATTGATTTCTTATCCGTACCGCAATTCGTACTTTTATACTACCAGATCTATGTGTCCCGTTAACAATTATAGTTAGATGATTTATCCTACGAATTAATGTTTAATTAATTATCGTACTATATAATACTTAACACTACTTCTAGACTTAACGGCTAAGGCTACCGGCTATCTACTGTCTGTCGGCCGGCAGGTACCAGGATCAAATCCTGTGGCCGGCACATACCTTTTAGTAAATAATTCCCTATCTAATATAATTTTCCCGTAAACCCAGGATAGCCTAGGTAGCCATGGCTCTTGAAACTCTGAGGACCTCCATAAGTCCTCAGAGTGGACAGCTTCCAAGAAGCCTCTAGGATAATCCTGACCCCTTTGTGTTTAAGCAAAAATAATTGCCACCCTGGCAGACAAAAACTCTGACCAACTTACCCCCTGTGAAGACAAGACTCCCCTGAGTCGATAGCAAAAAGAATCTCTGAATTTGCTCCCCTGAGCAGTAAGTTATGGAGGGTCAAAGTTGACCTTTTGTACAGAAGCTCTCTGGGAGAGAGGGGTCCTATCTTCTAATTTTTCTAAGTCCTATCTCTCTCACAGACTCTATCTATTGATGTACGGAACCAATCAGAATTGAGTTCCGTACACAAAAGTACAGCTGCCGGTGTACTTTATGTACGGATATTGTACGACATGGCCAAAATGTCGACACATGTCAAATCCGGATTCGGTGCCATAATCTCCGGAGATTCCACGATCCAATGTAATTTCGCCACGTGTCATCCGATGTAGCGATGCCCACAAACCGCCGAAATTTTCTTTCGCGATCTCGGCGCTAATTCCGGCCGTCCGATTAAATGCGGATTTAATCGTAGCCGTAATAAATACATGCGCGACATTCGTTTCACTTAAAAAATAAATGCGCGGTATTGATTTCCTGTCCGTACCGTAATCCGTACCTTACACATTACCGAATCTATGTATCCCGTAATAAATTACAGTTAAATGATTAATCCTACGTATACATGTTTAAATAAATATCAAACTATATACTACGTAATACTAGTCTTAGACTTAACGGCTAATGCTACCTGCTATCTGCTGTCTACAGGCCGGTAGGTACAAGTATCAAATCCTGTGGCCGGCACATACCTTTTAGATAAAATAAACCCTTTAACTAATATAAATTTCCCGTAAACCTCTGGATAGCCTAGGTAGCCATGGCTCTAGCTCCCTCTCCAATTTCTCAGTGACTGCGACAAGTTTGAGAGTTGGAGAAAGAAGTTAGAGGTAGACTGCCTCGGCTTCTTTCTATATTAGACCTAGAAAATACTATAAATGGACCATTAATTTCTACACTCCCCTTATTTTCTAGTCAATCTTTAATTTCAGACCGCACTTCTCCCTGCAGAAAATTAGTTTAGGGGAAGGCACAGACCATCTCACTATCTGGTCTGTTCTCTAAACTGATTTTTTTTTTTCAACTTTCTCTCTAACAAAGCTGAGTCTGATGTCCATGTGTTTGCTTTAAAATGATGTTTAGGATGGCAAAAATAGCGATTGCTGCCTGATTATCACAAAAAAAAATTTGCACACCACTCTTAAGGTGACCAAGCTCACCAAGCAAAGACTTTACCCACATCAATTCTTTTACAGCTGAGCAAAAGGCCATATACTCAGCCTCCATGGTGGACTGAGCAATAACTTTTTGCTGTTTGCTACTCCAACAGCAAGCCCCATCACCCACATATAATACATATCTAGAAGTGCATATCCTCATCGGAGCATCACCAATACTGGCATCACTCTAAGTAGTGATGTCAGTATTTTCCCCACCCAAATGCAACCATAGATCCCTAGTTCCTATCAAATATTTAACGACTCTCTTAGCTGCCTCCCAATCCCTCTTAGTGGGAGCATTTAGACTTCTACTCAGCACTCCTACAGTTGCAGCTAAATCCGGACGAGTACAATTCAAAATATAGATTAGACTTCCCACTACTTGCCTATAAGGAATAGTCTGCATGAACTTCTGTTCTTCAGGAGATAATTTCTCGTCTAAGATTATGACTCCTTCTTCCTCACTCCCCTCACTTCCCTTTTTCAACTCTATTGGAGTTGTACAACTATTAGATTTATCAATTTGAAATTTTTCAAGCATGTTCCCTATTGCTTTTTTTTGAGTCAATCTTATAATTTTTCTTTTTCGGTCTCTCTCTACTTGAATTCCCAAATTATATTTTGCTTCCCCCATATCCTTCATTTCAAATCTCCCCTTAAGATCGGTTTTCAGTTTTTAATTTTTTCCATTTATTTACTAAAAACAAGCAAATCATCAACATAAATTGCAATAAATATAAAACCTTCCTATCTTCGAAAACATAGATTGAGTGATCTGAGCTGATCCAGATATATCCAAGACCAGTAAGAAACTCATCAAGCTTCTTATTCCACTGTTGAGGCGCTTGTTTCGAACCATAAAGAGATTTAATTAGCCGGCATACCTTACTCTCCTCTCCTTCCTCCACAAACCCTTCGGGTTGTCGCATGAAGATCTCTTTTTCCAATTCTCCATGCAAAAAAGCTGTCTTGATGTCCATCTAGTGCACTTCCATGTCTTCCGCTGGTGCCAGGCTGAAAGTATGCGGACAAAGGGAAATCTGACCACCGGGGCAAAGGTTTCCTCGTAGTCAATTCCCTCCTTTTGTGTAAATCCCTTTGCCACTAATCGGGCCTTGTAGCGCTCCATTCTGTTATCTGGGTTTAGTTTTAATTTGAAAACCCACTTACAATCGATTGGTTTTCGGTTAGGTGGACATCCACCTGCTCCCAAGTATCGGCTGCCATAATTGAGGCCATCTCCTCATTGATGGCTATCTTCCACCGGTTTCTTTCTAGACAAGTCATCGCCTCTCCATAAAATTGAGGTTCATCTTGATGAGATAGTTTAGTTACCTTGTTATTAACCAGTTTTTCTTGTAGTCGTTTGCTACTTCTCCTTCCCCCCTCAAAATATAAGGTCGGAATAGATGGTTCTCGTGGATTCTTTCGAACAAACTCGGCTTCGCCCCTATCCATTGATTCCGAATCAATTTCCACCACGTCTTCCGCTTTGGGTAGAGTTGTCACTAGAGTTTCCACAGCCGAGTCCTTTTCGGTCTGATTTGTATCTGCAAGAATGTCATTTTCTCTAAAACCTGGATAGTTAGGAAGCTCAAAGTCATCAGAATTTTCTGACTCAAATATGATTTTTACTGACTTTGTATATTTGAAGGGATCCACAGATTTCCTTCATCCATAACTACTAGATGCTTTACTAAGATTTTATCTTCCCTTTTTAAATCATAAACTCTATATCCTTTAACATTCTCATCATATCCTAGTAAGTATCCCGCTTTTCCTTTAGGATCTAGCTTCCTATTAGACCGATCTATATCTAGACTGAATACTTGATTGCCGAAAACCTTTAAGGGAGTTATGTCTGGATTCCAACTTGTCCATCTCTCATAAGGTGTTTGATCTTTTATTGCTGAAGTAATAACTCTATTTTTGAGGTAATTAACACAGTTCATTGTTTTTGCCCAAAACCTTTTTCCTATCTTCTTATCTGACAACATACTTCTAGCACTATCACTTAGTGTGCTATTTAACCTTTCAGCTACCCCATTTTGTTATGGGTTTTTTGGAACTGTCTTTTGGTGTTGGACCCCATCTTCCCTCAGAAAATCCTCAAACTGGTTAAAAGTATACTCTCCACCATTCTCACTCCTTATTCTCTCTATTGGAGTTTCATGGAGTTTTTCGCTCCATGCTTTATATTGTCTAAAACAATTCTCACCTTCGAACTTGTTTTCAAAAAATACACTTGGGAATATCGAGACTAATCATCAGTGATAGTCATCATAAATCTCTTCCCCCCCGGTGAGGGCACTTTAGCTGGTCCCCAAATATCTGTGTGTACTAGATCTAGAATTTTTTTCCCTTATAGATGGCAGTTTTAGGAAAGGGTTATCTGTGTGATTAACCTTGAGCACATCCACTACAATCCTTATATTATCACTCTCATTGAACTTAATCCCTTCCACCACTCCCATCTTTTTCATCTCTCTTAACTTGTCTAGATTCACATGCCCAAGCCTATTGCCACATCATAATATCATGAACACCAGCATAATAGAGTTTCTTCGTTTCATTACTTAAAACAAGCCTAAACATCCCATGGCTACCTTTCTCAACAATGAAATAGACATCCTCCTCAAAACTAGCAATAAAGACTCCTTCCTTGGTGCTAGTAAAAAAACCCTTATCATCTAATACAGATGTAGAGATGAGGTTTTTGTTCAGCTCCGGCATAAACAATACATCGTAGAATGTTACTATGGATGTCATTCCTTCTACTAACACTTTGAAATCTACCGATCCTACAAGAGTAGTGGTAACTATCCTCCCATCACCGTACTCTATCTCTACACTGGGAATATATCTTATCTTAGTGAACAGGTGCCTATCTTTACACATGTGAATGGAGGCACCTAAATCTACAATCCAACTTGATTCACCTTTCAATCCACCGTAAGCACATTTCTGCCTTCGTGGAATTTCGACCTCGTTTTTCGCCTCCAACTCCTCATCTAAAAGGAGCTCATCGTCCTCGTCCTCGGAATCCGCCTCATGTACCTGTGTCACAAGGGCCTTTTTCTTTCCTCTCGGGGTACCAATGGTGTGCCCCTCCTTTAACCAAAGCTTGGTTAGCTTAGTGCACTCTGCCATATAGTGCCCAAGTTTCATAAAAAAATGACATAAACCTTTGGGAGCCCTTGGTTCGAACTCGTCGGTCTGATTTTTCTGCTCCCTCCCCCCATAGTTTCCGACTGGTTTCCAGGAAACCTTGTTCCTCCAATCGGTCGCAGTTGCTAAGGCTTGGCCACTCTTTCCTCTCTTTCGGATCTTAATCATATTCTTCCGAACGAGAATCATCCCTACCACTAAGTTCCATATCCACTTTGAGTCTGGCAAGTCCTACACAAGGTTGACTATGTTCTCGAACTCATCAGGTAACTTCATCAGTAAACAGTTAACCTTTTCTTTTTCACTAAAATCTTTTCCCGCACTCTCTAGCTCCATGAAGAGTGTAGCAAGCTCATTGCAAAAATCCAACATATTTCCCCCTTTGTATACATACTCCTTAACTTTCTGATCAGCCAACTGTTGTTGCTGAATCGTACCACTTCGGTACATCTCTATGAGAGCCATCCAAAGATTGGATGCCCTTTCTACTTGCAAATGAGGACATGCAAGTCCTTGTGTGAGATGGCGTAGGATAAAGTGCTTTGCCGCCATGTTGTTGACGTCCCAGGTTTCAGTATCATTCTCCTCGTTCCTCGCAATAGGTGACATGAATGCCAAACCAGTTGCTATTGGTGTGTTCGCCTCCTTCTCCCTTCCTTTGTCCACCACCTCTCCTTCTTTTGTTTCCTCCGTTGAAGGTGGATCCTCTTTCCTAGTGAATGTGCTTCTTCCAAACCCCGAGGAATTCCAAGACTTGATGGGCGCCCCAACCGTCCACTGACTATCCCCCAAAACATTTTTTCGCATAGAGCTCCTATCATCATACTTTCCCACTAAAGATTGGTACCCTAAAGGGTGGGCCCATAACCTGAAACTCTGATACCTCCATAAGTCCTCAGAGTGGACTGCTTCCAAGAAGCCTCTAGGATAACCCTGACCCCTTTGTGTTTCAGCAAAAATAACTGTCACCTTGACAGACAAAAACTCTATCCAACTTCACCGTTGTGAAGACAAGACTCCCGTGAGTCGATAGCAAAAAGAATCTCTGAATTTGCTCCCCTGAGCAGTAAGTTAGGGAGGGTCAAAGTTTACCTTTTGTACAGAAGCTCTTTGGGAGAGGGGGTCCTATCTTCTAATTTTTTCTAAGTCCTATCTCTCTCACAGACTCTATCTATTGATGTACGGAACCAATCAGATTACATTTCCGTACGCAAAAGTACAGTTGCCGGTGTACTTTATATACAGACATTGTACGACATGGCCCAAATGTCGACACATGTCATATTCGGATTCGGTGTCATGATCTCCGGAGATTCCACGATCCAATGTAATTGCGCCACGCGTCATCCGATGTGGCGATGGCCACAAACCGCCGAAATCGTCTTCCGCGATCTCGACGCTAATTCCGACCGTCCGATTAGAATCTAATTTAATCGTAGCCGTAATAAATACATGCGCGGTATTCGTTTCACTTACGGAATAAATGCGCGGTATTGATTTCTGTCCGTACCGTAAGTCGTACATTATATATTACTGGATCTATGTATCCCGTAATTCATTCAGTTAAATGGTTTATCGCTTGTATACATATGTAAATAATTATCAAACTATATGCTGTGGTAACATTACCGCTAGATTAAATGGCTAAGGCTACCGCTTCTTCGTGTCTGCCGGCCGGCAGGTACAAGGATCAAATCCAGCTGCTGGCACATACATTTTAATTAAATATATAAACCCTAATATAAAATTCCCCGTAAACCTCAGGATAGCCAAGGTAGCCCATGGCTCTAGCTTCCTCTCCAATTTCTCAGTGACTGCGACAAGTTTGAGAGTTGGAGAGAGAAGTTAGAGATAGACTGCCTCGACTTCTATATTTCTTTTCAGACCTAGAAAATACTAATAAAACCATTAGTTTCTACAGCTCTAGCTTCCTCTCCAATTTCTTAGTGACTGCGACAAGTTTGAGAGTTCGAGAGAGAAGTTAGAGGTAAGAGTGCCTCGGCTTCTTTCTTATTTCTGACCTAGAAAATACTTTAAAAACCATTAATTTCTACACTCCCCTTATTTTCTAGTCAATCTTTAATTTCAGACCACACTTCTCCCTGCAGAAAATTAGCTTAGGGGAAGGCACAAGTTTGGTCATCATATTTGCTACCATCTCACTATCTGGTCGGTACTCTGAACTGATTATTTTATTTTCTACTTTCTCTCTAACAAGTTGAGTCTAATATCCATGTGTTTGGCTTTAAAATGATGTTTAGGATTGGCAGAAATAGCAATTGCTGCCTGATTATCACAAAATATTTTTTGCACACCACTCTTAAAGTGACCAAGCTCACCAAGCAAAGACTTCATCCCACATCAATTCTTTTACAGCAGAGCAAGAGGTCATATACTCAGCCTCCATGGTGGAGCTGAGCAATAACCTTTTGTTGTTTGCTACTCCAACAGCAAGTCCTATCACCCACATATAATACATATTCAGATGTACATCTCCTCATTAGAGCATCACCATAACTGGCATCACTCCAAGTGGTGATGTCCGTATTCTCCCCACCCAAATGCAACCATAGATCCCTAGTTCCTTTCAAATAATTAAGAACTCTCTTAGCTGCATCCCAATCCCTTTTAGTGGGAGCATTGAGACTTCTGCTTAGCACTCCTATAGTTGCAGCTAAATCCGGCCGGGTACAATTCATAAAATAGATAAGGCTTCCCACTACTTGCCTTTAAGGAATAGTATGCATGAACTTCTATTCTTTAGGAGATAACTTCTCGTCTAAGACTATGACTCTTTCTTCCTTACCCCACTCTTTTCCCTTCTTTAACTCCATTAGAGTTATATAACTATTAGCTTTATCCATCGAAAATTTCTCAAGCATGTTCCCTATTGCTTTCTTTTGAGTCAATCATATAAATCTTTCTTTTTCGGTCTCTTTCCATTTGAATTACCAATTTTTTTTTTGCTTCCCCTATATCCTTCATTTTAAATCTCCCCTTAAGATTGGTTTTCAGTTTATTAATTTTTTCCATTGATTTACTTAGAACAAACAAACCATTAACATAAATTGCAATAAATATAACACCTTCCTCATCTTTAAAAACATAGATTGAGTGATCTAAGCTAATCGGGATATATCCCAAACCGGTAAGAAACTCATCAAGCTTTTTATTCCACTGTCGAGGTGCCTATTTCAAACCATAAAGATATTTAATCAGTCGGCATACCTTAATTTCCTCTCTTTCCTATCTCTTCTTTCAATTCTCCATGCAAAAAGGCTGTCTTGATGTCCATCTGGTGCACCTCCATGTCTTCCGCTGCTGCCAGACTGAGAAGTATGTAGATGGAGGGAAATCTGACTACCAGGGCAAAGGTTTCCTTGTAGTCAATTACCTCTTTTTATGTATATCCTTTTACCACTATTCAGGCTTTGTTACGGTCAATGGTGTTATCTGAGTTCAGTTTTAATTTGAAAACCCACTTACAACCGATTGTTTTCGGTTAGGTGGACAATCCACAAGCTTTCAAGTATCGGCTGCCATAATTGAGGCCATCTCCTCATTGATGGTTGTCTTCCACCAGTTTCTTTGTGGGTAAGTCATCGCCTCTCCATAAGTCTGACGTTAATCTTGATGAGATAGTTTTGTTACCTTGTTATTAACCTGTTTTTCCTGCAATCTTTTGCTACTTCTCCTTCCCCCCTTAAAATCTGTGGCCGGAATAGATGGTTCTCGTGGATTCTTTCGAACAATCTTGGCTTCTCCTCTATCCCTTGATTCGATGAGTTTCCACCACGTCTTCCACTTCAGGTAGAGTTGTCACTGGAGTTTCCGCGACCGAGTCCTTTTTGGTCTGATTTGTTTCAGCAAAAATGTCATCTTCTCTAAAACCTGGATAGTTAGGAAGTTCAAAGTCATCGGAATTTTTTGACTCAAATCTGATTTTTACTGACTTTGTATATTTGAAGGGATCCATGGACTTTCTTTCATCCATAACTACTAGATGTTTTACTAAGATTATATCTTCATTTTTTAGATCTTAAACTCTATATCCATTAACATCCTCATCATATCCTAATAAGTATCCCGGTTTTCTTATAGGATGTAGCTTCAAATTAGACCGATCTGTATCTAGACTGAATAATTGACTTCCGAAAACCATTAAGTGAGATATGTCTGGTTTTCCGCCTGTCTATCTCTCATAAGGTGTTTGATCTTTTAAAGCTGAAGTTAGAACTCTTTTTTTGAGGTAATTAGCACAGTTCATTGCTTCGACCCAAAACCTTTTTCCTATCTTTTGTCACTTAGTGTCCTATTTAATCTTTCAGCTACCCCATTCTGTTCTGGGGTTTTTGTAACTGTCTTTTGGTGTTGGACTCTATCTTCCCTCCGAAAATCCTCAAACTGGTTAGAAGTATACTCTCCACCATTCTCACTCCTTGCTCTCTTGATTGGAGTTTCATGGAGTTTTTGGCTTCATGCTTTATATTGTCTAAAACAATCCTGAGCTTCTAACTTGTTTTTCAAAAAATACACCCTGGAATACCAAGACCAATCATCAATGATAGTCATCATAAATCTCTTCCCCCCTGGTGAGGCTACTTTAGCCGGTCCCCAAATATCTTTGTATACTAAATCTAGAATTTTTTCTCCCTTATAACAGGATGTTTTGGGAAAGGGTAATCTGTGTGCTTTACCTTGAGCACATCCACTCTAATCACTTATATTATCACTCTCACTTAACAAAATCACTTCCACCACTCCCATCTTTTTCATCTGTCTTAACTTATCTAGATTCACATGCCCAAGCCTCTTATACCACATCATAATATCATGAAGACCAACATAATAAAGTTTTTTTGTTTCATTACTTAAAATCAACCTAAACATCCCTTTGCTACCTTTCTCAGCAATGAAATAGACCTCTTCCTCTAAACTAGCAGTAAAGACCCTTCCCTAATGCTAGTGAAAAAACCCTTATCATCTTATAGAGATGTAGAGATAAGATTTTTGTTCAGCTCTGGAATAAACAATACATCGGAGAATGTTAATATGGATGTCTTTCATTCTACTAACACTTTCAAATCTACTGATCCCACAAGAGTAGTGGTGACTATCCTCCCATCTCCGTACTCTATCCCTACGTTGGTAATCTTTTTTATCTTAGTGAACAGGTGTCTATCCTTACACATGTGTATGGAGGCACCTGAATCTACAATCTAGCGTGCTTCACCTTTCAATCCACCGTAAGCACATTTCTGCATTCGTGGAATTTCGACCTCATTTTTCGCCTCCAACTCCTCAATCAAAAGGAGCTCATCGTCCTCGTCCTCGGATTCCGCCTCAAGTACCTCTGTGACAAGGGCCTTTTTCTTTCCTCTCAGGGTACCACCGATCTGCCCCTCCTTTAACCGAAGCTCGGTTAGCTTAGTGCACTCTGCCATATAGTGCCCCGGTTTCTTACAAAAATGACATAAACCTTTGGGAGCCCTAGGTTCGAACGCGTCGGCCTGTTTTTTCTGCTCCCTACCCCAATAGTTTTCGACCGGTTTTCAGGAATCCTTGTTCCTCCAATCAGTCGCTATTGCCAAGGCTTGGCCACTCTTTCCTCCCCTTCGGATCTCAATTATATTCTCTCAAACGAGAATCATCCTTACCACTGAGTTCCATATCCACCTTGAGTCCGGCAAGTCTTGCACACGGTTGACTATGTCTCGAACTCATTAGGTAACTTCATCAGTAAACAGTTAACCTTTTCTTTTTCACTAAAATCTTTTCCCGCACTGTGTAGCTCCATGAAGAGTGTAGCAAGCTCATTGCAAAAATCCACATATTTCCCCCTTTGTATACATATTCCTTAAGCTTTCTGATCAGCCAACTGTTGTTGCTGAATCGAACCACTTCGGTACATCTCTATAAGAGCCATCCAAAGATCGGATGCCCTTTCTACCTGCAAATGAGGACATGCAAGTCTTTAAGTGAAATGGCGTAGGATGAAGTGCTTTGCCGCCATATTATTGAAGTCCCGGGTTTCATTATCATTAATCCTCGTTCCTCGGAATAGGTGACAAGAATGCCGAACCAGTTGCTATTGGTGTGGTTGTCTCCTTCTCCTTTCTTTTTGTCCACCACCTCTCCTTCTTTTGTTTCCTCTGTTGAAGGTGGATCCTCTTTCCTGGTGAATCTGCTTCCTCTAAAACTGGAGGAATTCCCAAGACTTGGTGGACGCCCCAACCGTCCACTCACTATCCCCCAAAACCTTTTTTCGCATAGAGCTCCTATCATCATACTTTCCCAGTATATGAAGCCGGTTCCATTAAAGATTGGTACCCTAGAGGGTGGGCCCATAACCTGAAACTCTAAGACCTCCATAAGTCCTCAGAGTGGACAGGTTCTAAGAAGCCTCTAGGATAATCCAGACCACTTTGTGTTTCAGCAAAAATAACTTCCACCCTGGGAGACAAAAACTCTGACCACCTACACCTCATGAAGGCAAGACTCCCCTGAGTCGATAGCAAAAAGAATCTCTGAATTTGCTCCCTTGAGCAGTAAGTTATGGAGGGTCAAAGTTGACCTTTTGTACAGAAGCTCTCTGGGAAAGAGGGTCCTATCTCCTAATTTTTCTAAGTCTTGCTTCTCTCACAGACTCTATCTACTGATGTACAAAACCAATCAGAATACAATTCCGTATGCAAAAGTACAGCTGCCGGTGTACTTTATGTACGGACATTGTACGACATGGCCTAAATGTCGACACATGTCATATCCGAATTCAGTGCCATAATCTCCAGAGATTCCACGGTCCAATGTAATTTCGCCACGCGTCATCCGATGTGGCGATGGCCACAAACCGCCAAAATCTTCTTGCGCGATCTCGGCGCTAATTTCAGCCGTCCGATTAGATTTGAATTTAATCGTAGGCGTAATAAATACATGCGCGGTATTCTTTTCACTTAAAAAATAAATGCGCGGTATTGATTTCTTGCCTGTAGCGTATTCCGTACTTATACATTACCGGATCTATGTATCCCGTAAACAATAACAGTTAAATGATTATTCCTACGTTTACATGTTTAAATAATTATCAAACTAATAATACGTAATACTACTTCAAGGACTTAACGGCTAAGGTTACCCGGCTACCGGCAGCTTACCGTTCGGCAGGTACGAGGTTCAAATCCTGTGGCCGCCGCATATATTTTTACTTAATAAACCCCCAATATTTATTTCGCGTAACCTCAGGATAGCCTAGGTAGCCATGGCTCTAGCTTCCTCTCCAATTTCTCAGTGACTGCGACAAGTTTGAGAGTTGGAGAGAGAAGTTAGAGGTAGAGTGCCTCGGCTTCTATCTTATTTCTGACCTAGAAAATACTTTAAAAACCATTAATTTCTACACCTTGCAGCCATGGCTTTACAACATTCCTTTGCGTTTTACTCTTTTATTGGCCGCCATGAATGGAAATAGAATTCACGGTGCCTTCACAGATTTTTCGCCATTCGCATATTTTTCACTTTCACGTGAGATGGCACTGCAGCCTTGAGACCCCTGGAAAAAAAAAATCGTGAAAGATGCAAGCTGAAAAAACGAGCATCCTTGTACTTTTTTTCGTCGTCAAAAACTTTGAAAACTTTTCACGCTTGAGTATATGTTTTCCTATTTGTGAAAGCGGTTTTACTTTATTTAAAACACGCTGCCAGTGTGTTTTAAGATAATTTTGAAAGTGACGTGACAGTGGGTCGAAAAAACACAAGACGAACAACTTTTCGTACATCCTAAGTTTGAGGATGGCGCAAATTGTACTCTACAATTTTGCGATTTCCTTGTACGGTTACAACTTTAGCAGCACGACGCTATTTTTGAAGAAAAAACAATAGAATAAAACCTGTACTTAGCCACATGGGACCGTACCCTTAGTGAATTACAAGCGTTAACACTAATAGAATTGGCCTATGGTTATCACTTCATATCGGTATGGGCAAGAAATCCGCAGACGATGTGCAAATGATGAAAAGAGATTCCTTGCGATATATCGTCATTTCTCATGTTACTGCTACAATACTATTGTCAAAGGTCGCAAAAAGTCAAATTTCAGATACCCGAATCCCGACATTTTGTTTTTCAAAATCTGAACACCCTAAATCCGTCGGGTAATTAGCACGCTCCCAAATTGTTTACCCAGTACCCGATCTCATACACGCAAAAAAAAGTTAACAAAAAATCGTTTTTTTCGCGACTACCCTTACCCACCCGTACTTGAAGACTAACCTTTATATTCGAACAAGATTTGCGAAATGAATAGTGTTAGTATTGTGTCAATGACTAGGTGGTATAATTTTTGATGGCAATTGTGATGTCATATACTTTCCAGGTGAAATTTGCAATTATTTAGGTTTAGGTTTTTTGTTTTATTCTAAGATATCAAGGTACTCTTCGCCGTGTGATAAAGTAAGGGTTTTTATTTGTCGTTTTCATCTAAAACTTAGCTTGCAACTAAAAAATCCGCAGCCGTACCAAAAAACTGAAATTACCATAGTAGAATTTTGCGTCACTTTAAAACTTTAAATGTACTGCAATTTGTCGTCTAGGTCGTTTCGACCCACTTTTGTATCCCTCCAACTCATCTTTATACTTCTACTCAAATCACGTGCGAGGTGATTTTAAACTAAAGTTCATGATGTGAACAAGTAGACAGTCGTCGCACATATTGGAGGTTTTGGAAATCTTTTATACGCAAAGTACCAAAAAGAAACCCCACTCCACGTTTACAGCATGTGCGTACTTTTTTCCATGCATTTTTTCCGTACAGGAGCCTTGGGACCAACGACGCCATTTCGTCAAAGCGAAGTCCGTGAAGGCGCTTCTTCTCCCTCCCTCTCCCATTAACGCGTCTATTTCACAATAATTGTAATGAAAAACGACAAGAATGGTAACAACTGAAAGATCTCTCAAATATATTACTTCTGATTGTCTTTGACTGTATTTTGATGGCAAGTAGAGTGAGCAAGGACGAAAAAAAAATTCGGAAAAACCATGGCGGAAAAGTTTTGGCTATGAGTGACGTCGACGCTATCATAAGTGAGCGTGATGTCAAAAGTATCAACAGAACCCTAGACATCTATAATATCACAAAAAACTAGACGCCTACACCCGTCGCTATTTTGTAAAACATCATCAATTGTCGCAAGTTTTGTAGTCGTCCACAACCGTCACAAATTACACCAACGTCTACATCCATCACACTTTAAAAGTAACGAGTTCATTGCGTTACATCAGAATGCTCTAAAAGTGGTATGGAAAATCTGAAAGTATCTGATCACAGTATGGTAGGAGAAGGACAACAAGAATGCAAGTGCGGAAGCAAAGACAACAAGAAGAGATCAACTCGAGCAAAAGACAAAATTATATTTCACCGGAAGTTTTTTCCCCTCTTACAAAGATAATACTTCACCCAAATGACTAAGTCCTAAATACTTTAGAACTCAAACAAACAAAGTACTAAGGATCGCATGACGTACAAAAGTACGCATGCGAGCCAATCATACAAAAGTACACGCGAACCACATATTATACGCGGTACTATACAAATGTATGAAGCGTCTTAATAACTTAAAGTACTACTGTACTTCGCACGCAAGACCAAAACCGAAGCCAAACGATATCACACGCAAACTATATAGTACGTATTACGACGCTCAACAAACTGAGACGCTATTTCACAAAGAATCTAACAATCCCCTCTCTTTGTGAAACCCCCTCTTAAACTGAAAACAATCCTAGTTTAGGTCGTCCACGTAAAAGTACGTCATTAACCGCCGCCTTAGTCAACATATATGCGGCCTCCTCCAAAGTCGACACGTACGTAAACTCAATCTCCTTCGCTGCAACCAAATCTCGTACGAAATGCCACTAGATACGAATATGTTTTGTTCGCTTGTGAAAGACCGGATTTTTCACAAGCGCCATCGAACTCATGCTGTCAGTAAAAATTTGCAAGCAACCAATTACAACGCCCAACTCACCAAGCATCTCCTTGATCCACACAGACGTCTTCGCAGTATAACACGCAGACAAATATTTTGATTCTGTGGAACTTAGCGCAACCGTAGGTTGGTGTCGCGAACTTTAAGATACTGCCGCGCCGTCCAAAATGAATGCGTACCCTGACGTGGAGTTTCCCCTGTAGAAATCTCCACCCTAATCTGCGTCGCAATAACCGATACACTGCAAAGAGTCCCTTTTGGACGCATACACCAAGCCAAAGTTGATCGTACCAGCCGAATAACAAAATATCTGTTTCACCACCTCCCAATGATTCTTTTTTGGAGCGTTGCAATAACGATTGACAATTGACACCGTCGCCGCAATATCTGGATGCGTGCCTACACTCAAATACATTAAACTACCAACTGTTTCACGATATGGTACTCAAATATTTTCTTCCTCTTCGTACTTTCTGTATTACTTTTGGATCTAATGGCGTCGAGACAAATTTCACGCCAATCATACCAAATCTAGTCAATACCTCTCTAAAGTACTGAGCTTGACTTAATTTAATTACATTCTCGCTGGACCTTATGACTTCTATCCCCAAGATATACCTTACTTCTCCAAGATCTGTAACTTTAAAATGTATACTTAGGTACTCTTTTAACTTATTAATAACAGACAACGTGTCACTAATCATTAGGAAGTCATCGACATACACAGAAAAAATAATTTGGTCCTTTCCCTCTCCTTTCACGTAAACTCCGGAATCCGAAATTGTACGAACAAAACCATAATTAGTAAGTACCTTATGAAGACGAAGGTACCAAGTCCTCGGCGCTTGTTTTAATCCATACAAGGATTTTCGCAGCCGCCATACTTTTCCTTCTTTTGACGACACACCCTCGGGCACCTTCATATAAACCTCCTCTTCTAATTCTCCATTTAAAAAGGCTGTTTCTACGTCCATTTGATGTATATGCTTATTCCCCGCGGCCGCAATAGCAATTATCATTCTCAAAGAATCAAATTTAACAACCGGTGCATAAGTTTCCGAATAACGACCCCCTCTACTTGTTGAAAACCTTTACACACCAATCTAGCCTTATATTTTATTATCTCCCCCGTAGCACCAGTTTTTGTTTTAAATATCCATTTGGCATCAATCGCCTTCTTCCCCTCTGGTAAACTCACTCCTCAAAAGTTTTATATCGATAATGGATTTTAATTCTCTCTCCCACTCCGGTTTCCACTTATCCTCCCAATCCATAGAACTTCGTGCCTCGGCGTATAGATTGGGGATCGCCGGGCATATTCTTGGTTAATGATTGCTACAAATTAAATGCCTCCTCCGAGGCCGCCCGAAATAAAATAATTGGAATTTTCGATATTTCCACCTTTGCGATCAAATGATAACCGATCCGGTTTCTTCCCATTTGTCTCACGTTGACCCCTTCTCAATGGGATGTCGTTTTCTTTTTCATTTGCGGATTTTTCGATTTCGGTTTCTTCCTCGTGGAAAGAAGCACTCGGAGATTTAGAACTTTTAGATCGGCGAGTGTCCGAAGACATTCGAGATTTTTCACTTCGGATCTCGTCAAAATTAATTAATTCCGGATGAGTTTCGGAATTAGCTTTCCCCCTCTTAATATTGACGATCGGATCCGCCTCATTTTCGGAATCCGAATCATCGAGATGAGGAAAAGAGAGAGATTCATTCACTTCAAGAAAATCATGATTAGTAGAAAATTTTTCGGAACGAGAAATAGCAACTTTAAGATCCTCATGGAAATTCACATTACGACTCTCTTCAATTACATGACGAATCGGATCATAAACCCGGTATAAACTCCCTTTGGAGCTATACCCCACAAAAATTCCCGACCAACTTCGAGAAGAAAATTTACCTCGTCGTTTTACCGATTCTATGTACACCGTCGCACGACACCCCCAAATTCGTAAATGATGTAGTGAGGGCTTTCGACCATACCATAACTCGTGAGGAGTCTTGTTGCTTGAAATAGAAGTAAGTCGACGGCTACAATATATAATTAGCCGTTAAGATCGCATCTCCCCATGAATACTCCTTCCTTCCCGATCCGTGAATCATCGAGCGCACCATTTCTTGAAGTGTGCGATTTTTGCGCTCGCCGATTCCATTCGATTCCGGTGAGTAAGATGCCGTAAATTCTTGTCGGATCCCCCATTTCTTGCAATACGGATCAAATGCCTTCAACTCCCCTCCATTATCGGATCGAACCCCCGTTAATTTTCTTTCACATTGTCGCTTGGCCGTAACATGCCATTCTTCGAATTTTGCGGATGCGTCGGATTTATGTTTAAGAAGGTATAGCCATATGAACCGTGAGTAATCCTCCACATTCACCATTATATATTTATTTCCTCCTAAACTCTCAAGTTTAACATCACCACATAAATCCACGTGTACTTTTTCAAGTGGGTGAGTTGACCGAAATTTAGTGTCTTTGGTAGGATGCGGTTTTCGGATCTGACGACCTTGACTGCAGCCGGTACATCCGTTGACTTTTTCACCTGACGTCAGGTCCAAGCCGCGCGTGCAACCGGCGGCAATCATACGCTTCAAATTATGTTCTAACGTATGACACATGCGATGGTGCCATAACGTCAAATCTCCTTTTATTTTGGCGATCTGATTAATGATGTCGTCATCATTACGTTTATTTCTTGGACGCTTCCATAACAATCGACTATGGAATACGCCAGAAACTTCCCGTTCGCCAACTGTAATTCCATCAGATCTGACAATTTTTATCGTTGAATCACCCAAGGAGTACACGCTTGCGCCAGTTCGCTGGATTTCGTTCCAAAGGACCGCATTTCGTCGAATAAAGTGGCAACCGTACAGACGTGATGTGACGCGCCCGAATCTATGATCCATTCTTTGTCGTTTAGTATTTCAACGTGCGACGACTCGTGCGTCACGCTTAAAATTGAAAAGGTGGTTGTTACATCGTCGCTCCCCTCATTTCGCTCTCCTTCACCAACGAAGTGGCCATGGCCGCCGAATCGGCCTCCACGTCCACCTCGTCCCCCACCACCATATCGACCTCCGCCGCGTCCACCGAATCCGCCACCGCTTCCACCGCGGCCGCCGACACTGTCCGATTTAGCATAGCATTGAGGGCTAATATGCCCCCATTTCCCGCAATATTGACATTGCTTCTCTTTGTCCGGGCATGAGGAGGACATATGGCCGGCCTTGTTACACCGATAGCATGTAACAGTAGACTGGTCCTGGAAAGGAGGTTGACCGGGAAATTTTCCCCTCCTTTCGATGCTTCTTCCTCTTCCCCTAGATCCGCCTCCTCTCCCCCTTCCTCCTTTTCCCCCACGGAGGAAATTTAGATCCGCGGGCTCTTGAGCGGATGCGTTCAGTGATCCACCCGAGGCTGAAGCTTTAGGAGGACCTCCGCGATTTCTTTCGGTTGTCTTGAGATAGTTTACAAGAAACTCATAACTCGGATTCGTTTGTGCCCAAAGAATCTCCTTGAGGTAAAGGAGGTTGTCGGGTAAAGCATTGATGAGACCGATCGCCTTATCCTCCTCGATAATAGTCCGGCCGTTTTTCGAGAGTTGCTCCACAATAATGTTGTATCGCTTGATCGCATTATTGATTGATTCGTTGGATTTTATCTTAAATTGGATAAAGTCCGTGTAGGCATATTGCCCCTTGTTTTGGAGTCCCTTCTCAAATTGGCCTTCTAGCGCCTTCCAACACTCATGCGCCGTATCTCGGGTAAGAAAATGATCATGCACCGATGAGGTACAAGATTGCATAAGACCGGTGATTGGGGAAAGATTTTTCTTTTTCCAAAGGCGGCGAGCCTTCGGATCGTCGATCGGCATTTTCTCCTCTCCGTTCACGATCTTCCAAAGGTGACGAAGAATAAGTTGTGCCTTAATATATTTCTTCCATATTTGGTAGTTAGATCCGTTAAAGAGGACGATCTTCCCCGGCATGGAAGCGATCGGTAACTCGTCATCGGATTCATATTCAAGATCCGAGTCGTTCTCGATCACAAACTTTCCCTTTCGGAGAGCCTCTCTCAAAATGTCATCATTCTCGACCCCTCCATGCGAAGCCACCTCAAAGGCATTCAAGATCGGATCCTCCTCCTCCACTTTAAACTTCCCCTTTCGATTGGCATCCGTGATCCGTTGATCTACTAGAGTGAGAAAGCCGTCAAACAACTCATTGAGACGAATGATTCTCTTATTTGAATGTGTTACTCAAATTTGAATAGAAATTTCATTGTTGTTATCAACAACCACAACAATTGCATCCCGGAAGCATTTAACTTTGTTCCTCCAATTTTCAAATACAATAGCAAGACTTGTACTTATTGTTGTTTTTAATATTTTTTTCATTTCTTTTAGTTTCTTTAATCTTTTTTTCTCTATTTTTTGTTTTTGTTGTCGCAATAACCCCTACTAATTCATGTTAAAACAAAATTATGTAATTAGTGTGGACGCCACTTGGTACGTCTTAGCCAATTACCAAACGAAGTTGAGTCACGGTCTCATAAAAACCAACAATAACCATGCTTAAATTGAAAAGGTGAACATATAAAAAATGACAAGGCTGTTTAGATCAAACCACCGAAGGGAAAAAGAAAAAAAAACCACAAATTTTTTGAATCCAAGAGCAATCAGACAAGACACGGAATTACTCGTTCTTCTATTGAAACACAAACATAATTGAAATTGAAAAAATTTAAAAATGTTAAACAAAATTTTCTTTTTTCATGAAGTTTTAGTCTAGGTTCAACACACTTGAATAAAAAAAACAAATTTCTAAAAGTGCCTTGCACCCCTCTTTATCTTTTTGATTCCTTTTATCTTCACGTTTTTGAAAACCAAATTTGCCTAATAAAAAAAATCTATCTATGCTTTACAAAAATTAGAAGGGCGAGCTGTTCCCTTTCCTAAAGTAATTTTAGTACAAGATTACTTTTTTTTATACATAAAACAACGAAACCCCACCAATACCGATTCTAGAAAAAAAATGAAAATAAAAAATAGATGGGAAGAAAAAAATGGAGGGAAACGAAAGGCTTTCCAGGAAATTCCGAGATTAAAAGCAGAAGGTAAATAACAAGAAATCCATCTGTTTATTGACCTGCGCCGCAAAAAAATTAACCACGGCGTTAGAAAAGTACATAAGATTTCTAAAGGTAAAACATGAAAACCGGAAATCTGAAGACGCGGACAGATTATCTCGATAAGAGAAGTCCTATGCTACCTTTTCTGGGAAAGAATAAACAACATGAATAACAATTTATGGCTTACCAGGAACTTCTAGTCGGTATCTTTTTCCGAGATCCGTTGTAAATGAAATAACGGTGAAATTTGCCATGGAACCAGTTTGAATGTATCCAAAAGAGCCATGTCTGGTCTCTCCTACCCTAATCATTATATTTCCCCAAGTGGGAAAAGTAAATTGGTTCAATTTTGAAGTCGCGAGAATATTCCAACTGTTAACCGGATGGAAGTTTTCTGCATAGACAATCAGGGTTTTAATGTTTCCAGGTCCTTTGTTATACAAAATGAGATCCACTTGAAAAACAGTGATTCCGTTTTCTTTCCACGATGAAACCGAAGTCGATATCGTCACTTGCGATTTATCTCCTGCAAATTTTTAAGAGGGAAAGGGGGAGAGTGAGGGAGGAGAAGAAAGGGCACAGAAAGAAAAAGAGAAAGGGATCAGATTGATGTTGTTAATAATGATATCATGGGTGATGTAGCTTGTCTTGTTGATAAAAATTTTACACTTTACTGGCTAAGATATAAAGGGGGATATTTTAGAGAAAGGACTGAGAGGAAGGAAAGGAAGAAAGAGGAAGCAAAAAAAGGAAAGAAAAGGAAGACGGGAGTGAAGAGAAGGATGGGCATGTTGATTTCCGTGAAATCCGGGATTGGGTATGTCCCATACTAGGGAAAATAGAGCCGGCCAGGGCTCAAACCTGGGACATCTGACTTGAGCTGTCAGCGCACTAACCACTGTGCCACCAGCTCGATGTAGAGCCTGGCGGGTCCGTACCCATTTATTTTAGGCGGCTTCGAGTGTGACGTATCACATTCTACCCCGTATTGAACCGGCATTCACAAGCCAATCCAACAGGGCAAGCGGAAAAAAAAGGGAAGAAAAAAAGGAGGAAAGGGAGTACGAAGGAAGGGAGGAAAATGAGGTAAAAGCAAAAACGTAAAGGGGGGAAAAAGGGGGAAGGGGAAAAGGAGGGAGATGGGGAAAAGGAGGGATAAGAGGGAAATGAGGGAGAGGCGGGTAAGGAGAGAAAAGCGGGCAGGAGAGAGGAGTGAAATACATCTACGAGAGGAAGGAGGGATAAGGGAGCAAGGATGGGAAGGAGGGAAAGGGGGGAGAGGAGAGGGAGTCACAAGTCCACTTACCTGAATTGCTCGGTGGTGGAGGTGATAACGTTTGTTGAGGAGGAGATTTTGTAACCGGTGGAGGGAGAGTTTTTCTGGGGGGTGGCGAGAATTTTTTCTGGGGTGGAGGAGGAGATTTTCTCAAAGGAGGAGGGAGTTTTTTTGGGGGAGAACGTGAAGGTTTGGGAGGTGGAGGAGAAGACTTCTTTGGAGGAGGAGGCGGGGATTTCTTTGGAGGAGGAGGAGGTGGTGATTTCTTTGGAGGAGGAGGAGAAGGTGATTTCTTTGGAGGAGGAGGAGGAGAAGGTGATTTCTTTGGAGGAGGAGGAGGAGGAGGGGAATTCTTTGGAGGAGGAGAGCTTTTCGGAGGTGGAGAGGACGATTTCTTAGGAGGTGGAAATGACTTTTTTGGAGGAGGAGCAGACAACTTCGGAGACGGAGGTGGAGGAAAGGACATACAGGAAAAAGGGAAAAAGGTTTTCTTTATATTCTCTTCAGTTTTCTTGTCTCAAAAGAAACCCCGAGGATAACTACTTAAGATGAAAAACCCACTTTGATTTTATAGTTTCATTGCTGTATCAGCAGACGTCAGCAAAGAGATTTTTCGGAGTCTAGAGGGATCGTGTGACGTCGTTTGGCACGTGTGTTTTTGGAGCTGCATGGTGCATGTAGCGGAGAAAGAGAGAGCGAGGGAGAGAAAGAAGGGAGCTTTACTTGGGAAAATGATAGAGACGAAAACGGTCGGAGAAGCCCTTGGAGATGGTTCGCATGTAACGCTTTTAATGTATCTTAAAATACGTACGGTTCCTAGAGAAAAGCATAAAATCTACACCGCAAGCGAAATTCACTGTACCTTATATTCAAAACTTTTGGTACCTTTTTTGTACTCTTCTGAGAAATGGACCTTTTCCAGTTTAACCAGTTTGACTCCGTCACTTCTTGAGTTTTTGTCTTCCAAAAAACTGACCTGGAAGCCTTTATTGGTTGAAAGGTACAAATGCAGTACAAGATTATGTACTTTTTGTTCTTTTTACACCCCATTGCATGTATCCCACGTGGCACTATGTATTCCAGTAAGCTTGGGAAAAGCAATGGGAGAACACGTGGCATGCTGGACGTTTGATAGCCATTGGTTGCCAAAGTTCCGATTAGAAGTCGAGAATCTCTATTCAAATGTGCGAAAAAAAAAAGAAACACTTATATGCATAGTTGTTGAAATCGCGCTATTTTTTCCTTTTTTCCGATTAAAACGTATAATTCGTGACTTTCGAATAAATCTGAAAAAAACGCGATGTACTTTCTGTCCGGTAAACTGAACGGATAATTTACAGCAACTGTACGGTATGTACAGTAACTGTACGGTTTTGTCCCAAAAAAGTACGGAATTTGACTAAAAGATACGTTGCACTTCGTAGTGCTTTCTGTCCGGAAAACTGAACAGAAATTTAACGGGAACGTACGGAATTGTAACAAAATTGTACGGACTATGACGGAAAGAGACGGGAATTGTACGAAAAATGTACAAACTGCGGGATGTGTAAAATTTATTTTTGTTTACATGTACGGAATAGTACGGAGGAAAATTCATTAACGATTTTTACGATTTTTTCAAAAGGTTCAATGCGTTTGTTACGTATAATTCGTCGCGATTAAATCGTTCGCACTAAACGCCGTGAACAACCATGACAGCGTATTATTTGCGTACTTTATGGTTTATAAAACGGGTACGAAATATAAAGTTTTATATGTATAACTGCGTTCCAACTGTTGTCGCACATTTGACGTACGGTATGACGAAAACATATCACAAGCGAAGAGCTGGGCCCTATTGGTCCAAACAAATCCTGTTTTGGGTCAACAAACTCAGTCAAAAACCGCGACAACACAAGAAACAGACAAAAAAAAGCGTGAAAAGCGCAATGATTGGCACACAGTTAAAAAGCTAGGGCACCTATAATTTCATTACGCGTGTAGCTTTTGGTAAGGAAAAATATAACAAGATGCACTAAAAATGCCCGTGAATATTCTGAGAATATTTTTTAGCCGAGGCAGAATGGACGTTTGCCCTAAGCAAACTACAGTGGATGTAGGCGTCAGGGCTGAGCTACGGTGCCACGTGGCAATCCAACCGGCTCGGAGTCAAAATCGAGTCGTACCAAGCCGAGCCGTACTGTAAACTAGTTTTCTTACAGTTCGATTCGTAAAGTCACTTTCTGGTTATTCGGTTTGGCTCGGTTTGGGCGATTTCAATAAAAGCCGGAAGAGCCGAGTTTGTTTTTGTCCTTTCGTCAATCAAAAGTTTAAAATGGTATGATTTGTAACCGTATCTAATCGTGTATCGTATTAAAACCCTTACTGTGCTACTTCGGTTTGTATTATTCCCTTCTCCCTCCCCCACATCCACACAAACCTCGTAAACCTTCTAGGCGTTTGGAATGTCCTCGCGGGGGCCGGTATTTCCCTTCATACACGGAGTTGTCGACATTGTATAACCCTGGGTGGTCCTTTGTCTATCACCTCTCCTCAATCGTCGTCGACCACACTCCCGTCAGGCCCTACAGATGAGGATTAGAATTTCGTCCGTGAGTTAGATGTTTTGGGGGCTTACGATTTGGGAGCCCCCCGGCCGCGATTGTTCACCCGTATTCCTATGGTCGTCAGGACAATAGTGCAAGATGCCCTACACCTCCCCTTGTCCCACATTTCTTCAAACGCGATGGACATTGCTCTTTGGCACCTTCTTCTTATGTTATCTCTCTGGGTGTTAGTCCTTCCTGGTCGTGGAGGGGGCAGTGGGGCTAGAGAAACTCTGGCGCGTTGTCGCCGATTCTTTCGTGGTGACTGGAAGGCCCTCCACGCAGAGCATGAGGATCGGGTATCAAACACCTCTTTCATACCACGTCGACCGCCTAGGCCATCAGATGTCCCGACCTCTTATCGTCGAGAAATTCACTTAGGCCGTGTTGGTGAGCTTTCTCAAGCGGTTCGGGCCCTACAGCCATTCACCCCTGCCCCCGAATCTTTTTCCACTATTGAGGTCCTTCGAGCTCTCCACCCCCCTGCCCCTTCCCCTTTTTCCCCTTCCATCCACGCCTTTCCCCTTTACCCCCTTCCATCCACGCCTTTGAGCCTTCTGAGAGTTTTACTTTTGATCGGGAGGTTTTCATTAAGGCACTTAGCTCTTTTCCTCACCTTTTAGCGGGGGGGCCCTCGGGCACAGTGTATTGTTGATTTTGGAAAGCTTTAAGTCTCAGTGTATTAGTAGAACGATAGAAAGGTAGTAATTTGTAGTTTAAGGATATGCGTCATCACTTGAGAATAGTACATGTCAACGCAACTGCAATGCAGATAGAGCAACTCAGCAACGAAGCTGCGACACAGACAGGACAACGCAGCTGTGGTTACTTTGGATATGATGCGTACGGGACAACGCAACTGCGATTGATATGAATCAAGTCAACGGACCTCAACTTAGTGGGTAGCTCAGTGGTAGCGCGACAGATTAGTATTAGCTTCGTAGCTTGACGTACCTCTCAGGTACACTAGTATCGCCGCTACAACACAAGTATAAAACTTAGGACTCAGAACACATTATGTATCCAGACTTCCAAGTAGTAAACTGCACACAGTTTTTGAGAAACTTCTGAGTATTATATCTTGAGTGTTGTCAAGTCAATTCTGCTGAAACTTTGGGAGTTGTCAGTGTTTATGCTACTCTATATTCTGATAGAGTTTTATGAGGTTTGGATGCTTGTATAAGATTTGGTGAGCACTTGAAAACAACTGTTTGATATAATTCTTGATAGCTTCTGAGAGTGTATCATGTCTACTTCTACCACTACTGCTGCTCCTCCACCTGCACCAGTGGTCGTAGAACAACAGTTTATGGGCCAGTCATCAAGAATTCCTATCTTTTCGTGGGAAAAGTATGTTTACTGGGCGGACATGGTGGAGACACATTTTGAGAATGTCAATCTCTTGGACATATTGGATGGTTCTCTGGGTGAATCTGATCAGGCATGGTCTAAGAAAAATACGGAAGCTCGTTCTATTCTGAAATTCTGTATATTTGAGGACTTATCTATGTCTCGGATAAAAATGAAAAAAACAATTGATATCCGGAAATCTCTTAAAAATGATTTTGAAAAAGCCAATGTCCAAGAAGAACTCTTATTGGCTGAAAAAATTTGGGACTATAAGTACACTGGCGGTACAATGGCTGAATATTCTAACAAGTTTCGCATTCTTGTAGATGCACATGCTTGTGCAGGTGGGGAGTTTCCTCAGTTTCAACAGGCAGCGTTGCTTATGAGGGGTCTCCCTCGTAGTATGAAAGGAGCATCTGATATGCTCAAACACAAAGATAAAGCTAGCTGGACTTTACAGTTAGCCATCAATAGTTTGCTAGAAGAGGAAGCTACATCTAATATTCTCAATGTTGAGCAGGTAGAGGCTTTTAATTCAGACTTTGAGAGGAAAGGACAGTTTCATCAGCAAAGAAAACAGTTTAATCAGTTCAGACAGTTTAATCAAGGTGAGAATAGACAATCCAACAATGTATGTTTTTATTGTAGTGAGAGAGGTCATGGATACAAATTTTGTCCAAGCTTAAACAAGCTAACGATACAGATTTATACAGGCCGGGATGGCAACAAAGTCAGTTTTACAAAAACTTCACGGGGTCTACACCTCGTGGAAATGCACTGTTTTCGGCATCTTCATCACTCTAGAATGACACTTTGACATTTTCTGAGGAGGATGAAACGGATCTATTCGCTATGGCGGCAGCGATGGAGGGCGCGAAGGACCTTTGATGGATAATGGATACAGGAGCGTCAGCCCATATGTGCTCGAACAAAGCCATCTTCAAAAATCTGAAAACAACGTCGGAGAAAAATATTTATTATGCTTCTGGAATGAGTTTTCAGACTCGTGCTGTGGGTGATGTGTCTTTGCTAGTGGACGTGCTGTGGGTGATGTGTCTTTGCTAGTGGACGTGGAGGGCAACGCAACTGAAAGAACTCTTCACAATGTCTTATTTGTGCCTGACTTTTAGAAAAATCTTTTTTCTACGTCTTTAGTAGAGAGTAAAGGCTTTGAGGTTAATTTGAAAAATGGTAGACAGGTTGTTAGCAAGAATGGCAAAGTCGCAGTTAGAGGTACTATTGGATTTAACTTCAATCTGTAGCGATGAACTTTTCTCGTCGCTGTAACAAATTGTTACCCCGGAAATCACGGAACAAAAAGACGCCAACAAACATCGATAAAAATATGATCCACTATTTTTGGTACGCCGTAAAATTCACACGTCAAAACAAATATTTTAAAAGTATGCCACGTCGGATATTTTCAAAAAGTATGCCACGTCAGATTCTAAAAGGTACGACGTAACTACAAAAGATAATCGAAACGACAAAGTACCGCGGGAAATTTAAACTTGAAATAGTACCAGGAAAGTCCAATGTAACTTAGAAGAACTTTGAAATTCAAATTCTTGATCATTCAAATTTCTTAGTAAGCAAAATTTGAATGTTTCAATCCAATGTAGCTTAGTTCGTTATATTCAAGGAAGAACTGTGTTAGTTTAGGAAGTATATAATTACCATTGTAGGAAGCTTTAGAAACTCGGAAAAGGAGAGATGGAAGGAAGCTATCCATGAGGAAATGAATTCTATTATGAAGGCACAAACTTGGGACTTAGTAGAATTACCTCCAGATAGAAAAGCTATTGGATGTAAATGGGTGTTTAAACTAAAACTAAATCCAGATAATACAATAGAGAGATATAAAGCAAGGTTGGAAGCCAAGGGATATAATCAAAAGGAGGGAATAGATTATGAAGAAACATTTTCCCCTGTAGTGAGAGGTCTGACATCTGATTTCTTTAAAGCAGGAAGTCTTTAATAGATATCAGGGGGACAGGTTATGTGTCCAAGGTATATTGTTTGATAAAAGTTGAGACTTTAGAAGTCAAGATACTTTGAAGTAATTATAAGGATTCTGTGAAGAGTGTTGTTTAGGCAGTTTAAGGTTGCTTAGCTGTAAGTGATCAGTCAATATGGACGATCAAAGTTTACAGGTTATGGGCCCACGCCCTAAACTGCCTGTATTCAATGGATCTAACTATCTGTTATGGAAGACAATTATAGAGGGACACCTCGAGGAGAAAGAACTTCTTCATGTGGTGGATAAATTAGTTACAAGGATATCATCAGGATCAGATGATGAAGGATCTGAACAAATGGAAAATACAAAAGTAAGAAATTTGCTTTTTCAGAGTATGTCTGAAGATATTGTCATGTCTTGTATCAGGTTCAAGAATGCTAGTGATATTTGGAATGAACTAGAAGAAATGTATCAGGTGTCAAATTTACAACAACAGACTGTGATAGATCAGATGATTCAGAATTACAAGTATACAGGAGGATCCATGATTGGATATATTAATGGATTTCAAAAATTGTATACGGAAGCTGCAGGAGCAGGAAAAGTATATAAAGCTGATGAGCAAGTTTTTCAATTAGTATGTCGTTTACCTCCAGAATATAGATGTGTGTTGCAGCAGTTACAAATGCACAAACAAGAAAATTGGAAATGGTCACAAGTTGTAGGATTGATTCTAGTTGAAGAGTCAAATTTACAATTAAATGGAGGAGGTCCATCAGTTAAGGCTCTGTCATCTCAATCTCAGAAACCGAAAATTACCTGCCAGGGGAGCTATGATGAACCAAGGGACAAGACTTGTTACTACCGTCACAAACCAGGACATTTCAAGCGAAACTGTTATTTGTATCTCAAAGAGTCTAACAAAGGAAAGAAGCCTTTCAAATAACAAAACAAAGAAGGAGTTCTTCTGAGCGAAAAGGAAGAAGATACCGAAGTGGAGTGGCTTCATTCCCAGAGGAGTTTGTTTGCATGTCTAAAACAGGTGAAGACTCATCATTTTCCGGATGGATCATGGATTCAAGAGCATCTGCTCATATGTGCAAAGATAAAGAGCTTTTTGTTTCTCTTCAAGAAATAGCACCAACAAAAATTTATTGCGGTAATGGAACCAGTGAGATCTCCACAGCAAAAGGAAAAGTTATTTTGCATGTGAAGATAGGAAGTGATACAGTCAAAAGAATGCTAGAAAATGTGTTATATGTTCCTAGCTTTACAAAAAAATTGTTTTCTACATCAGTTGCAGCCAAAAGAGGATTTAAAGTAATCATGGAAGGAAGTCAGCAGATTCTCAGTAAGAATGGTCATACGTTTTTTGAAGGCATTCTAAGCAAAAACAATATATTTAGGATTGTTATGGTAAATAACAAGCAACATTTTGGACTGTACTCCGGAGAATTGTCTGATCATGAATTGTGGCATAAACGTTTTGGTCATATAAACTATGATAAACTTAATAAGGTGTATAAGGACAAAGTGGTGGATGGCTTAAAATGTTCAGTCACATCAGATGTTTGTGATGGCTGTGCTCTTGGAAAATTACATAAACTACCTTTTCCAAAAGACAAGACCAGTAGAGCAGACAGAGTCCCAGGAGTAATTCACTCAGATGTATGGGGACCCGCCAAAAATGAGTCACTCAGTAAGAAAAAGTATATGGTTACTTTTACAAATGATTGGTCTAGATATAGCATGGTATATTTTATTCAAAACAAAGAAGAAGTATTTTCAAAATTTCAAGAGTTCAAGACATTGGTGGAAAAACAACAAGGAGTATCAATATTACAACTACGGACGGACAATGGAGGTGAATACATATCAAAGGAGTTTGCTGCATACTTGAAAGAACAAGGGATTCATCATCAGCTAACTGTTCCCCATACACCTGAACAAAATGGAGTAGCAAAACGACTCAACAGAACCTTAACAGAAAGTGCAAGAAGCATGCTAGCAGACAAAGGAATGGACTCAAAATTTTGGGCAGAAGCATTCAATTGTGCGAATTATGTCAAGAACAGAGTAAGTAGAAAAGCTGTAGAAAATGGAAAAACTCCCAATGAATTATGGACAGGAAAGAAACCAGATGTTAGTCATCTAAGAGTTTGTGGAAGCAAAGTGTTTTATCTAGATAATGATCAAACTAAGTGGAAAATGGATCCAAAGGGAAAGACTGGAATCCTAGTAGGTTATGATGAAAATGCAAAAGGATACAGAGTTTATGATCTACTTGATCAGAATGAAAAGGTAGTAAGAAATATGATAGTCAAAGACGAAGAAAAAACTAAAGACCCATTTCAGCAAATTGCTACTCGAACATATCAAGAATACATTTTAATAGAAGAGGAAGATAAGAAAATTAAAGAACCCAACCAGGTACATAAAAATGACGACAAGACATCAACAGATGAGGAGACTTCAAGTGATCAAGAAGAAGCTCATGAGGAAATCAGAGCACCAAGTGGGAGACAACAGAGCATACCAGCTTCAGCTTTTCCAAGAGGAAGGAGAATAAGTTCAAGACTTCAAGAAAACAATTTGGTATTTGCTCTATCAGCTCAATCTAATGAACCACGTACTTTACAGGAAGCTTTAGAAAGCCCGGAAAAGGAAAGATGGAAGGAAGCTATCCATGAGGAAATGAATTCTATTATGAAGGCACAAACTTGAGACTTAGTAGAATTACCTCCATATAGAAAAGCTATTGGATGTAAATGGGTGTTTAAACTAAAACTAAATCCAGATAATACAATAGAGAGATATAAAGCAAGGTTGGTAGCCAAGGGATATAATCAAAAGGAGGGAATAGATTATGAAGAAACATTTTCCCCTGTAGTGAGATTTCCTTCTATCAGAATTCTCTTAAGTATAGCTCCTACAGAATATATGGAAGTTCATCAAATGGACGTAAAGACCGCCTTCATAAATAGAGAACTGGAAGAAGAAATCAACATGGAACAACCGGAAGGATTTACTGAACAAGGGAAGGAAGGAATCGTATGTAAAATTATTAAATCATTGTATGGACTTAAACAGGCTCCTAGGAGATGGAATGCCAAACTAGATGAAATTTTGACTAAACTAGGATATCAAAGAATTAGTTCTGATCATTCAGTATATGTACTAAATCCAGAAGATAAAGGAGTACTATACATTGCAGTTTATGTAGATGATCTACTAATCATTAGCAAATGTAAGGAACAAATTCAAAACTAAAAGAAGAATTTTGTAAAGAGTTTGATATGAAAGATATTGGGGAAGCAAAATATATTAAAAAAAACCCTAAACCATGTTTCTAACACAAATTTGAGTTTGTGCTAACAAATATATTTGTTATAAACATCGTTTATTGTTCCTTGCCACAAAAAGAAGCATAATACACTCAAAACCATGTTTGTAACTCAAGTTTGTGTTTTCGCAAACAAAATAGTGGTAAGAAACTCTTTACTTTGTTAACGCTCACAAAAATAATTAAAAAATACCCTAAACCATGTTTCTAACACAAATTTGGGTTTCTACTAACAAATATATTTGTGGCGGTCACAAAAAGATGTAAAACAAACTCCGAACCATGTTTGTAACTCAAGTTTGTGTTTTCGCTAACAACAATAGTGGTAAGAAACTCTTTACATTGTTAACGCTCACAAAAATAGTTAAAAAAAAACCCTAAACTATGTTTTTAACACAAATTTGAGTTTGTAATAACAAATATATTTGTCATAAACATCGTTTATTGTTCGCGGTCACAAAAAGATGTATAACAAACTCCGAACCATGTTTGTAACTCAAGTTTGAGTTTTCGCTAACAACAATAATGGTAAGAAACTCTTTACATTGTTAAAGCTCACAAAAATAGTTAAAAAAAACCCTAAACCATATTTCTAACACAAATTTGAGTTTGTGTGAACAAATATATTTGTAATAAACATCGTTTATTGTTCGTCGCCTCAAAAAGAGGGAAAATAAACTCAAACCATGTTTGTAACTCAAGTTTGAGTTTTCGCTAACAACAATAGTGGTAAGAAACTCTTTACGTTGTTAATGCTCACAAAAATAGTTAAAAAAAACCCTAAACCATGTTTCTAACACAAATTTGAACAAGATGAAGAAAAGGATGAAAAGGTAAATGTACCTTATAGAGAAATTGTGGGAACACTTATCTACTTCATGAATTGTACAAGACTTGACATAGCAGTAGCAGTGGGAATACTCAGCAAAAGTTTGCAGGATCCAAGGAAATCTAACTGGAATATAGTCAAGAGAGTCTTAAGATATCTTATTGGAACAACAGATTTATCGTTACACTTGGGTGGAGATTCAATCACCATTCAAACTTGGAGCGATGCAAGTTATGGAGATGACATCACCAGGAAATCAACATCTGGATACATTCTGAAGATTGGACAAGGACCGTGCTGTTGGGGAAGTAAACTTCAAAAGGTGACAGCTCAGTCAACAATGGAATCTGAATTCTTAGCAGCCAGCATGACAGTAAAGGAAATCATTTGGGTAAAAGCTTTTTTACAAGAATTAGGATGGATGCAGCATGGATCTCAGATTTTATACTGTGACAATCAAGCCGCCATAGCTGTAGCAAACAATCCTAAATATCATTTCAAAAGTAAACATATTGACATCAGACTCAGTTTCGTCAGAGAAAACATACAGGACAGAGTTATTAAAATGCAGCATGTGTCAGACTCACAGATGATAGCTGACATGATGACTAAGGCACTACCAGGTCCTATGTTACAGTTGTGCAGATCAGAAAGCAAACTACTCTTGAGTGGCTAAAACTAAGTATAGCAAAGATAATTAGTTTAGGGGAGTAATTTCTTTTAAGAAAATACACAGATAGAAGTTAATGGGAGTATTGGATTTAACTTCAATCTGTAGCGATGAACTTTTCTCGTCGCTGTAACAAATTGTTACCCCGGAAATCACGGAACAAAAAGACGCCAACAAACATCGGTAAAAATACGATTCACTCTTTTTGGTACGCCGTAAAATTCACACGTCAAATAAATATTTTAAAAGTATGCCACATCGGATACTTTCAAAAGTATGCCACGTCAGATTCTAAAAGGTACGACGTAACTGCAAAAGATAATCAAAACGACAAAGTACCACGGGAAATTTAAACATGAAATAGTACCAGGAAAGTCCGATGTAACTCAGAAGAACTTTGAAATTCAAATTCTTGATTTCAAAATCATTCAAATTTCTTAGTAAGCAAAATTTGAATGTTTCAATCTGATGTAGCTTGGTTCGTTATATTCAAGGAAAAACTGTGTTAGTTTAGGAAGTATATAATTACCATTGCAGGAAGCAGAAAGTTAATCAGATTAGTTTACATTGTATGTTTACATTCTTATCAATATTAAAGAAATTTCATTTGCCTTGTGTTCTTTGTAAGTCTGAATGTGAATATTGAAGTGTAAATCTGATCAAGTATAATCTGAGTGTTTCAAAAGATTATTATGGTCAGAAGGGAAGTAATTTTCTGAATGTTAGTAAGATAAATTGACTTCAAGGTCTGACATCTGATTTCTTTAAAGCAGGAAGTCTTTAATAGATATCAGGGGGACAGGTTATGTGTCCAAGGTATATTGTTTGATAAAAGTTGAGACTTTAGAAGTCAAGATACTTTGAAGTAATTATCAGGATTCTGTGAAGAGTGTTGTTTAGGCAGTTTAAGGTTGCTTAGCTGTAAGTGATCAGTCAATATGGACGATCAAAGTTTACAATTGGAAGGTGTTGTTGCACGTGCAAGGTTGACAAATGATCCAATGGTAGGGATTGCAAATGAGGGAGAGGTTCACTCGGGGGGTTCGGAAGGAGAGGGGTAGGGGGCTCAATTGGGGCACCTAATCGAGGCCGCGCATGATCGGAAGAAGAGGGAGACGTGGATCAGGACGCTCGTCGCTTTTGAGGAGCCATGGAGAACCTGATATTGAGTAGTACAAGATACAAAACCGAAAACTGATACAAAACTGAAAACTCCAACACAAGACCACTCCATAGAGAGTGGGTAGTAACCAAGTAACATGCAATTTTGAGACCTCCATAGGTCCTCAGAATGGGCAGCTCACACGAAGCCCCTATGATAACCCTGACCCCTCTGTGTTTCAGCAAAAATAACCGCCACCTAGGCAGAGAAAGACTCTGACCACCTTCATCCCTGTGAAAGAAAGACTCCTTTGTGTTGATAGCAAAAAGAATCTCTGAATTCGCTCTTCTGAGCGTTAAGTTATGGAGGGCTAAAGTTGACCTTTTGTACAAAAGCTCTCTCGGAGAGAGGGTCCTATCTACCAAATTTTTCTAAGTCCTATCTCTCTCTAAAACTCTATATACTAAAGAATGGCACCAATCATAACAATGTATCGTACATAAAGGTACAAGTGCCGGTGAACTTTCTTTACGACCATTGTACGACATGGCCAACAAGTCGACAGATGTTATATTTGTATTAGTTCCGTAATCCTCGGAGATGTCCCAATTTATATGGTTGTGCCACGTGTCAATCGATGTGGCAGTGACCGCAAACCCTAAGACCATATTCCGCGATCTCGGCATTCTTCATTGCCGTCCGATCAAAACTAGGTTTCAGTCGTAGCCGTCATAAATACTTGCGCGATATTTGTTTTGCTGTCGAAACAAAATGCGCGATATCCGTTTCGGAACCGTACCGTACTCCGTACTTTACAAAATTGTATCTATGCATGACGTATATAGTTTCCATTAAATGAATTAGTTCACGTCTAATTATTTAAATACTTGTCAAACCTAATATACTTTAGCACTGGTCCTAGACTTGTAGGATAAATCTACCGGCTACCGACGACTTTGACGGATGACAGGTATTTAGAATCTCTCTAACATGTTTCTAATGGCTTCCTACTGAGTTAATCTGATAATATTTCTATCTCTGTCTATCTCTTCCTAAATTCCCAAAATATACCTTACTTCTCTCATATCCTTCATCTCAAATCTACCTTTTAGATCCGTTTTTAACTTATTAATTTTATCCATAGATTTGCTTAAAACAAGCAAATCATCAACATAAATTGCAATAAAAATAATTCCTTCCTCGTCTTCAAACAAACAAATCAAGTGATATGAGCTGATCCGAATATATCCCAAACCTGAAACAATCTCATCGAGCTTCTTATTCCATTGGCGGGGCGTCTGTTTCAGCCCATACAAAGATTTGATCAATCGACATACCTTGCTCTCCTCACCTTGCTCCACAAATCCTTCGGGTTGTCACATAAAAATCTCCACTTCTAATTCTCCATGTAGGAAGGCCGTCTTGATGTCCATCTGATGCACTTCCATGTTTTCTATTGCCGCCATATTGAGAAGTATCCGAAGAGAGGGAAACTTGACGACCGGAGCAATAGTCTCCTCGTATTCAACTCCCTCTTTGTGGGTAAATTCTTTCGCCACTAATCGAGCCTTTTATCGCTCAATGGTGTTATCCGGGTTGAGTTTCAACTTAAATACCCACTTACACCCAATTGGCTTTTTGTCAAGAGGACAATCCATCAATTCCCATGTATCGGCCGATATAATTAAGGCCATCTCCTCATTAATGGTTGTCTTCCACCGGTTTCACTCAAGACAAGTCATAGCCTCATTATAATTTTGAGGTTCATCGGGGTGAGACAGTTTGGTTACCTTATTGTTAACTTGTCTCTCTTGCAAACTTTTGCTACTTCTTCTTCCTCCCTCAAACTCGGTTGCCGGAATAGATGGCTCCCTTGGATTCTTCCGAACAGTTTCTACTTCTCCCCTATCCTTTGATTCCGGGTTGATTTCCACCACGTCTTCCGCTTCGGTTGGAGTTGATACTAAGGGTTCCACATTTGGGTCCTTCTTGATCGGATATGTACCTGCAAGATCATCATCTTCTTGAAATCGTGGATAGTTAGGAAGCTCAAAGTCATCAGAATTTTCTGACTCAAATCTGAGTCTGACTGTCTTTGTATGCTTTAAGGGATAAATAGATTTCCTTTCATCCATAACCACTAGATGTTTCACTAGGATTATATTTTCTCTCTTGAGATCATAGACTCTATATCCTTTTACATCTTCATCATATCCTAGTAGATTTCGTGGTTTTCCTTTTGGATCGAACTTCCAGTTTGACAGATCTGTGTCTAAACTGAACACTTGACTATCGAAATCCTTTAAGTGTGAAACATCTGGTTTTAGGCCTGTGCATCTCTCGTAAGGTGTTTGGCCTTTTAGAGCTGAAGTTATAACTTTATTCTTGAGATAATTTGCACAGTTCATTGCTTCGGCCCAAAACTTCTTTCCTATCTTCTTATCTAACAGCATACTCCTAGCAGTATCACTTATTGTTCTCTCTCATAAGGTGTTTGGCCTTTTACTGTTGAAGTAAGAACTCTATTCTTAAGATAATTTGCACACTTCATTGCTTCTGCCCAAAACTTCTTTCTTATCTTCTTATTTGACAACATACTCCTAGCAGTATCACTTAGTGTTCTATTTAATCTTTCAGCAACACCATTTTGCTCAAGATTTTCAGGGACTATCTTTTGGTGTTGCACTCTATCTTCTCTCAGAAAATCTCAAACTGATTAGAGGTATACTCTCCCCTATTATCACTCCTCACTCTCTTAATAGAGGTTTCATGGAGTTTCCTACTCCGTGCTTTATATTCCTTAAAAATCTGTGGGACCTCTGACTTATTTTTCAGGAAATACACTTTAGAATATCGAGACCAATCGTCAGTGATTGTCATCATAAACCTCTTACCCCCAAGAGAAAGTACTTTGGCTGGTCCCCAAATATCAGTGTATACTAAGTCTAAAACTTTTTCTCCTTTATAAGTGGCATCATTTGGAAAGGGTAACCTGTGTGCCTTACCTTGAGCACAACCACTACAACCACTTAGGTTTTCACTTTCCCCAAACTGAATTCATTCCACTATTCCCGTCTTTTTCATTTCTTTCAACTTATCTAAATGTACATGCCCAAGCCTCTTATACCACAACATAATATCATGTACACCAACATAGTAAAGTTTCTTCTTTTATTGCTTAAAATCAGCCTAAACATCCCTTGGCTACCATTTTCAACAGTGAAGTAAACTTTCTCCTCAAAGTTAGCAGTAGAGGTTCCCTTCCTAGTGCTAGTCTCAAAGCCCTTATCATCCAACACAGACGTTGAGATGAGGTTTTTGTTCAACTCTAGAATAAACAACACATCAGAGAATGTCACTACGGATGTCTTCCCTTCCACTAAGACTTTCAGATCTACCGATCCTACCATAGTAGTAGTGACTACCCTCCCATCCCCATACTCTATCTCTACAATGAGAATCTTTCTCATCTTAATGAATAGGTGTTTGTCCTTACACAAGTGCATGGAGGCACCCGAATCCACAATCCATCCTCCTTCACCTTTTAATCCTCCGAAAGCACATTTCTGCTTTGGAGGAATTTCGACCTCGGATTTATATAAATTGTTAGTGCTAACAATAATTGTTACCTAACTTACACAAATTGTTAGAGCTAATAGGAATTGTTACCTAATTTACACAAACTATTAGCGCTAATAGGAAATGTTACCTTACTAACACAAACAGTCATGTGCAACAGGAATTGTTATCTAAATTACTCTAACTTTTAGTGCTAACAAAAGTTGTTACCTAACTTACACAATTTGTTAGCGCTTACAAGAATTGTTACCTAACTTACACAAACTGTTAGTGCTAACAATAATTGTTACTTAACTTACACAAACTATTAGCGCTAACATGAATTGTTTCCTAACTTACACACAATTGTTAGCACTAACTAGAATTGTTATCTAAATTACACAAGCTGTTAGCGTTATCATGAATTGTTACCCTACTTACAAACTATTGGTGCTAATAGGAGATTGTTACCTAACTTACCAAACTTTTAGCCCTAACAAATTGTTATCTATATTACACATATAGTAAGTGTTATCAAAATTGTTACTTCTTACACTAATTGTATCGCTAACAAGAATTGTGACCTAAATTACTGAAACTGTTAGCGTTAACAGGAATTGTTACCTAACTTACACAAACTGTTAGCGCTAAGGGGAATTGTTATCTAAATTACACAATCTGTTAGCCCTAACAAGAATTGTTATCTAAATTAAACAAACTATTAGTGCTAACAAGAATTGTAAACTAAGTTACACAAACTGTTAGGGCTAACATAAATTGTTATTTTAATTACACAAACAGTTAGCGCTAACAAGAATTGTTATCTATATTACACAAATAGTAAGCGCTAACAGGAATTGTTACCTAACTTACACAATCTGTTATTGCTAACACGAATTGTTATCTAAATTAAACAAACTGTTTGTGATAGCAAGAATTGTTATCTAACTTACACAAACTGTTAGCGCAAAAAAAAATTGTTTTTTTAATTACACAAAAGGTTAGCGCTAACAAGAATTGTTATCTATAAAACACAAATAGTTAGCGCTAACATGAATTGTTACCTTAGTTACACAAACTATTTGGCTAACATGAATTGTTACCTTACTTACACAAACGGTTAGCGCTAACATGAAATGTTATCTAAATTACACAAACTTATAGTGCTAACAAAAATTGTTACGAAACTTACACAAAAAATTAGCGCTAACAAGAATTTTTACCTTACTAACACAGATTGTTAGCTCTTACAAGAATTGTTATCTAAATTACAAAAATTATTAGCGCTAACAGGAATTGTTAGCTAACTTACCCAAACTCTTAGTGCTAATAACAATTTTCACCTAACTTACACTAATTGTTAGGGCTAATAAGAATTGTTACCTTACTTACACAAACTATTAGCGTTAAGTGGAATTGTTATCTAAATTACACAATCTGTTAGCGCTAACAGGGAATTGTTATCTAAATTAAATAAACTATTACTGCTAACAAGAATTATTATCTAATATACACAAACTTTTAGCGATAACATAAATTGTTATTTTAATTACACAACAGTTAGCGCTAACAACACTTGCTATCTATATTACACAAATACTTAGCGCTAACAAGAATTGTTACCTAACTTACACAAACTGCTAGCAATAAGAAAATTTCTTACCTAAATTAGACAAACTGTTTGCGCACAGAAATTGTTACCTAACTTAAACAAACTGTTAGCGTTTACATAAATTTTTATCTATATTACACAAACAGTTTGTGATAACAACAATTGTTACCTTACTTACATACAGTGTTAGTGCTCACAATAATTGTTACCTAACTTACACAAACTGTTAGCGCTAACAAGACTTCTTATCTAATTTACACAAATTGTTTCCACTAAAAGGATTTGTTACCTAACTTACACAAACTTTTATTGCTAACAGGAATTGTTACCAAACTTACAGAAACTATTAGCGCTAATAAGAATTGTTACCTAACTTACACAAACTATTAGCGCTAACAAAAAATGTTACCTAACTTACACAAACGGTTAGCGCTAAGTGGAATTGTTATCTTAATTACACAAACTCTTAGCGCTAACAATAATTGTTATCTAATTTACACAAATTGTTTGCACTAAAAGGATTTGTTACCTAACTTACACAAACTTTTATTGCTAACAAGAATTGTTACCTAACTTACACAATCTGCTAGCGCTAACAAGAATTGTTACCTTACTTGCACACACTGTTAGTGATCACAATAATTGTTACCTTACTTGCACACACTGTTAGTGATCACAATAATTGTTACCAAACTTACAGAAACTATTAGCGCTAATAAGAATTGTTACCTAACTTACATAATCTGCTAGCGCTATAAGGGGATTGTTATCTAAATTACACAAACTATTAGTGCTAACAAAAATTGTTACCAACATTACACAATTTGTTAGCGCTAACAGAAATTGTTACCTTACTTACACAAACTGTTGGTGCTAACAAGAATTGTTACCTTACTTACACAAACCATTAGCGCTAACAAGAATAGTTACAAAACTTACACAAAGTGTTAGCTCTAACAATGTTGTTATCTAAATTACAAAAACTGTTAGCGGTAACAGGAATTGTTACCTAACTTACTCAAACTATTAGCGCTTACATAAATTGTTATCTAAATTACACAAACTGTTAATCCTAACAAGAATTCTTACCTAACTTTCACAAATTTTTAGCGCTTACAAGAATTGTTACCTAACTTACACAAACTGTTAGTGCTAACAAGAATTGTTACCTAACTTACACAAACTGTTAGCGCTAACAGGAATTGTAACCTAACTTACACAAACTATTAGCGCTCACATAAATTGTTACAAAACTTACACAAATTGTTAGTACTAACTGGAATTGTTATCTAAATTACACAAACTGTTCGGCTAACATGAATTGTTACCTAACTTACACAAACTGTTAGCGCTTACCTAAATTATTATATAAATTACACAAACGGCTAGTGATAACAAAAATTGTTATCTAACTTACACAAACTGTTAGTGCTAATAGGAATTGTTACCTAACTTACACAAACTGTCATTGCTAACAGGAATTGTTACCTAACTTAAACAATCAGTTAGCGCTAGCAAGAATTGTTACCTTACTTATATAAACTGTTAGCGCTTACCTAAATTGTTATCTAAATTACACAAACTGCTAGTGATAACAAAAATTGTAACCTAATTTACACAAACTATTAGCGCTAATAGGAAATGTTACCTAACTTACACAAAAGGTCATCTGCAACAGAAATTGTTATCTAAATTACACTAACTTTTAGTGCTAACAAAAATTGTTACCTAACTTACACAATTTGTAAGCGCTAACAGGAATTGTTACCTTACTAACACAAACTGTTATTGCTAACAAGAATTGGTACCTAGCTTACACAAATTGTTAGCGCTTACAAGAATAATTACCTAACTTACACAAACTGTTAGTGCTAACAATAATTGTTACCTAACTTACACAAACTATTAGCGCTAACATGAATTGTTTCCTAACTTACACAAATTGTTAGCACTAACTGGAATTGTTATCTAAATTACACAAACTGTTAGCGTTATCATGAATTGTTACCCTACTTACACAAACTATTAGTGCTAATAGGAATTGTTACCTAACTTACACAAACTTTTAGCCCTAACAAGAATTGTTATCTATATTACACATATAGTAAGTGTTATCAAGAATTGTTACTTTACTTACACTAATTGTTATCGCTAACAAGAAATGTGACCTAAATTACTGAAACTGTTAGCGTTAACAGGAATTGTTACCTAACTTACACAAACTATTAGCGCTAAGGGGAATTGTTATCTAAATTACACAATCTGTTAGCCCTAACAAGAATTGTTATCTAAATTAAACAAACTATTAGTGCTAACAATAATTGTAAACTAAGTTACACAAACTGTTAGGGCTAACATAAATTGTTATTTTAATTACACAAACAGTTAGCGCTAACAAGAATTGTTATCTATATTACACAAATAGTAAGCGCTAACAGGAATTGTTACCAACTTAATAAATTGTTAAAGCTAACATGAATTGTTACCTAACTTACACAAATTGTTAGCACTAACTGGAATTGTTATCTAAATTACACAAATTGTTAGTGCTATCATGAATTGTTACCTTACTTACACAAAATGTTAGTGCTAATAGGAATTGTATCCTAACTTACACAAACTTTTAGCGCTTATAGGAATTGTTACCTAACTTACACAAACTATTAGCGCTAACATGAATTGTTACCTGACTTACACAAATTGTTAGCGCTAAGTGGAATTGTTATCTAAATTACACAAACTGTTAGTGCTATCATGAATTGTTACCTTACTTACACAAACTGTTTGTGCTAATAAGAATTGTTTCCTAACTTACACAAACTTTAAGCGCTAACAGGAATTGTTATCTAATTTACACAAACTCTTTGTGCAAACATGAATTGTTACCTTAGTTACACAAACTATAAATGCTAATAGGAATTGTTACCTAACTTACACAAACTTTTAGCCCTAACCAGAATTGTTATCTATATTACACAAATAGTTAGCGTAAACAGGAATTATTACCTAACTTACACAAACTCTTAGCGCTAATAAGAATTGTGACCTAAATTACAAAAACTGCGCTTATAGGAATTATTACCTAACTTACACAAATTGTTAGCGCTAAGAGGAAATGTTATCTTAATTACACAAACTCTTAGTGCTAACAATAATTGTTACGTAACTTACACAATCTGCTAGCCCTATAAGGGAATTTTTATGTAAATCAAACAAACTATTAGTGCTAACAAGAATTATTATCTAACTTACACTAACTATTAGCGCTAACATAAATTGTTATTTTGATTACACAAACAGTTAGCGCTAACAAGAATTGTTATCTATATTACACAAATAGTTAGCGCTAACAAGAATTGTTACCTAACTAACACAGACTGTTAACTCTTACAAGAATTGTTATCTAAATTACAAAAATTGTTAGCGCTAACAAAATTTTTTACCTAACTGGAATTGTTATCAAAATTACAAAATCTGTTAGTGCTATCATGAATTATTACCTTACTTACACAAAATGTTAGTGCTAATAGGAATTGTTACTTTACTTACATGCAAACAAGAATTGTTACCTAACTTACACAAACTTTTAGGGCTAACAAGAATTGTTATCTAAATTAGACAAACTGTTTGCCCTAACAAGAATTGTAATCTAAATTACACAAATAGTTAGCGCTTACTGAAAATTATACCTAACTTACACAACCTATTAGCGCTAACATGAATTATAATCTAAGTTACACAAACTGTTAACGCTAAAAGTAATTGTTTACTAACTTACACAAACTGTTAGCGCTAATAGAAATTGTTATTTTTATTCCACAAACTGTTAGCGCTAAAAAGAATTGTTATCTAAATTACACAAAAAGTTAGCGCTAATAGGAATTGTTTCCTAAATTACACAAACTGTTAACGCTAACTAAAATTTTACGTAACTTACACAAACATTTAGCACTAATAGGAATAGTTAACTAACTTTAACAAAATGTTAGTGCTAACAAGAATTGTTATCTTACTTACACAAACTGTAAGCGCTAAAAGGAATTGTTACCTGACTTACACAAATTGTTAGCGCTAACTGAAATTGTTATCTAATTTACACAAACTCTTTGTGCAAACATGAATTGTGACCTAACTTACACAAATTGTTAGCACTAACTGGAATAGTTATCTAAATTACACAATCTGTTAGTGCCATCATGAATTGTTAATTCATTTACACAAACTAAATGCTACTAGGAATTGACCTAACTTACAAACCTTTGTCCTAACAATATTGTTATCTATATTACACAAATAGTAAGCGTTATCAAGAATTGTTACTTTATTACTAACTGTTATCGCAACAAGAATTGTGACCTAAATTACTGAAAACATGCTAGCGAATTATTACCTTCACTTACAATGTGGAACTGTTAGCGCTAAGAGGAATTGTTTTTTACATTACACAATCTGTTAGCGTTAACAGGGATTGTTACCTAAATAAACAAACTATTAGTGCTAAAAAGAATTGTAATCTAACTTACACAAACTGTTAGGGCTAACATAAATTGTTATTTTAATTACACAAACAGTTAGCGCTAACAAGAATTGTTATCTATATTACACAAATAGTAAGCGCTAACAGGAATTGTTACCTAGCTTACACAAATTGTTAGCACTAACAAGAATTGTGACTTAAATTACACAAACTGTTTGCGCTTACAGTAATTGTTACCTAACATACACAAACTGTTAGTGCTAACAGGAATTGTTACCTAACTCACACAATCTGTTAGCGCTAGCAAGAATTGTTACTTTACTTATATAAACTGTTAGTGCTAACAATAATTGTTACCTAACTTACACAAACTGTTAGCATTAGCAGGAATTGTTACCTAACTTACACAAATGGTTATCTCTAACTGGAATTGTTATCTAAATTATACAAACTTTTAGTGCTAACAAAAATTGTTTCCTAACTTACACAAACTATTAGCGCTAACAAGAATTGTTATCTAACTTACACAAACTGTAAGCGTTAAAAGGAATTGTTACCTAACTTTCACAAACTGTTAGCGATAAAAAGAATTGTTATCTAAATTACACAAAATGTTATCGCTAATAGGGTTTGTTACCTAACTTACACAAACTATCAGCGTTCACAAGAATTTTTACCTAATTTACACAAACTGTTAGCGCTAACATGAATTGTTGTTGTTCTACAACCACCGGTGCAGGTGGAGGATCAGCATTAGTAGTAGAAGTAGACATGATTCTCCCTCAAAAGCTATCAACAATCCTATCAACAGCTGTTTACAAGTGCTCACCATATTTTATACACTGATCCAAACTTCACAAAAGCTCTATCAAATTATAGAGCAACATAAACATTGAGAACTCCCAGAGTTTCAGTTGAATTGACCCCGACAACACTCAAGATATAATACTCAGAAGTTTCTTAAAAATTGTTTGAAGTTTTACTACTTGGAAGTTTGAATACATAATGTGTTGTGAGTCTTAAGTCTTATACTTGTGTTGTACCGGCGATACCAGTGTACCTGAGAGGTAGGTCAAGCTACCAAGCTTTTACTAATATGTCGAGGTACCACTGAGCTACCACTAAGTTTGTGTAAGTTAGGTAACAATTCCTCTTAGAGCTAACTATTTGTGTAAGTTAAGTAACAATTCTTGTTAGGGCTTACACATTTTGTAATAAGGTAGCAATTTCTGTTAGCAGTAACAGTTTGTGTAATTCAGGTAACAATTCCTGTTAACGCTAACTGTTTGTGTAATTTAGCAAACAATTCTTGTTAGGGCTAACAGTTTGTGTAATTTAGATAACAATTTCTATTAGCGCTAACTGTTTGCGTAAGGTAGGTAACAATTCCTTTTAGAGCTAACAATTTGTGTAATTTAGATAGCAGTACTTGTTAGCAATAACAGTTTGTGTAATTTAGATAACAATTTAGTGTTGGCGCTAACAGTTTGTGTAATTTAGATAACAATTCACTTAGTGCTAACAATTTTTGTAAGTTTCGCAACAATTCTTGTTAGCTCTAACAGTTTCTGTAATTTAGATAACAATTCTTATTATCACTAACAATTTGTGTAAGTTAGGAACAATTCGTTAGCTATAATGCTTTAGGAAAGTTGGGTAACAATACCCTCAAGTAGCGTTTATGTTTGTTAAGTAACTATTCTCGTAGACTAACAGCTTGTATGGTTAGGTAACACCCCCGCTCTCATAACGTAGCTTTTGTAATTTAGATAACAATTCTTGTTACCACTAATAGTTTGTGTAAGTTGGGTAATAATTCTTGCTTGTACAATCAATTTGTGTAATTTAGATAAGAATTCCTATTAGCGCTATCAGTTTGTGTAAGTTAGGTTACAACTCCTGGTAGTTTAACAGTATGTGTAATCTAGATAAAAATTCTTGTTAGCGCTAACAGTTTGTGTAAATTGTTGTTCTACGACCACCGGTGTAGGTGGAGGAGATGCAGTAGTAATAGAAGTAGACATGATACACTCTCAGAAGCTATCAAGAATCCTATCAAACAGTTGTTTTCAAGTGCTCACCAAATCTTTTACAAGCATCCAAACCTCACAAAACTCTACCAGAATATAGAGTAGCATAAACAGTGACTACTCCCAAAGGTTCAGCACAATTGACGTGACAACACTCAAGATATAATACTCAAAAGTTTCCCAAAATTTGTTTGCAGTTTACTAATTGGAAGTCAGGATACATTTTGTGTTTTGGGTACTAAGTCTCATACTTGTGTTGTATCAATGATACCAGTGTGCCTGAGATGTACGTCATACCGCCACGCTAACACTAATCTATCAAGCAACCACTAAGCTACCACTAAGCTAACTAGATTCATTTCTATTGCAGATGCTTTGTACGAAATTGAATTAAATTAAAATATCCTTAGCTGCGTCGTCCGTACGGATGGTATCAAGTGTAATTGCAGTTGGATTGTCTTATCTTCGTGGCTGCTGCTTTGTTCTGACTGCGTCACATCTGCCTTGCTGTATCGCAACTGCGTTGTTCTATTGCAGCTGCTCTGCTAAATCACAACTGCATTGTCTCCCCTTGATGTGTGACGTGGATGTGGATGGAAGTGTCAAACCAAGATACATGAAACAATGCTTTAAGTGATGGCCCGTGTCTTTGTAGATTTGTCCTTCGTCGTCATACTTATTTACTTATACTTAAAGATTTACATAAACAACACTCCCCTAAAGCTTTAGACTCACTCTATTAGCGCAAATGCGATGTCACACTTAGCGCAGCATGGCAGCATAGCAGCGCAACATGGCAACATAGTTGCGCAGCCATAGCACCGCAACATGGCAACATAGCAGTGCAACAAGCCTACTAATCACCTGGTTCCACTACATCCTAAATTTGGGCTAGTGCAGCATGGCAGTATCGCATTCGAGCTACTTATCTATTCACCCAATCCTAATAAATCCCTACTATACTTCAACTTGGGAGCAGGAATAGCTTTAGTATACATATTAGCAACCATTCTTGCGTCTGGCAGTTTGCATAATTTGATAGCCTTAGGGAACACTTTTTCTCTACTTAAGTGTAATCGTACATCGATGTGCTTACTCTTGAAGTGGTTACTTGGGTTAGAGGCAATGGCAATGGCAGCCTGGTTATCACACCAGATCACCTGCCACCCAACCTGCATGTATCCTAATTCTTGCAACATGGATATTACCCATAAGAGTTCTTTGAGGGCCGAACTTGTTGCCATATATTATGACTCCATTGTCGACTGTGCTGTAACCTTTTGAAGTTTGATGCTCCAACAGCAAGTACGGTTCCTAATTTGTAGAACGAATCCCGTAGTGGATTTCCGGCTAGGCATATCGCCATAGCTTGCATCACTCCACGTTTGTAGCTTCAATTCTCCTCCGCCTAGTGTGAGTTTGAGGTCTTTTGTTCCTACAAAATTTCTTAAGACTATCCTTGCTGCATCAAAATCAGATTTTCTCTGATTCTGAAGACTCGTGCTCAGTACCCCGACTGGTGCAGGAATGTCAAGACGGGTACAATTCATGAAATATATTAAGCTTCCCACTATCTGCCAATAAGGTATTTGTGTAATAGAATCATTCTCCCCTGATTCTAAATACTCCCTAACAATGACTCCTGGTTTTGTTTCTTCTCCTTGTAACTTCTGCCGAAATTCCATTGGAGTTAGACTTTCTTTTGCCCCCCGCATTCCAAACTCATCTAACATGTTTCCTATAGCCTCTTATTGAGCTAAATTTATTATTTTCTTATTTTTGTCCTTTTCTAATTGAATGTCCAAAATATACTTTGCCTCACCGAGGTCTTTCATCTCGAATCGTGAATTTAGAGCAGTTTTGATTTTGTTAATTTCTGCCATTGATTTGCTAATTAATAGTAAATCATCTACTTACATCGCTATATACACTATTCCATTTTCACCCTTTAGAACGTTGAGAGAGTGATCATAACATATCCTTTAAAATCCTAGGCTAGTCAAGATTTCATCAAGCTTCAGATTCCATTGCTTAGGGCCTGTTTCATGCCATAGAGAGATTTTAGCAACTTGCATACTAGGTGCTCTTTTCCTGGTTCTGCATACTTTTCAGGCTGCTGCATGTAAATGGTCTCCTCTAGTTCTCTATGCAAAAATGGTGTCTTTACATCCATCTTATGTATTTCCATATCCTCTATAGCAGCTAGAGACAACAAAATCCTAACTCTCGGTAATCTTAAAACCAAAGAGAATGTCTCTTCAAAATCGATTCCTTCCTTTTGATTATAACCCTTAGCCACAAGAATGGCCTTATATCGTTAAATTGTGTTATTGGGATTAAACTTCACCTTGAATACCCATTTTCTGCCGATCGTTTTTCGATCCGGAGGAAGTTCCACAAGCTCCCATGTTTGAGCCTCCATGATGGACTTCATTTCGTCGTTTGCTGCCTCGATCAACTTATTCCGCTCTGGTGATGAGAAGGCCTCTTGGATTTTCAAGGGCTCCCTTGAGGTTGCCGAGTAGGCAAAGTGAGAGTTTGCTTGCAGACGGCTGCAGGATCTTCTTCCCCCCAGAATATCTAAGGTTGAGATCGTTTGTTGCCGCGCATTACGCTGATTGCACTAGTTGCGATCCGCTGTTGGGCTGGTTGGAACCTAACATGTTGAGGAACTCGGAGATCGTCAGACTTCGGAGTCACGATCGGAGAACTGTGCATCTGCGGGACAATTTTTCGCATGCAATCTAAGATGATATACTTTTGAACTTTTTGCTGCTTTTGCTGCTTTATCATTTGAAATAAATCTATCGAGTCTAGCTCAACTTTGACAATGATGTTCCTTGCTACAACTATTTTCTGCCTCTCAAACACAAAGACTTTATAACCTTTTGAGTGATCATCATATCCTAACAAAATACCCGGTAAAACCTTTGTTTCCATTTTCCATCTTTCCATAGACGTATCCAAGATAAAGCATTAACTACCAAAGACTTTGAAGCGGCTAACATCGCGTTTGCTACCTGTCGAAATCTCGTAAGCAGTAGAGTCTAATGATCTTGATCGTATCCTATTCTTAATATAAACTACACAATTTAGAGCCTCAGCCCAGAATTTCGAATCCACATTTTTATCTGTGAGCATCGACATAGAGCTCTCCTTCAGAGTTCTATTTAATCTCTCCGATACCCCATTTTGTTCTGGTGAATATGGAACAGTCAATAGATGACTTATACCTTCCTCGAGTAAAAAGGTTTCAAATTCTTTTGATGTATATTCGCCACCATTGTCCGATATGAACTGCAAAATAGGTAAATTATGATGTTTTTCAACATATGCTTTATAGTGTTTGAAGTGACCAAACACTTCACTCTTCTCCTTCATGAAGTAAACTTTTGTAAACCTCGCGATATCATCTGTGAAGGTAACCATATATTTCATTCCCCCAGCAGATGGAACCTTCGCGAGACCAAAAACATCCAAATGAATTTGTTGTAAAGGTTTTGTGGACCGATGCTTAGACTCTTTAGGAAATGATAGTATGTGGATTTTTTCCAAAGCCCAGCCCTCACATGCTTTGACCGGCTGATCGGTGATTGATACACCCTCTATTTTTCCAACAAGCACCATTTTTCTCAAACTATAATAGTGCACATTGCTTAATCTTTTACGCCACAACTCATCTGAATGCAAAACACCGGAGTATAGAAAATCATTTTCTTTAGTATTAGCCATATCCATTCGGTACATCTTGCTATTATCTCTAATACGTGTAACTCCGACTTTGCCATTTTTGCTAACTACCTCTTTTCAAATTTACCTCAAAGCCTTTACTCTCTACCAAAGACGTAGAAAACAGATTTTTCTGAAAGTCAGGCACAAATAAGACATTGTGAAGAGTTCTTTCAGTTACTTTGCCCTCCATATCCACTAGCAATGACACATCACCCACAGCAAGAGTCTGAACACTCTTTCCACAAGCATAATAAATGTTTTTCTCCGACGTTGTTTTCAGATTTTTGAAGGTAGCTTTGTTCTAGCACATGTGGGCTGACGCTCCTGTATCCATTATCCATCCATGGTCTTTTGCGCCCTCCATCGTTGCCGCGATAGCAAAGAGATCCGTTTCATCCTCCTCAGAAAATGTCAAAGTCTCGTCTTGGAGTGATGAAGAGGCTGAAAACAGTGCATTTCCACGAGGTGTAGGCCCAGTGAAGATTTTGTAAAACTGTCTTTGTTGCCACCCCGTCCTATATAAACCTGTATCATTATCTTTTTTCAACTCATGACAAAATTTGTATCCATGACCTCTCTCACTACAATAAAAACATGCATTACACTGTCTGAGCTGATTATACTAATTTATTTGCTGATTAAACTGTCTTTTCCTCTCAAAGAAATAATTAAAAGCCTATACCTGCTTAACTTTGAGAATATTAGATGTATTTTCCTACTCTAGCAAAATATTGATAGCTAACTGTAAGGTCCAGCTAGCTTTATCTTTCTGTTTGAGCATATCAGATGCTCATTTCATACTACGAGGGAGACCCCTCATGAGCAATGCTCCCTATTGAAATTGAGGATACTCCCCACTTTCACAAGCATGTGTATCTACAAGGATGCGAAACTTGTTAGAATATTCAGCCATTGTACCGCCAGTGTATTTACAGTCCCAAATTTGCAGCCAATAAGAGTTCTTCCTGGACATTAGCTTTTTGATAATCAGTTTTAAGGGATTTCCATATATCAATTGGCTTTTACATTTTTATCCGAGACATAGCTAAGTCCTCAGATATAAAAAATTTCATAATAGAACGAGCTTGCGTATTTTTCTTAGACCATGACGGATCAGATTCATCCAAAGAACCATCCAATATGTATAAAAGATAGACATTCTCAAAATGTGTCTCCACCATATCCGCCGAGTAAACATACTTTTCCCGGAAAAGATAGGAATTCTCGATTGAGGCCCATAACCTGTTGTTCTACGACAACCAGTGCAAGTGGAGGAAAAGCAGTTGTAGTAGAAGTAGACATGATACACTCAAGGAAGCTATCAAGAATCCTATCAAACAGTTGTTTTCAAGTGATCACCAAATCTTATACAAGCATCCAAACCTCACAAAACTCTATCATAATATAGATTAGCATAAACACAGACAACTCCCAAAGTTTCAGCATAATTCACCTGACAACACTCAAGGTATAATACTCAGAAATTTCCCAAAAATTGTTTGCAGTTTACTACTTGGAAGTCTGGATACATTTTGTGTTCTGAGTACTTAGTCTTATACTTGTGTTGTAACGATGATACCACTGTGCCTGAGAGGCAAGTCAAACCGCCAAGCTAACTCTAATCTATCAAGCTACCATTAAGCTACCATTAAGCTAACTAGATTCATATCTTCCGCAGCTGCTTTGTGCTAAATTGAATCATATTAAAATATCTACAGCTGCGGTCGTCTGTACGGATCGTATCAAGTGTAATTGAAGTTGGATTGTCCTAACTTCGTCGCTGCTGCTTTGTTTTGTTTTCCTCTTAGCTCCCTTGCTGTATTGCTGCTGTGTTGCTGTATCGCTGTATCGCTGTATCGCAGCTGTGTTGCTGTACCGCTGCTGCGTTGCTGTATTGCAGCTGCGTTGTCTCCCCTTGACGTGTTACGTGGATATTGATGTAAGTGTCAAACGAAGATACATGAAACAATGTTTTAAGTGATGACCCGTGTCCTTGTAGATTTTTCCTCCTGTCGTCATACTAGTTTAGTGAGACTTAAAGGTTCTCACAAACAACATAAATTAGGTAACTATTCTTGTTAGAGCTAACAAATTGCCTAAGTTAGGAGACAATTCCTGTTAGCGCTAACAGTTTGTGTAAAGTAACACTTCTTGTTAGAGCTAATAGTTTGTGTAATTTTGATAACAATTCCTGATAGCGCTAAGAGTTCGGGTAATTTAGATAACAATTCTTGTTAGCGCTAACAAATTGTGTAATTTAGCAAACAATTCTTATAAGTGCTAACAGTTTGTGTAATTTAGATAACAATTTCTGTTAGCGCTAACAGTTTGTGTAATTTATATAACAATTCCAGATAGCGCTAGCAGATTGTGTATTTTAGTTAATAATTCCTGTTAGCGCTAACAATTTGTGTAATTTATATAACAATTCTTGTTAGCGCTTACAATTTGTTTAATTTAGATAACAATTTCTGTTAGCGCTAACAGTTTGTGTAAGTTAGGCAACAATTCTTGTAAGCACTAATAGTTTGTGTAATTTATATAACAATTCCAGATAGCGCTAGCAGATTGTGTATTCTAGGTAATAATTCATGTTAGCGCTAACAATTTGTGTAATATATATAACAATTCTTTTAGCGCTAACAATTTGTATAAGTTTTGTAACAATTTTTGTTAGGGCTATCAGTTTGTGTAAATTAGGTTACAATGCCTTTTAGCGCTAACAGTTTGTGTGAGTTAGGTAACAATTCCTGTTAGCTCTTACAAATTGTGTAAGCTAGGTAACAATTCTTGATAGCGCTAACTGTTTGTGTAATTTAGATAACAATTCCATGTAGCGCTAAGAGTTTGGGTAAATTAGGTAAAATTCCTGTCAGCGCTAACAGTTTGTGTAATTTAGATAACATTTATTGTTAGGGCTAACAGTTTATGTAATTTAGATAATAATTCATGTTAGCGCTAGCAATTTGTGCAATTTAGTAAACAATTATTGTTAGCGCTAACAATTTGTGTAATTTAGATAACAATTTCTATTAGCGTTAAGAGTTTGTGTCAGTTAGGTAACAATTCTTCGTAGAGCTAACAGTTTGTGTAATTTAGAAAATATATTCATGTTAGCGCTAGCAGTTTATGTAATTTAGCAAACAATTATTGTTAGCGCTAACAATTTGTGTAATTTAGATAACAACTTTTGTTAGCGCTAAGAGTTTGTGTAAGTTAGCAAACAATTCCAGTTAGCGCTAACACATTGTGTAATTTAGATAACAATTTATGTTAGGGTGTGTAATTTAGATAACAATTTCTGTTAGCCCGGATAGTTTTGTAAGTTAGGTAATAATTCCTGGTAGAGCTAACAGTTTGGGTTGTTTGGATAACAATTTGTGTTAGCGCTAACACTTTGTGTAATTTAAAAAACAATTTTTGTTAGCGCTAACAGTTTGTGTAAGTTAGGTAGCAATTAGTGTTAACGCTAACAGTTTGTGAAAGTTAGGTAACAATTCTTGTTAGCGCTTACATTGTGTGTAATTTATCATACAATTCTTGTTAGCGCTAATAGTATGTGTAATCTAGATAACAATTTCTGTAAACGCTAAATGTTTGTGCAATTTAGATAACAATTCTTGTTTGCGCTAACAGTTCGTGAAAGTAAGGTAACAATTCCTTTTAGCGCTAACTGTTTCTGTAGTTTAGATAACAATTCTTGTTAGCGCTAACACTTTTTGTAAGTAAGGTAACAATTTTTGTCAGCGCTAACAGTTTGTGTAATTTAGATAACAATTCTTAATAGAGCTAACAGTTTATGTAATTTAGATAACAATTATTGTTAGCAAAAACAGTTTGTGTAAACTAGGTAACAATTTCTGATAACGATAACAGTTGTGTGATTTAGATAACAATTCTTGTTAGCGCTTACACTTTGTGTAAGTTGGATAACAATTCGTGTTTGTACTATCAATTTGAGTAATGTAGATAACAATTCCTATCAACGCTATCAGTTTATGAAAGTTAGGTAACACTTCTTGGTAGAGCTAACAGTTTGTGTAATTTAAATATCAATTTTTGTTGGCGTTAAGACTTTGTGTAATTTAGCAAACAATTCTTGTTTGCGCTAACAGTTGTTGTAAGTTAGTTAACAATTGCTGTTAGCTCTAACAAGTGTGTAAGTTAGGTAACAATTTCTGTTAGCGCTAACAGTCTGTGTAATTTAGATAACAATTCCTGTTAGTAATAACAATTTGTGTAATTTACAAAACAATTCTTGTTAGCGATAGCAATTTGTGTAATTTAGTTAACAATTCTTTTAAGCGCTAACAGTTTCTGTAATTTAGATAACAATTCCAGTTAGCGCTAACAACTTGTGTAATTTAGGTAACAATTTGTGTAAGCGCTAAGAGTTTGTGTAATTTTGAAAATAATTCTTCTTAGCGCTAACAATTTGTGTGAATTAGATGACAATTTGTGAAAGAGCTAACACTTTGTGTAATTTTGATAACAATTCCTGTTGGCACTAACAATTTGTATAATTTACATAACAATTCCAGTTAGCGCTAGCATTTTGTGTAAGTTAGGTAACAACTCTTGTTAGCTCTAACAATTTGTGTAATTTAGATTGCAATTCTTGTTAGCGCTAACAGTTTGTGTAATTTAGATAACAATTCCAATTAGCGCTAACAGTTTGTGTAATTTAAATAAAAATTCTTGTTATCACTAACAGTTGTGTAAGTTAGATAACAATTCATGATTGCACTAACAGTTTGTGTAAGTTAGATAACAATTCCAGTTAGCGCTAACAATTTGTGTAATTTAGGTTACAAAGTGTGTTAGCGCTTAGAGTTTGTGTAATTTTGAAATATTTCTTCTTAGCGCTAACAATTTGTGTAAATTAGATGACAATTTGTGTTAGCGCTAACACTTTGTGTAATTTTGATAACAATTCCTGTTGGCACTAACAATTTGTGTAATTTACATAACAGTTTAAGTTAGCGCTAACAGTTTGTGTAAGTAGGGTAACAATTCGCACTAACAATTTGTGTAATTTACATAACAGTTTAATTTAGCGCTAACATTTTGTGTAAGTAGGGTAACAATTCATGTTAGCGCTAATAGTTTGTGTTATTTAGATAGCAATTCCAGTTAGCGCTAACAGTTTGTGTAATTGAAATAAAAATTCTTGTTATCACTAACAGTTGTGTAAGTTAGATAACAATTCTTGTTAGCGCTAACAATTTGTGTAATTTAGTTAACAATTCCTGTTAGCACTTACAATTTGTGTAATTTACATAACAATTCCGGTTAGTGCTAACAGTTTGTGTAAGTTAGGTAACAACTCTTTTTAGCGCTTACAGTTTGTGTAATTTAGTTAACAACTCTTGATAACGTTAAGAGTTTGTGTAAGTTAGGTAACAATTTCTGTTAGCGCTAACAGTTTGTGTAAGTTAGGTAATAAATCGTGTTAGCGCTAACAATTTGTGTAATTAAATATCAGTATTTGTTAGCACTAGCAGTTTGTGTAAGTTAGAAAACAATTATTGTTAGCGCTAACAATTTGTGTAATTTAGATAAGAATTCTTGTAAGTGCTAATAGTTTGTGCAATTTAGGTTAGCGCTAAAATTTTTTGTAAGTTAGGTAACAATTCATTTAGGGCTAATAGTTTGTGTAATAAAGATAACAATTCCAGTTAGCGCTAACAATTTGTGTAAGCTAGGTAACAATTCGTGGTAGCGCTAACAATTCGTGTAATTTAGATAACAATTCTTGTTAGCGCTAACAATTTGTGAAAGTTAGGTAACAATTGGTGTAGCCCTAATAGTTGTGTAAGTTAGGTACAAATTTTATTTAGCGCTTTCAAATTAAGTAATTTAGATAACAATTCTTTTTGCGCTAACTGCTTGTGTAATTTAGATAACAATTCGTGTTAGCACAAACAGTTTGTGTAATTTACATAACAGTTCCAATTAGCGCTAACAGTTTGTGTAAGTTAGGTAACAATTCTTGTTAGCGCTAACAGTTTGTGTACGTTAGGTAACAATTTCTGTTAGTGCTAATTGGTTGTGTAATTCAAATAATATTTCTTCTTAGAGTTAACAGTTTGTATAATTTACAGTAAAATCCTAGTAAGGGCTAAAAGTTAGTGTAAGTTAGGTAACAATTTTTGTTAGCGCTAATAGTTTGTGTAATTTAGATAACAATTCTTTCAGCACTTTCAATTTGTGTAAGTTAGGTAACAATTCGTATTAGCGCTAACAGTTGTGTAATTTAGGTAACAACTTGAGTTAGCGCTAAAAGTTTGTATAATTTAGATAAGAATTGTTATTAACACTAAGAGTTTGTGTTAGTTAGGTAACAATTCCTGTTAGCATTAACAGTTTGTGTAAGTTAGGTAACAATTTCTGTTATCCCTAATAGTTGTGTAAGTTAGGTAACAATTTGTCTTAGCGCTAACAGTTTGTGTAATTTAGATAACAATTCCTCTTAGGGCTAACCATTTGTGTAAATTTGGTGACAATTCCTGTTAGTGCTAACATATTTTGTAGTTTAGATTTCAATTCCTGTTGGTGCTAACAGTTTGTGTAAGTTAGGAAAAAATTCCTTTTAGTGCTAAAAGTTTGTGTAAGTTAGATAACAATTTGTGTTAGCGCTAAGAGTTTGTGTATTTAGATAAAAATTCTTATTAGCACTAACTGTTTGTATAAATTAGATAACAATTCTTGTTATCGCTAACAGTTTGTGTAATTTAGACAAGAATTCTTTGAGCGCCAACTGTTTGTGTAAGTAAGGTAACAATTCCTATTAGCGCTAACTGTTTGTGTAATTTAGATAACAATTCGAGCTACCGCTAACAGTTTTTGTAAGCTAGGTAACTATTCCTGTTAGCGCTAACAGTTTGTGTAATTTAGATAACAATTCCTATTAGCGTTAACAGTTGTGTAAGCAAGGTAACAAATATTGTTAGCGCTAACAGTTCGTGTAATTTAGATAACAATTCTTGTTGGCGCTAAGAGAGTGTGGAAGTTAGGTAACAATTCTTCTTACCCCTAATAATTGCTTGAGTTAGGTGACAATTTGTGTTATCGCTAAAAGTTTGTGTAATTTAGATAACAATACCAGGTAGCGCCAACTGTTGTGTAAGTTAGGCAACAATTCATGTTGCGCTAACAGTTTGAGTAATTTAGAGAGCAATTCTTGTTAGCGCTAACACTTTGTGGAAGTTAGGTAACAATTCTTATTAGCACTAACAATTGTGTAAGTTAGGTAACAATTTGTGATAGCGCTGAGAGTTTGTGTTATTTAGATATCAAATCTTGTTAGCGCTAACAATTTGTGTAAGTTAGGTAACAATTCTTATTAGCACTAACAATTGTGTAAGTTAGGTAACAATTTGTGATAGCGCTTAGAGTTTGTGTTATTTAGAAAACAATTCTTCTTAGCGCTAACAATTTGTGTAAGTAAGGTAACATTTTGTGTTACCGCTAGCAGTTTGTGTATTATAGATAATTGTTTTTGTTAACGCTAAAAGTTTGTGAAAGTTAGATAACAATTATTGTTAGCGCTAACAATTTGTGTAATTTAGATAAGAATTATTGTTAGCGCTAAAAGTTTGTGGAAGTTAGTTTACAATTCGTGTTAGCAATAACTGTTTCTTTAATTTAGATAACAATACCAGTTAGCGCTAACTGTTTGTGTAAGTTAGGTAACAATTCATGTTAGCGCTAAGAGTTTATGGAAGTTAGGTAACAATTCCTGTTAGTGCTAACAATTTAGATAATTTTGATAACATTTCCAGTTAGCGCTAAAAGTTTGTGTTAGCTAGGTAACAATTCTTGTTTAGCGCTAACAATTTGTGTAAGTTATGTAACAATTCTTGTTAGCACTAAAAGTTTGAGTAATTTAGATAACAATTCCAATTAGTGTAAACAGTTTGTGTAAGCTAGGTAACAATTATTGTTAGCGCTTACTGTTCGTGTAATTTAGATAACAATTCTTGTTGGCGCTAAGAGTTTGTGTAAGTTAGGTAACAATTCTTGTTACCCATAATAATTGCGTTAGTTAGGTAACAATTTGTGTTATCGCTAAAGTTTGTATAATTTAGATAACAATACCAGGTAGCATTAACTGTTGTGTAAATTAGGTAATAATTCATGTTGCGCTAATAGTTTGTGTAATTTAGAGAGCAATTCTTGTTAGCGCTAACAGTTTGTGGAAGTTAGGTAACAATTCCTGTTAGTGCTAAGAATATATGTTATTTCGATAACTATTTGAGTTAGCGCTAACAATTTGTTTAAGCTAGGTAACAATTCTTGTTAGGGCTAACAGTTTGTGTAAGTTAGGTGACAATTCCTGTAAGCACTAAATGTTTGTGTAATTTAGAAAACAACTCCTGTTAGCGCTAACAGTTTGTGTAAGCTAGGTAACAATTCCTGTTAGCGGTAACTCTTTGTGTAAGTTAGGTAATAATTCTTATTAGCACTAACAATTTGTGTAAGTAAGGTAACAATTTGTGTTACCACTAGCAGTTTGTGTAATATAGATAACAGTTCTTATTAGGGCTAACATTTTGTGTAAGTTAGTTAACAATTCGTGTTAGCAATAAATTTTTGTGTAATTTAGATAACAATACTAGTTAGCGCTAGCTGTTTGTGTAAGCTAGGTAACAATTCATGTTAGCACTAACATTTTGTGTAATTAAGATAGCAATTCTTGTTAGCGCTAATTGTTTGTGTAAGTTAGGTAACAATTATTTTTAGCCCTAATAATTATGTAAGTTAGGTAACAATTTGTGTTAGCGCTTACAGTTTGTGTAATTTAGATAACAATTCTTCTTAGCGCTAACTTTTTGTGTAATTTTGATAACAATTCCAGTTAGCACTAACAGTTTTTGTAATTTACATAACAATTCCTGTTGGCGCTAACACTTTGTGTAAAGTTGGGTAACAATTCTTGTTAGCGCTAACCGTTTGTGTACGTGAGGTAACAATTTCTGGTAGCTGTTGTTTTGAAAAGTCAGTTTCGTGCGTACGAGACAGTTTGCCCGTAACTGCTAATTGGATTTAATATGGAGGTTTGAATAGATTCACAGATTGTGGGAGCGAACGGATTGATATAATTAAAGTGATGTAAAATACTCATTGAGTGGTGTGAACAAGCTGTGACAAATGGACGGCGGATCGCGAAGCGATCCGATGTAAAATAAACGGAATGTTGGAATAGGCGGCGCAAGTACTGCGGAGCTGCGACGCAGTTAAGTCAACGTAGTTGCGGCTATTTGTATGATCCGTACGGACAAGCGCAGCCAGCGCAACCAGCGCAGCCAGCGCAGCTAGCGCAGCTGCGGATAATATGACTAGGATAGATCTCAAGTAATGATGATTGTACGGTAGTGGTAGCTTAGTAGTTGCTTAGTGGTAGCTTGGTTTCTGACATACGAAGAGTACGGTGTAAATATTATGTACAACAGAGGTTTGTCCTTTTGACTAATTAGTTTATTAGAGTAGATACAGTACGGCTGGTTTGCCTCCGTACTCTGAGTATAACTTGCAGGACTTAGATTATTTTATGTATCGCAGTCAAGTTAATCAAAGTAATGGCAGACTGTTTTCTGCATCTTTGACCTGTTGGTGTGATCACTCTGATTGGTGCTTTCATATGAAACTTTGTGGAGTTATTCTATGAAATAGAATATATATGTGTGTGAAGTTTCATTGTATTCCAGTATCTCTGTAAGATTCTGTGAACAGTCTAAGTGGTTAGTTTGTGAAGCTGTCACCTACATTTGGGAAACTCTGAAGCTTATATCTTCTAGATGCCTTGGTGGATTTGGCTGTAACTTTGGGAGTTTACAGTGTATATGGTATACTGCATATTGGTGCAGTTTAAGATCATTTTTTTAATTGTGGAGTAATCTGTGTCGTCTGAAACACAGCTGTTTTTGAGGTAGTCTGTGGGTGTTTCCGTGAGTAATCCATGGCTGAAATAGGCTATGGACAACAGGTTATGGGCCCACACCCATGGCTACCTATATTTGATGGATCAAAATATCACTACTGGAAGTGTGCGCTCGAGAGCTACTTCGAGATGATGGAACTAATGGACATGGTGGACGGTACCTTGGTCGAAACGTCAAATGGATGGAAAAGAAAAAATCATGAGTGTCTAAGGGTTATTAAGAACTCATTCACTCTGGATTTAGTAATGTCATACATAAGTGTTAAAAAGGCAGTTGAATTATGGAAGTGCTTAGAAAGTATGTATGCAAAGACTTCTTTATATCATTGGCTTAGTAGTGTTACCAAAATAGTTGAACACAAGTATGTAGGAGATAGTATGGAGAAACACTGTATTGACTTACAAGTATTATTTGCAGAAAATGATTTGGCAGGAGGCAACTTTACAGATGCTCAACAAGCTATCTTGTTAATGAGAAGTCTACCTAGAGAATATAAGAGTGCACTAGATCGATTGACTTTAATTGATAAAAATGATTGGAGCGTAACTGTAGCTAGACGAGTTATTTTAGATGAAGAGGATAATAGAAGGGTCTTATCAAGTGAAAGGAATATAAAGGAATCTAAGTCTCAGTTTCAGAAATTTAAAAGTAATAGTGAGTTCGGAGATCGACCAAAGAATTGTTTTTACTGTAATAATTTAGGACATACTTTCAGGGTATGTCCATCGTATAAAAGTGCATGTGTTACAGGAAATTTCAGTGATGGATAGGACAACAACCTAGTTCGAACCCCAACAAGAAATGAAACAAGTGCTTTCGTGAGTGAAGGACAAGACTCGACAGATGACAAAAGGCATGCACCATGTGTTGACGAATTTATTTATTTACCGACCTTTTGTGTTGTTCGGAATGAGGAGAAAGAGGTGACAGAAAAGGATCCGATTACTTTCAATATGTCTTATGACAGATTGGTGGGTGACATAAACTTACTAAAGGAAGGGGCAACTAGAATACGAGAATACGATAGAAGTGAAAGGCACATGGAAGCGGAAGAAACTGGAAAAATTATTATCACCGAAAACAGTCTGGAAACAGACGAGTGTGACAAAGACTCGGGTTGTGTGACTTCTTATTGTGATAAACTGGTGTATGAGAATAGCATAGAGGGAGAAGAGATTCATGAAGTAAGGGGAGTTAAAAAAGTAAACTTAAAATTGATTGAAGAATATTTCTTAGAAAAAGATAACACTAAAATACAAACAGAACTTAGAGAAAGAGAAGAAGTAAATGATCAGATAGGAAAGTGTGAATTGACACAAAAAAGGGAATTAACATTGGAAGTGGAAAACACTGTGGGTTTAAAAATTATTGAAATCCAAGAAAAACCGAGGAAGAGTGTTCAAAAAATAAGGCTAAGGAAGATAGTTCATGAGAGCCGAAAAAGTCATAACTTAAAAAAGAATCGTAGGAAGAGGAAAGTGCAACTAACTGAAAAGAAGGTCAGACGGAAAATATTGAATATATATGCACTTCAGAGAAGTTCCATATCTATGAAAAGAAACCAAAAATCAGTAAGAAAAACTACACTATATAGAGGTAGAGGGAAGGGAAACCATGGAAAATTTTTGAACAGATCAGATAGTCATAAAAAACCAAGAAAGAGAGATAGATTGCGGAAAAATAGTTGGAGAACAAGCATGTTACGAAATCGATCACACCGAAGAACACAACCGGAAACAGTGAGGGGAAGTGTAACGAGAAAATGGGAAGACTTGAATGAATTTACAGGAAATTTCATGAGAATTTGGTGTAGTAGCGTCAGTAACATACATCTAAGGAAGTGGATGGCGTGCAAGTATTTAACCAGAGAGAATGTGCAACAACTGTTCGATAAAAGTGTGTAGGTGGTTGATTTTCGGCAAATTTAATAACATGGCTAAGTGACGAAGACAAGTGGAAATACGGATTTACTGGAGAGGTGTTATTACCATAGTGAAGGGACAGTTTTGCATTTATGGCGTAAGGGGAGCTATTACAGGACACTATTTGCAAGGTGGCAATTTTCAAAAAGGCGAATGGGAATTGGCAGAAGGCAGCAAGTGCAATGGCGATGTCGGCAAAGCAGTGGTAATGTGTTGTTTTTGCTAAAATCTTTGTATGATGAACAGTGGAGGTTGATACAAAAATTTGAACATTTAAATATTTTTTTATTCTTTTGTTTATCCATTAGAGTGGAAATATTTGCATACAGCATGGACTAATGAGTCTAAAGCTTTAGGGGAGTGTAGAGTTTAAAAGCTTTAGTCTCAGTAGATGAGGCTATAAGGAGGAAGTTAAAGGCGAAAAAGAGCAGCAGCTAGGACTGCGATGTCAAACTAGCGCAGCGTAGCAGCATAGCAGTACACGCTGCACTTTGTATTCATACTGCGCTGCGATGTCACACTAACGCAGCGTAGCAGCAATAGCATTACACGCTGCATATTTTTTTTTGGTGCACGAAACTAAATTTTCGGGGGAGTGTTGTTTTGAAAAGTCAGTTTCGTGCGTACGAGACAGTTTGCCCGTAACTGCTAATTGGATTAATATGGAGGTTTGAATAGATTCACCGATTGGGGGAGCGAACCGATTGATATAATTAAAGTGATGTAAAATACTCATTGAGTGGTGTGAACAAGCTGTGACAAATGGACGGCGGATCGCGAAGCGATCCGATGTAAAATAAACGGAATGTTGGAATAGGCGGCGCAAGTACTGCGGAGCTGCGACGCAGTTAAGTCAACGTAGCTGCGGCTATTTGTATGATCCGTACGGACAAGCGCAGCCACCGCAACCAGCGCAGCCAGCGCAGCTAGCGCAGTTGCGGATAATATGACTAGGATAGATCTCAAGTAATGATGATTGTACGGTAGTGGTAGTTTAGTAGTTGCTTAGTGGTAGCTTGGTTTCTGACATACGAAGAGTACGGTGTAAATATTATGTACAACAGAGGTTTGTCCTTTTGACTAATTAGTTTATTAGAGTAGATACAGTACGGCTGTTATGCCTCGGTACTCTGAGTATAACTTGCAGGACTTAGATTATTTTATGTATCGCAGTCAAGTTAATCAAAGTAATGGCAGACTGTTTTCTGCATCTTTGACCTGTTGGTGTGATCACTCTGATTGGTGCTTTCATATGAAAACTTTTGGAGTTATTCTATGATATAGAATATATATGTGTGTGAAGTTTCATTTTATTCCAGTATCTCTGTAAGATTCTGTGAACAGTCTAAGTGGTTAGTTTGTGAAGCTGTCAGCTACATTTGGGAAACTCTGAAGCTTATATCTTCTAGATCCCTTGGTGGATTTTGCTGTAACTTTGGGAGTTTACAGTGTATATGGTATACTGCATATTGGTGCAGTTTAAGATCATTTTGTTTATTGTGGAGTAATCTGTGTCGTCTGAAACACAGCTGTTTTTGAGGTAGTCTGTGGGTGTTTCCGTGAGTAATCCATGGCTGAAATAGGCTATGGACGATAGTAGCGCTTATAGTTTTTGTAATTTAGATAACAATTCTTCTAAGCGATAAGAGTTTGTGTAAATTTGGTGATAATTCTTGTTAGCGCTAACAGATTGTGTAAGTTACGTAACAATTCTTGTTAACGCTAATAGTTTGTGTAAGAAAGGTAACAATTTTTGTTAGCGCTAACAGTTTGTGTAAGTTAGGTAACAATTTTTGTTAGCACTAATAGTGTGCTTAATTTAGATAACAATTCCTGTTGGCGCTAACAGTTTGTGTAAGTTAGGTAATAATTCTTATTAGCACTAACAATTTGTGTAAGTAAGGTAACAATTTGTGTTACCACTAGCAGTTTGTGTAATATAGATAAATGTTTTTATTAGCGCTAACAGTTTGTGTAAGTTAGATAACAATTATTGCTAGCGCTAACCGTTTGTGTAATTTAGATATGAATTCTTGTTAGCGCTAACACTTTGTGTAAGTTAGGTAACAATTCCTGTTAGCTTACAATAGTTCTTTAAGATAGGTAACAATTTGTTTTAGCGGTGATAGTTTGTGTAATTTAGATAACAATTCTTCTTAGCGCTAACAATATGTGTAAATTAGGTGACAATTCCTGTTAGCGCTAACATAATGTATAATTTAGATTTCAATTCCTGTTGGCGCTAACAGTTTGTGTAAGTTTGGTAACAATTCCTGTTAGTGCTAAAAGTCTGTGTAAGTTAGGTAACAATTCCGATTAGCGTTAAGAGTTTGTGTTATTTAGATAACATTTTTTGTTAGCGGTAACAATTTGTGTAAGTTAGGTAACAATTCCTGTTAGCGCTAACAATTTGTGTAATTTTGATAACAATTCCTGTTAATGCTTACTGATTGGGTAAATTAGGTAACAATTCCTATTACCACTAATAGATTGTGTAATTTAGATAACAATTCCAATTAGCGCAAACACTTTGTGTAAGCTAGGATAACAATTCTAGTTAGCGTTAACAGTTTGTGTAAGTTAGGTAACAATTCATGTTAGCGTTAACAGTTTGTGTAATTTAGGTTACAATCCTTGTTAGCGTTAACACTTTGTGTAATTTAGAAAACAATTCTAGTAAGCGCTAACAGTTTTTATAAGTTAGATAACAATTCTTCTTAGGGCTAATAGTTTGGGTAAATTAGGTGAGAATGCATGTTATCAATAACACTTTGTGTGAGTAAGATAACAATTCTTATTAGCGTTAACAGTTTGAGTAAGTTAGGTAACAATTCCTGTTAGCGCTAACAGTTTGTGTAATTTGCATAACAATTCCAATTAGAGCTAATAGTTTGTGTAGGTTTGGTAACAATTTTTGTTAGCGCTAACTGTTTGTGAAATTTAGATAACAATTCCTGTTAGCACTAACAGTTTGTGTAATTTACATAACAATTCTAGTTAGCACTTACTCTTTGTGTAATTTAGATAAGAATATCTGTTAGCGCTAACAGTTTGAGTAATTTAGATAACAATTCTTGTAAGCGCTAAAAGTTTGTGTACGTTAGGTTACAGTTTTTTTTAGTCTAACTTTTTGTAAGTGTGTAGCAATTCCTTTTTAGCACTAACAGTTTGTGTAATTTAGATAACAATTCCAATTAGCACTAACATTTTGTGTGAGTTAGGCAACAATTTCTTTAAACGCTAACAGTTTGTGTAATTTAGATAACAATTCATGTTAGCACTAATAGCTTGTGTAACTTACATAACTATTCCAGTAAGCGCTAAGAGATTTTGTAAGTTAGGTAACAATTCTTGTTAGAGCTAACAGTTTGTGTATGTTAGTTAACAATCTCTGTTAGCGCTAATAGTTTGTGTAATTTACATTACAATTCTTCTTAGTGCTAACAATTTGTGTAATTAACATTACAATTCTTCTAAGCGCTAACAATATGTGTAATTCAGATAACAATTCTGGTTAGCGCTAACAACTTAAGTAAGTTAGATAATATTTTTTGTAAGCGCTAAGAGTTTGTGTAAGTTAGGTAACAATTCCAATTTTAACTAACAGTTTGTGTAATTTAGATAACAATTCTTGTTAGCGCTAACTGTTTGTGTAAGTTAGGTAACAATTCATGTTAGCCCTTATAGTTGTGTAAGTTAGGTAACAATTTGTGTTAACGCTAACAGTTTGTGTAATTTAGATAACAATTCTTGTTAGCGCTAACAGTTTGTGTGAGTTACGTACCAATTCTTGTTAGCACTAACAGTTTGTGTAAGTTAGGTAACAATTTCTATTAGCGCTAACTGTTACTGTATTTTATATAACAATTCTTCATAGCGCTAATAGTTTGTGTAAATTAGATGACAATTCCTGTTAGCGCTAAAAGTTTGTGTAATTTAGATAACAAATCCTGTTGGCATTAACAGTTTGTGTAAGATAGGTATCAATTCGTGTTAGTGCTAACATTTTGTGGAAGTAAGGTAACATTTTAGTGCTAACAGTTTGTGTAATTCAGATAACAATTCTCATTAGCACTAATAGTTTGTGTAATTTAGATAACAATTCCTGTTAATACTAACAATTTGTGTAATTTACATAACAATGCCAGTTATGGCTAAAAGTTTGTGTAAGTTAGGTCCCAATTCCTGTTAGCGTTAACAATTTGTGTAAGTTAGGTAACAATTTCTATTAGCGCTAGTAGTTTGTGTAAGTAAGGTAACACTTCGTGTTAGCGCTAACAGTTTGTGAAATTTAGATAACAATTCATGTTAGCGCTAACAGTTTCTGTAAGTTAGGCAACAAAACCTGTTAGCACTAACAATTTGTGTAATTTAGATAACAATTCCTGTTAGCAATAACAGTTTGTGTTATTTACATAACAATTCTAGTTAGCGTTAACAGTTTGTGTAATTTAGGTTACAATCCTTGTTAGCGCTAACACTTTGTGCAATTTAGAAAACAATTCTAGTAAGCGCTAACAGTTTTTATAAGTTAGATAACAATTCTTCTTAGGGCTAATCGTTTGTGTAAGTTAGGTGACAATTCTTGTTACCGCTAACAGTTTGTGTAATTTAGATAACAGTTCTTGTTGGCCCTAACGATTTGTTTAAGTAAGGTGACAATTCTTGTTAGCACTAACAAATTGTGTAATTTGGATAACAATTTCTGTTACCGCTATCAGTTTGTGTAAGTTAGGTAACAATTCATGTTAGCGGTAACAGTTTGTGTAAGTAAGGTAACAATTCATCATAGCGCTAACAATTTCTGTAAGATAGGTGACAATTCCTGTTAGCAGTATTAGTTTGTGAAATTTAGATAACAATTCTTGTTAGAGGAACAATTTGTGTAATTTAGAGAACAATTCTTGTTAGCGCGAACAGTTTGCGTAAGTTAGGTAACAATTCTTATGAGCACTAACAGTAACGTAAGTTAGGTAACTTGTGTTATTTAGAAAACAATTCTTATAGCGCTAACAGTTTGTGTTGTTTGTTTTTCGAAAGGAGAAGACTTAGCAAATTTATAGGACAACGGAAAAATAGATATATAAAGATACGCGTCGTCACTAGAAGTATAGTGAAAGCTTTTGATACCGGCACCAACATTGGAATAGTGCAACTGCGACGCAGATAGATCAAGCGCTTATTTTTGTTATTATCCGTACTAGCGAACGCAACCTGCGATGCAACGGGACAATGAATTCACGGAAATCTTGGCACAGGAGAACGGAGTTGCTCGCGACAAGACAAACGTAGCTGCGGCTATTTTTGATATGGGACAACGCAGTTGCTACGAAGCTGTAGATATTCGAATGTGATTTGGAATTGGACTATGCTGCTACAGTTGAACACAATCTAGTCAACGGACGAGATTCACAGATGACTTACTGACAGATATCTTTACAACAACTAAGTGGATATATCTAGACAAACGTACCTAGCCGGCGGCGAGTATTTGTACAATCACACAGCACAAATTCTCAGTAATATTGATTGTACAATGGTAAATTAGTTTTAGCGTGATTAGGAGTAATTGGATCTCAATGGTAGTTTTGGGTTTTGGACATATCTCCTAGGAACACGTGTATCGGCGGTACAACATTATGTAACAGAACAACTAGAAGTAGATACTCACTAAGAGTATAAGAATTAGGACTTAGAATGTTTTTGTATCCAGACTTCCAGACTGTGTAAACTGTAGACTGTTTCTAGGTAACTTCTGAGTTGCATATCTTGGTGTATGTTGGATCAATTAGGCTGAAACTTTGGGAGTTGTCAGACTTTGTGATACACTATACTGAGGTATAGTTTGAACCAGTTTTTGACCTTTGTGTCAACTTTATTGAGTTGTAAACGGGAGCTATTTGATAGGATTCTTGATAAGCTTCTGTGGTGAATTATGTCTACTTCAACTACTCCTGCTGTTGCTCCACCTGCTCCAGTGGTCGTAGAACAACACGTTATAGGCGTGTTATCAAGAATTCCTATCTTCTTGGGGGAAAATTTCGCTTATTGGGCAGATATGGTGGAAACACACTTCGAAAATGTTAAACTTTTGGATATTTTGGATGGTTCATTGGCGGAAACAAATCTGTTTTGGTCAAAGAAAAATTCGCAAGCTCGGTTGATTTTAAAATTCTGTATCTGAGAATTATTGGCTATGTCACGGATAACAATGAAAAAGGCGATCGATATTTGGAAATCTCTCAAGAGTGATTTTCAAAAGGCTAATGTTCAAGAGAATTATTTTTGGCCGGACAATTTTGGGACTACAAATACACGAATGGCACAATGGCAGAATATTGTAACAAATTTCGAATACTAATATATTCTCATGCTTGTGCAGGTGGATCTTTTCCACAGTTTCACCAAGCTGCTTTGCTAATGAAAGGTCTTCCGACTATTATGAAAGTAGCGTTTGATAGGCTGAAACAGAAAGATACATCTAGCAGGACACTACAGTTAGCTATTAATCTGATATTTGAAGAACAAACAAATTCTAAAATTCTTAATGGTGAAAAACAAGTAGAGGCGTTTAACACAAAATTTGACAAAAAAACTCAGTTTAATCAGCAGAGAAATCAGTTGAATCCTAATCAAAATTAGTTAAGACAGTTTAATCAAAGAGGAAATAGACAATATTTGAATGCATGTTTTTATTGTAATGAAAAAGGTCATGGATATAAATTCTTTCCTAAGCTTAATAAAGCTAATGAAACAGGTCTCTAGAGGCCTAGATGGCAGCAGAGCCAATTTCATCAAGGCTTCACGGGATCATCACAACGAGGAAATGCACTAATCTCGTCATCTTCATCTCATCACGACGAGTCTCTTTCTCTCACTGACAAAGAGGATGATGATCTATTTGCTATAGCGGCAGCAATGGAGGGCGAGAAAGACAATGGATGGATAATGGACATGGGAGCGTCGGCCCACATGTGCAGGAACAAGGCAGATTTTTAAAAATGTGAAATCAACACCCGAGAAAAATATCTACTATGCCTGTGGAATGAGGGTGCAAACGCGGGCTGTAGGTGATATCTCCTTGCTAGTTGATGTAGAAAGCAAGGTAGTTGAGAGAACTCTTCATAATGCTCTCTATATACTAGATTTTAAGAAAAAATTGTTTTCCACTTCTTTAGTAGAATGTAAAGGATTTGAGGTCAATCAAAAACATGGCAATCAAGTTGTTAGCAAAAATGGAAAAATTGCAGTTACCGGAACTAGAGATGCCAGCAAAATGTATCGAATGGATATGCCCGATAATAAAGAAAATGATGTTTTGTATTCCGGTGCATTATCCTTAGATGAGATGTGGCATAAAAGATTAGGCCATGTGAACTATAAAAGTATGAAAAAGATGGTCAATGCTGGCAAAATAGAAGGAGTCACTCTGTCAAATTAGTCACCTAAAACGTGTGATGGCTGTGCACTAGGAAAAATACACAGATTACCGTTTCCTCAAGAGTCTGAACATAAATCTACTAAACTTCTACAACTCATTCACTCTGATGTTTTTGGCCCTGAAAAGGTACCTTCTGCTGGGGGGATGAAATATATGGTTACATTTACAGATGATTTTTTGAGATTTACTAAAGTAAACTTCATGAAGACTAAGAGTGAAGTCTTCACTCATTTGCAACACTACAAAGCGTGGGCGGAGAAACTACACGGATTGCCAATTCTCGAGCTCAGATCAGACAATGGCGGGGAATATACGTCAAAAGAGTTTGAAAACTTCTTACTCAAAGAAGGTATAAGTCACAAACTAACCGTTCCATATTCTCCAGAACAGAATGAGGTCTCACAAAGACTATATAGAACTGTTACGGAAAGCTCTAGGTCCATGTTTGCAGATAAGGACGTGAATCCAAAATTCTTGTTTGAAGCATTAAACTGTGTAGTTTATATAAAAAATAGGATAATTTCAAGGTCGGTAGAAAACACTATTTACGAAATCTAGACGGGTATAAAACCGGATGTCAGTCACTTCAAAGTCTTTGGAAGTAAATGCTTTATTTTGAATACGTCTAATGATAAATGGATAATGGAACCTAAGGGATTGCCGGGCATTTTGTTAAGATATGATGATCACTCTAAAGGTTATAGAGTCTTTATTTTTGAGAGGCATGAAATAATTGTAGCAAGGAACATTGTTGTCAAAGATGACCTAGACTTGATAGACTTATTTAAAATGACAGAGCAGCAGAAGTTGCAAAAAGTACAGAAATATGTCATTTTAGATAGCATCGATAATATTATCCCACAAATGCAAAATCCACCTGAGATAACACAACAATCGGAACATAATCGGGTTTCCCAACAAGTTCACTTCGAAGCGGACCAACAACAGCCACTGCATACGGATTGCAACCAGCGCAACGAACGAGTAGCGGATCAACAGCATTCGCTGCCTACAGATCGCAACCAGCGCAACAAGCGCAGCACAAGGGATCCGACAATTTCAACCTCAAAATTTCCGAGGGGAAGAAGATCCAGTAGCCGCTTGCAAGCAAACTCTCACTTCGCCCACTCAATAGCCTGAGGGGAGCCTCTGACCATCCGGGAAGCCTTCTCATCATCGGAGTGGAATCACTAGATCGAGGCGGCAAACGATGAAATGAAGTCGATCATGGAGGCTCAGAGATGGGAGCTTGTGGACCTTCCTCCGGATGGAAAAGCGATTGACAGCAAATGGGTATTCAAGGTGAAGTTAAATCCAGATAATACCATTGATCGATATAAGGCTAGACTTGTGGCAAAAGGATATAATCAAAATTAAGGAATTGATTTTGAAGAAACTTTATCTCCGGTTGTAAGATTTGCGACAGTTAGGATTGTGCAATCTCTAGCTGCTATAGAGGATATGGAAATACATCAGATGGATGAAAAAAAGGCCTTTTTGCATGGAGAACTAGAGGAGAACATTTACATGCAGCAGCTTAAAATGTTGTAGAACTTGGAAAAGAGCATTTATTATGCAAACTGCTAAAATCTTTGTACACCTAAAACAGGCCCCAAGGCAATGGAATTTATAATTTGATGAATTCTTAACTAGCGTAGGATGTAAAAGGATAAGTTCTGATAACTCTGTCTATGTTTTAAAAGGTGAGAATGGAATAGTGTACATAGCAATGTATGTAGATAATCTACTATTAGTTAGGAAATAAATGGCAGAAATTAAAAAAATTAAAATTTTTGTAAACTCACGTTTCGAGATGAAAGACCTCGGTGAGGCAAAATATATTTTGGGTATCCATGTAGAGAGAGACATGAAAAACAGATTAATAAAACTGACTCAATGAGGCTATTGGGAACATGTTAGATGAATATTGAATGCAAGGGGCAAAAAAGTGTGTAACACCTATGGAGTTTCGACATAAGCTAGAAAAGGAAGAGACAGAACGGGTGTTATTGTCAGAGAAACTTTTGAGTCAAGGGAGGATGAACCTATGACTGTGATACCTTACAGACAAATAGTGGGAAGTCTAATATATTTCATGAACTGTACCTGTCCGGATATTGCTGCAGCAGATGAGGTACTGAGCAGAGGTCTAGAAAATCCGAAGCAATTTGACCGTGATGTAGCAAAAAGAGTTTTAAGATACTTGGCAGGAACCAAAGATCTCAAACTCACACTAGGCCGAGGAGAAGTGAAGCTTCAAACATGGAGTGATGCAAGCTATGGCGACATGCCAAGCCGAAAATCCACCACAAGATTCGTTCTGCAAATTGGGAACGGGACTTGCAATTGGAGCACCAAATTTTAGAAGGTCACGGCACAATCAACGATCGAGTCAAAATACATGGCAGCGAGCTCGGCCCTCAAAAAACTCATATGGGTGAAATCCATGTTGCAACAATTGGGATACATGCAGGTTGGTCCACAGGTGATCTGGTGTGATAACCAGGCTACCATTGCCATTGCTTCTAACCCAAGTCACCACTTCAAAAGCAAGCACATGGATATAAGATTACATTTTCTAAGATAAAAAGTGTTCTCTAGAGTGATTAAATTATGTTATTTGCCAGATGCTAAAATGGTTGCAGATATGCTCACTAATGCTCTTCCTCCTACTAAGTTAAAGTATTGTAGGGATGCAGTAGGATTAAGTGAATAGCTAAGTTGTTGCACTCCTATAGTGCCATCCTGCGCTAATTCGATAACAGGGATGTAGCGGGACAAGGTGACTTGCTATAATTGCTATGTTGCAATGCTACGATGCTGCACTAGTACGACATCGCAGTTGCGCAGGCATACTGAGTCTAAAGCTTTAAGGGAGTGCTAGTTTTTGCAAAGCTTAAGTCTCAACAAATTTATAAGACGACGGGAAAATTGATCTATAAGGACACGCATTGTCACTAGAAGCACAGTGAAAGCTTTTGGTACCGACACCGGCATTGGAACAGCGCAGCTGCGACGCAGAGAGAACAAGCGCAGCTGCGGCTATTTTTGATATGATCCGTATAAACGCACGCAGCCTGCGACACAACGAGACAACGCAACCACCGATATCTTGGTAAAAGACAACGCAGTTGCTTCGAAACAAGACAAACGTAGATGAGGCTATTTTTGGTATGGGACAACGCAGTTGCTACGATGCTGCAGATATTCGAATGTAATTTGGAATTGGACTGCGCTGCTACAGTTGAACACAATCTAGTCAACGGACGAGATTCATAGATGACTTACTGACTGATGTCCTTACAACAACTAAGTGGATATATCTAGACAAACGTACTTAGCCGGCGGCGGCGAGTATTTGTACAATCACTCAGTACAGATTCTCAGTAATATTGATTGAACATTGGTAAATTAGTTTGAGCGTGATTAGGAGTAATTAGATCTCAATGGTAGTTTTGTGTTTTAGACATATCTTCTAGGAACACCTGTATCGGTAGTACAGTATTATGTAATAGAATAACTAGAAGTAGATACTCACTAAGAGTATAAGAATTAGGACTTAGTATGTTTTTGTATCCAGACTTCCAAACTGTGTAATCTACAGACTGTTTTTGGGAAACTTCTTATTGTATATCTTGGTGTATGTTGGATCAATTGGGCTGAAACTTTGGGAGTTGTGAGACTTTCTAATACACTGTACTGTGGTAAAATTCAAGAAATTTTTGACCTGTGTGTCAACTTTATTGAGATGTAAAAGGCAGCTGTTTGATAGGATTCTTGATAAGCTTCTGTGGTGAATTATGTCTACTTTTACTACTACTACTACTGCTCCACCTGCTCCACCTGCTATAGTGGTCGTAGAACAACATGTGTAAGTAAGGTAACAATTTGTGTTAGCGCTAGCAGTCTATGTAATATAGATAACTGTTTTTGTCATGGCTAACAGTTTGTGTAAGTTAGGTGACAATTCCTCTTAGCACTACCAGTTTGTGTAATTTAAATAAGTATTCCAGTAAGCGCTAACAGTTTTTGTAAGCTAGGTAACAATTCTTGTTAGCGGTTCCAATTTGTGATATTTACATAACAATTCGTCTTAGCACTAACAGTTTGTGTAAGTTGGGTAACAATTCTTGTTAGCGCTAGCAGTTTCTGTAATTCAGATAACAATTCTTCTTAGCGATAACAGTTTGTGTAAATAAGGTGATAAATTCTATTCGCTCTAATAGTTTGTGTAATATAGATAACAATTCTTGTTGGCGCTCATAATTTGTGTAATTTAGATAACAATTCGTCTTAGCGATAACAGTTTGTGTTAATTAGGTGATAAATTCTATTAGCTCTAAGAGTTTGTGTAATATAGATAACAATTCTTGTTGGCGCTAACAGTTTGTGTAAATTACGTAACAATTCCTGTAAACGCTAAATTTTGTGTAAGTGAGGTAACAATTTCTGTTAGCGCTAACAATTTGTGTAAGTTATGTAACAATTCCTGTTAAGGATAACAGTTTGTGTAATTAAGATTTCAATTCTTTTAGCGCTAAGAGTTTGTGTAAAACAGTTAACAATCTTTGTTAGCGCTGACAGTTAGTGTAAATAAGGGAACAATTCGTGTTAACGCTAACACTTTGTGTAATTTAGATAACAATTTTTGTTAGCACTAACAGTTTGTGTTATATAGATAACAATTCTTGTTAGTGCGAACACTTTGTGTAAGTTAGGTAACAATTATTGTTAGCCCTAATAGTTGTGTAAGTTAGGTAACAATTTGAGTTAGCGCTAACACTTTGTGTAATATAGATAACAATTATTCTTAGCGCTAACATTTGTGTAAATTAGGTGACAATTCTTGTTAGCGCAAACATATTATGTAATTTAGATTTCAATTCTTGTTGGCACTAACACTTTGTGTAAGTTAGGTAACAATTCTTGTTAGTGCTAAAAGTTTGTGTAAGTTAGATAACATTTCCTGTTAGCGCTAACTGTTTGTGTAATTTAGATAACAATTCTTGTTAGCACTAACAGTTTGTGTAATTTAGATAACAATTCATATTAGCACTAACAGTTTGTGTAAGTAAGGTAACAATTCCGGTTAGCGCTAACAATTTGTGAAATTTAGATAACACTTCTTGTTTTTGCTAACAGTTTGTGTAATTTAGATAACAATTACTGTTAGCACTAACAATTTGTGTAATTTACATAACAATTTCAGTTAGCGCTAACAGTTTGTGTAAGTTAGGTAACAATTCTTTTTAGCGCTAACAGTTTGTGTAATTTAGATAACAATTCCTGTTAGCACTAGCTGTTTGTGTAAGTTAGATAACAATTCTTGTAAGCGTTACGAATTTGTGTAATAAAGACAAGAGTTCTTGTTCGCGCTAACAGTTTTTGTAAGTTAGGTAACAATTCATGTTAGTGCTAACAGTTTGTGTAAGTTATGTAACAATTCTTATAAGAACTAACAATTTGTGTACTTTAGATAACAATTCCAGTTAGCGCTAACAGTTTGTGTAAGCTAAGTAACAAATCTTGTTAGCACTAACAGTTCGAGTAATTTAGATAACAATTCCTCTTAGCGTTAATAGTATGTGTATGTTGGGTAACAATTCTTGTTAGCCCTAATAGTTTGTGTACGTTGGTAACAATTTTTGTTAGCGCTAACAGTTTGTGTAATTTTGATAAGAATTCTTCTTAGCCAATTCTTCTTAGCGATAACAGTTTGTGTAAATTAGGTGATAATCCCTGTTAGCTCTAATAGTTTGTGTAATTTAGATAACAATTCTTTTAGCGCTAACAGTTTCAGTAAGATAGGTAATAATTTTTGTTAGCTTTAACTATTTGTGTAAGTTAGGTAACAATTCGTGTTAGCGCTAATAGTTTTTGTAACTTAGATAACAATTTTTGTTACACTAACAGTTTGTTTAAGTTAGATAACAATTCTTGATAGCGCTAACCGTTTGTGTAATTGAGATATGAATTCTTGTTAGTGCTAACAATTTGTGTAAGTTAGGTAACAATTCCTGTTAGCACTACCAATTTGTGTTATTTAGATAAGAATTCCTGATAGCGCTAACACTTTGTGTAAGTTAGGTAACAATTCCTGTTAGCACTAATAGTTGTGTAAGTTAGGTAACAATTTGTGTTAGCGCTAACAGTTTGTGTAATATAGATAACATTTCTTCTTAGAGCTAACAATTTATGTAAATTAGGTGAAAATTCATGTTAGCTCTAACATATTGTGTAATTTGGATTTCAATTCCTTCTGGCGCTAACAATTTGTGTAAGTTAGGTAACAATTCCAGGTAGCGCTAACACTTTGTGTAATTTATATAACATTTCTTAATAGCACTATCAATTTGTGCAATTTAGATAAAAATTCCTATTTACACTAACAGTTTGTGTAATTTGCATAACAATTCCAAATAGAGCTAACAGTTTGTGTAAGTTAGGTAAGAATTCCCGCTAGCGCTAACAGTTTGTGAAATTTAGATAACAATTTTTGTTATTGCTAACAGTTTGTGTAATTTAGATAACAATTACTGTTAGCACTAACAATTTGTGTAATTTACATAACAATTCCAGTTAGCGCTAAGAGTTTGTGTAAGTAAGTTAACAATTCTTGTTAGCGCTAACAGTTTGAGTAATTTAGATAACAATTCTTGTTAGCGCTAACTGTTTGTGTAAGTTAGATAACAATTCTTGTTAGCGTAAACAGTTTGTGTAATTTACATAACAATTCTTGTTAGAGCTAAGAGTTTGTGTCATTTACATAACAATACTTGTTAGCACTATTAGTTTGTGTAATTTGGATAACAATTCCTGTTAGCTCTAACAGTTTGTGTAAGCTAGGTAACAATTCTTGTTAGCGGTAACTTTTTGTGTAATTTAGATAACAATTCTTGTTAGCACTAACAGTATGTGTAAGTTAGGTAACAATTCTTATAAGCACTAAAAGTTGTGTAAGTTAGGTAATATTTTGTGTTAGCGCTAACAGTTTGTGTTATTTAGAAAAAAATTCTTCTTACCGCTAACGATTTGTGTAAGCAAGGTAACAATTTCTGTTAGCAGAAGCAGTTTGTGTAATTTAGATAACAATTTTTGTTAGCGCTAACAGTTTGTGTAAGTTAAGTGACACTTCCTGTTAAAACTAACAATTTTTGGTATTTAGATAAGTATTCCACTTAGCGCTAACAGTTTGTGTAAGCTAGGTAACAATTCTTGCTAGCAGTTTGTGTAATTTAGTTAACAATTCTTGTTAGCATTGAAAGTTTGTGTAAGATAGGTAACAATTTATGTTAGCGCTAACACTTTGTGTAAGTAAGGTAACAATTTGTGTTAGTGGTAGCAGCCTGTTAAATTTAGATAACAGTTTTTGTTAGCGATAACAGTTTGTGTAAGTTAGAAAACAATTCCTATTAGAAATAAGTGTTTGTGTAATATAGATAACAATAGGTTAGTAACGTTTGTGTAAAAGTTGGTAACAATTCATGTTAGCTAATGGTTTGTAATTTAATAACAATTAAAGCTAGCGGTTTGTTAAGTTAGGTAACAATTAGGTAGTAGTGCTAACATTTTGTGTAAGTTATGTAACGATTCTTGTTAGCACTAACAGTTCGTGTAATTTAGATAACAATTGTTGTTAGCGCTAAGAGTTTGTGTAAGTTAGGTAACAATTTTTGTTAGCCCTAATAGTTGTGTAAGTTAGGTCATAGTTTGTGTTAACACTTACAGTTGTGCGTTGGGTAACAAATCTTTGTTAGTGCTAACACTTTGTGTAATTTAGATTAAAATTATTCTTAGCGCTAACACATTGTGTAATATAGATAACAATTCCTATTGGCACTTATAGTTTGTGTAAGTTACGTAATAATTCATGTTAGCGCTAACAGTTTGTGTAAATAAGGTAACAATTTCTTTTAGCGTTAACAATTTGTGTATGTTAGGTAACAATTCCTGCAAGTGATAACAGTTTGTGTAATTTAGATAACAATTCAATTTGCGCTAACTGTTTGTATAAGTCATGTAACAATTCATGGTAGCGCTAACAGTTTGTGTAAATTAGGTAACAAATCCTGTTAGCACTAACAGTTTGTGTTATTTAGATAACAATTCTTGTTAGCGCTAACTGTTTGTGTAAATTAGGTAACAAATCCTGTTAGCCATAATAGTTGTGTAAGTTAGATAACAATTTGTGTTAGCGCTAATAGTTTGTGTAATTTAGATAACAATTATTTTTAGCGTTAACAATTTCTGTAAATTAGGTAACAATTCCTGTAAGTGATAACAGTTTGTGTATTTAAGATAACAATTCTTTTTGCGCTAACAGTTTGTATAAGTCATGTAACAATTCATGTTGGCGCTAACAGTTTGTGTAAGTTAGGTAACAATTCTTGTTAATGGTAAAAGTTTGTGTTAGTTAGGTAACAATTTCTGTTAACACTAACAGTTTGTGTAATGTACATAACAATTCTAGTTAGCGGTAACATTTTGTATAATTTAGATAACAAATCTTGTTAGCGCTAACAATCTATGTAAGTTAGGTGACAATTTCTGTTAGCCTTAACAATTTGTGTAAGTAAGGTAACTATTGGTATTAGTGCTAACAGTTTGTGTAATTTAATTAACAATTCCAGTTAGCGGTAATAGTTTGTGTAAGTTAGGTAACAATTTATGTAATGCTAACAGTTTGTATAATTTAGATAACAATTCTTGTTAGCGCTAACAATTTGTGTAAGTTAGGTAACAATTCTTGTTAGCCCTAATAGGTCTATAAGTTAGGTCACAATTTGTGTTAGCGCTAACAAGTTGTGTAATTAAGATAACAATTCTTCTTAGCGCTAACATTTTGTGTAATTTAGATGACATTTCATGTTAGCGCTAAGAGTTTGTGTAAGTTAGGTAACATTTATTGTTATCGCTAACAATTTGTATACGTAAGGTAACAATTTTTGTTAGCACTAACAGTTTGTATAATTTAGATAACTGTTTTCTTAGCGTTATCAGTTTGTGTAAATTTGGTTACAATTCCTGTTATGCCTAAAAGTTTGTGTAATTTAGATAACAATTCCTATTGGCGCTAACAATTTGTGTCAGTTAGGTGACAATTCTTGTTAGCGCTAACAGTTTGTGTAATTTAGATAACAATTCTCGTTATCGCTAACAGTTTGTGTACGTTAGGTACCTATTTCTATAGCGCTAACAGTTTGTGTAATTTAGATAACAATTCCTTTAGCTATTATAGTTTGTTTTAGTTAGGTAACAATTTCTATAGGCTCTAATAGTTTGTGTAATTTAGATAATAATTCTTGTTAGCCTTAATAGTTTGTGTAATTTAGATAACAATTCTTGTTAGCCCTAATAGTTTGTGTAAATTAGGTAACAATTCGAGTTAGCACTTGCAGTTTATGTTATTTGATAACAGTTCTTGTAAGCACTAACAGTTTGCGTAAGTTAGGTAACAATTTTTGTTAGGCCTAATAGTTGTGTAAGTTAGGTCACAATTTGTGTTAGTGCTAACATTTTGTGTAATTTAGATAAGAATTCTTCTTAGGGCTAACAATTTGTGTAAATTTGGTGACAATTCCTGTTAGCGCTAACATATTGTGTAATTTAGATTTCAATTGTTGTTGGCGCTAACAGTTTGTGTAAGTTAGGTAACAATTCCTTTTAGTGCTAAGAGTTTGTGTAAGTTAGATAACAATTTCTGTTAGCTCTAAGAGTTTGTGTAATTTAGATAAAATTTCTTGTTAGCGCTAAGAGTTTGTGTAATTTACATTACAATTCTAGTTATAGCTAACAGTTTGTGGAATTTAGAAAAAATTCTGGTTATTGCTAACAATTTGTGTAATTTAGATTACAATTCTTGTTAGCAATAACTGATTGTGTAATTTACATAACAATTTTAGTCAGCGCTAACGGTTTGTGTAAGTTAGGTAATAATTCATGTTAGTGCTAACATTTTGTGTAATTTTGATAACAATTCTTGTTATCGCTAACAGTTTGTGTTATTTAGATAGCAATTCCTGTAAACACTAACAGTTTGTGTAACTTAGATAGCAATTCCTGTTAGCACTTACAGTTTGTGTGGTAACAATTTCTACTAGCGCTAACAATTTTTGTAAGTAAGGTAAGAATTTCTATTAGCGCTAACAGTTTGTGTAATTTAGATAACAATTCTCGTTAGCGATAACAATTTGTGTATGTAAGAATACAATTTCTGTTAGCGCTAACAATTTGTGTGAGTAAGGTAACAATTCTTGTTAACGCTAACATTTTGTGTAAGTTAAAAAACAATTTCTATAAGCAATAACAGTTTGTGTAAGTTACGTAACAATTATTGTAAGCGCTAACATTTTGTGTAAGTTAGAAACAATTTCTGTTAGCGCTAACAATTTGTGTAAGTTAGGTAACAATTCTTGTTAGTGTTAACAGTTTGTGTAAATTAGGTTACAGTTCTTGTTTGGGCTTCAGTTTGTGTAAATTAGGTAACAATTTTTGTAAGGGCTAACATTTTGTGTAATTTAGATAACAGTTTTTGTTAGTGCTAATAATTTATGTAAATTAGGTGACAATTCGTGTTAAAGCTAACAATTTGAGTAATTTTAGATAACAATTTTTATTAGCGCTAATAGTTTGTTAAAGTAAGGTAACAATTTCTGTTAGTGCTAACAGTTTGTGTAAGTTGGGTAACAATTCTTGCTATGCCTATTAGTATGTGTAAGTTAGGATAGAATTCATGTTATCTCTTCCAGTTTGTGTAAGTTAGGAAACAATTCGTGTTAGCGCTAACAGTTTGTGTAATTTGGATAAAAATTCCAATTAGCGCTAAGAGTTTGTGTAAGTAAGGTAACAATTCCTGTTAGCGCTAAGTCTTTGTGTAATATCGATAACAATTCTTGTTAGCGCTAATAGTTTGTGTAAGTTAGGTGACATTTCCTATTAGTGGTAAGAGTTTGTTTAAGTAAGGTTACAATTCTTGTTAGCGCTTAGTGTTTGTGTAATTTCGATAACAATTCTTGTTAGCGATAACAGTTATTGTATGTTAGGTTATAATTCATGTAAGCGTCATCAGTTTGTGTAATTAAAATATTAATTATTGTTAGCGCTAAAAATTTGTGTAAAAAAGGTTACAATTCTTGTTAGGGCAAACAATTTGTTTCATTTAGGTAATAATTCTCGTTAGCGCAAAAAGTTTGTCTTATTAAGATAACCATTCTTGTTAGCGCTAACAGTTTGTGTAAATTAGGTGACAATGCCTGTTAGCGCTAACAATTTATGTATGTAAGGTACACCTTGAATCGTTATTAGCGTATAGAAATTATTAGTGTAAAGAAAAAATTAGCGTCATTCATTCTAATTTAGTGCCGGGAGACGTGGCAGATTATGGTCCACGTCCTTATATAGTGTAATTTATTATATTTAAGGTATCAATGTCAAAATTTTGGGGTGCCGATATAGCGTACATAAGGCTAATAACGATTCATGGTGTTCTACTCATGTTAGGGCTTAAGGTTTGTGTAACAGTTTGTGTATGTTAGAATACAATTTTTGTTAGCGCTAACAATTTGTGTAAGTTGGTAACAATTCTTCTTAACGCTAACATTTTGTGTAACTTTGAAAACAATTTCTATTAGCGATAACACTTTGTGTAAGTTAGGTAACAATTATGTTTAGCGCTAACATTTTGTGTAAGTTAGAAAACAATTTGTGTTAGCGCTAACAATTTGTGTAAGTTAGGTAACAATTCTTGTCAGCGCTAACAGTTTGTGTAATTTAGAAAATAATTATTGTTAGCACAAACAATTTTTGAAACTTAGGTGACAATTCTTGTTAGCGCTAGTAGTTTGTGTAATTGAGATAACAATTCTTGTTAGCGCTAACTGTTCGTGTAAGATAGGTAAGAATTCTTATAAGCGCTAACATTTTGTGTAAAATTGATATTAATTCATGTTAGCCCTGACACCTTCTGTAAGATCGGTAACAATTCCTGTTAGCGCTAACAGTTTGTTTAATTAAGATAACAATTCTTGTTAGCGCTAATTGTTTGTATAAATTAGGTTAGAATTCCTGTTACAGCTAATAGTTTGAGTAATTTTTGATAACAATTATTGGTAGCGCTAATAGTTTGTGTAATTAGGTGACAATTCCTGTTAGGGCTCACAATTTCAGTATTTAAGATATCAGTTTCTTTTAGCACTAATAGTTTGTGTAAGTTAGGTAACAATTCTTGTTAGCGCTAACAGTTTGTGTAAGTGAGGTAAAAATTCCTAGTAGCGCTAACAATTTGTGTAATTTAGATAACAATTCCTATTAGCGCTAACACTTTATGTAAGCAAGGCAACAATTCCTGTTAGTGCTAACAGTTTGTGTAAATTAGGTAACAATTCTTGTTAGCGTTTCAGTTTGTGTAAGTTAGGTAACAATTTTTGTAAGGGCTAACATTTTGTGTAATTTAGATAACAATCTTTGTTAGCGCTAATAGTTTGTGGAAATTAGGTGACAATTCCTGTTAAAGCTAACAATTTGAGTAATTTTAGATAACAATTTTTGTTAGCGCTAATAGTTTGTTAAAGTAAGGTAACAATTTCTGTTAGTGCTAAGAGTTTGTGTAATTCAGGTAACAATTCTTGTTATCTCTTACAGTTTGTGTAAGTTAGGAAACAATTCATGTTAGCGCTAACAGTTTGTGTAATTTGGATAAAAATTCAATTAGGGCTAAGAGTTTGTGTAAGTAAGGTAACAATTCTTGTTAGCGCTATGTGTTTGTGTAATTTAGATAATAATTCCTGTTAGCCCTGACTCCTTGTGTAAGTTAGGTGACAATTCCTATTAGCGCTAAGAGTTTGTTTAAGTAAGGTTACAATTCTTGTTAGCGCTAAGTGTTTGTGTAATTTCGATAACAATTCTTGTTATCGCTAACAGTTAGTGTATGTTAGGTAATAATTCATTTAAGCGTCATCAGTTTGTGTAATTAAAATATTAATTATTGTTAGCGCTAAAAATTTGTGTAAAATAGGTAACAATTCTTTTTAGCGCAAACAATTTGTTTCATTTAGGTAATAATTCTCGTTAGGGCAAAGAGTTTGTCTAATTAAGATAACCATGCATGTTAGCGCAAACAGTTTGTGTAAATTAGGTGACAATGCCTGTTAAAGCTAATATTTTCTGTATGTTTGATAACAATTCATGTTAGGGCTAAAGGTTTGTGTAAGTTAGGTAACAATTCTTGTTTGCGCTAATAAGTTAGGTAACAATTTCTTTTAGCGCTAATAGTTTGTGTTAGTTAGGTAACAATTTCTATTAGCTCTAACAATTTTTGCAAGGTAACATTTCGTGTTATCGCTAACAGTTTGTGTAATTTAGATAACAATTCTTGTTAGCCCTAATAGTTTGTGTAAATTAGATAACAATTATTGTTAGCGCTAATAGTTTGTGTAATTTAGATAAAATTTCTTGTTTGAGCTAACAGTTTGTGGTAGTTAGGTAACAATTCGAGTTAGCACTAAGAGTTTATGTAATTTTGATTACAATTCTTGTAAGCACTAACAGCTTGCGTAAGTTGGTAACAATTATTTTTAGCCCTAATGGTTGTGTAAGTTAGGTCACAATTTGTGTTAGCGCTAACACTTTGTGTGATTTAGATTAGAATTATTCTTAAAGCTAACAATTTGTGTAAATTTGGTGAGAATTCCTGTTAGCGCTATCATTTGTGTAATTTAGATTTTAATTCCTATTGGCGCTAACAGTTTGTGTAAGCTGGGAAAAAAATCCTTTTAGTGCTAAGAGTTTGTGTAAGTTAGATAACAATTTCTGTTAGCGCTAAGAGTTTGTGTAATTTAGATTACAATCCTAGTTAGAGCTAACAGTTTGTGAAATTTAGAAAACAATTCTTGTTATTGCTAACAATTTGTGTATTTAGATTACAATTCTTCTAACCAATAACTGTTTGTGTAATTTACATAACAGTTTTAGTCAACGCTAACAGTTTGTGTAAGTTAGGTAATAATTCGTGTTAGCGCTAAAAGTTTGTGTAATTTTAATAACAATTCTTGTTATCGCTAACAATTTGTGTAATTTAGATAGCAATTCCTGTAATTACTAACAGTTTGTGTAATTTAGATAGCAATTCCTGTTAGCACTAACAGTTTGTGTAAGTTAGGTAACAATTTCTATTACCGCTAACAGTTTTTGTAAGTAAGGTAACACTTCATCTTAACGCTAACATTTTGTGTAAAATAGAAAACAATTTCTATTAGCGATAACAGTTTGTGTACATTAGAAAATAATTACTTTTAGCGGAAACAATTTGTGAAACTTAGGTGACAATTCTTGTTAGCGCTAGTAGTTTGTGTAATTTAGATAACAATTCTTGTTAGCGCTAACAGTTTGTGTAATTTAGATATTAATTCATGTTAGCCCTGACACCTTGTGTAAGATCGGTAACAATTCCTGTTAGCGCTAACAGTTTGTGTAATTAAGATAACAATTCTTGTTAGTGCTAATTGTTTGTGTAAATTAGGTGAGAATTCCTGTTAGAGCTAACAGTTTGAGTAATTTTTGATAACAATTATTGGTAGCGCTAATAGTTTGTGTAATTAGGTCACAATTCCTGTTAGCGCTCAAAATTTCAGTATTTAAGATATTAGATTCTGTTAGCACTAATAGTTTGTGTAAGTTAGGTAACAATTCCTACTTGCGCTAACAGTTTGTGTCATTTAGATAACAATTCCTATTAGCGCTAACACTTTATGTAAGCTAGATAACAATTCCTGTTAGTGCTAATAGTTTGTGTAATTAGGTCACAATTCTTGTTAGCGCTCACAATTTCAGTATTTAAGATATTAGTTTCTGTTAGCACTAATAGTTTGTGTAAGTTAGGTAACAATTCCTGTTATCTCTTACAGTTTGTGTTAGTTAAAAACAATTCGTGTTAGCGCTAACATTTTGTGTAATTTGGATAAAAATTCCTATTAGCGCAAAGAGTTTGTGTAAGTAAGGTAACAATTCATGTTAGCGCTAAGTGTTTGTGTAATTTCGATAACAATTCCTGTTAGCGCTAATAGTTTGTGTAAGTTATGTGAGAATTCCTAGTAGCCCTAAGAGTTTGTTTAAGTAAGGTAAAAATTCCTGTTAGCGCTAAGTGTTTGTGTAATTTCCATAACAATTCCTGTTAGCGCTAACAGTTAGTGTATGTTAGGTAATAATTCATGTAAGCGTCATCAGTTTGTGTAATTAAAATATTAATTATTGTTAGCGCTAACAATTTGTGTAAAATAGGTAACAATTCCTGTTAGCGCAAACAATTTGTTTCATTTAGGTAATAATTCTCGTTAGCGCAAAGAGTTTGTCTAATTAAGATAACCATTCTTGTTAGCGCCAACTGTTTGTGTGAATTAGGTGACAATGCCTGTTAGCGCTAACAGTTTATGTATGTTTGATAACAATTCATGTTAGGGCTAAAGGTTTGTGTAAGTTAGGTTACAATTCTTGTTATCGCTAACACTTTGTGTTAGTTATGTAATAATTCATGTTAGCGTCATCAGTTTGTGGAATTAAAATGTTAATTATTGTTAGCGCTAACAATTTGAGGAAAATAGGTAACAATTCCTATTAGGGCTAAAAGTTTGTGTAAGTTTAGGTAAGAACTGCTTTTAGCGCAACAGTTTGTGTAATTTAGGTAACAATTCGTGTTAGCGCAAACAGTTTGTGAAATTAAGATAACCATTCTTGTTTGCGCTAACAGTTTGTTGAAATAAGTAGTTTTTTTATTTTCTAGGTCTAAATTAATCAGCGGGAAAACATATAAATAAAATGTACGCAGCTTGCCTCCATCTCTTCTCTCTTACCCCCATACTTGTTGTAGTCACTGAAGGAGAGAGAGAGCGATGGAGCCATGGCTGCCTCAGCTCCATAGGAAGGATTACAGAGTGACTTTAGTCACTCTCAACAAAAGGTTGAGTCCGGCAAGACTCAAACCCTCGACCGGCATAGCGCGGCGTAGTCCTAAGCTCAAACCAGTCTGTCCTAAAATTCCGTTACGAGATATAAGGATTCATTAATATTTAAACTATTGTGTTATACAAAAGTCATTTAACTGAAACTCTTTACGGCACGCATAGATACAATTTTACGAAATACAAAGTACTGTACTAAATTGAAACGAATATTGCGCATTTTGTTTCGACAGCGAAACAAATATTTCGCAAGTATTTATTACGAGTGAGATTCCATTTCGCGTCAAATTTAACGGCGCACATCATCGCCGAAATCACGGAATGGTCACTTTAGCATTTAGTGACGTGGCAAGACCTGGCGCCACAGGGAGAGATAACATCCGGTCGCGGGAATTTCGAGTAACGTACGGACAAGTGGAAAATAGACACCCGTCCGCCTAATTTTCTTGTCGTACAGAGGCCATACAGAAAGTACATTGGTAGTAGTACTTTCTGGTACTGTACAGTGTTCTGATTGGTTCGTACAGGCAGTAGATAGGGGTTTTGAGAGAGAACTAGGAAAAACTAGGACTTAGGAAAAATTAGGTAGATAGTCCTCTCTCTCTTTGAGAGTTTGTATCAATTGACATCTTTGCAACCATATAACTTATCGGCTAGTTGGGCGTTTTCAGTGATTCTTTTTTTGCTACAGACTCAAAGGAGTCCACGCCACAGAGAGGTGCAGTTAAATTTTCAGTTTGCCTTTTTGGGCACCAGTGGTTGTGGCTTGAAGTGAGTTAGTTAAATACTATCTAGAGGCTTTCTGAATTCTGTAGTCCAATGGAGGACACAGAATTGCAGGTTATGGGCCCACCCTTTAGGGTGCCCACCTTCAATGGATTTGGGTTCATCTATTGGGAAGGCATGATGAAGGGAGATCTGTGTGAAAAACGATACTGGGGTATCGTCAGTGGACAAGTGAAACATCCACCTTCGGGAACTCCAACAAGATTTAGAGGAGTAAAGTTTCCTGTAGCAATGGTTGCCTCAGCGGAGGAGGCAGATGATGGGGAAAAGAGTGTGTCCGAAAAGGGGAAAGGGAAGGAGACACCCCTTACTCCTATTGCCACAGTACCAGGAGCGGTGACCGTGAAGACCACGGAGAACGATACTCAAATGTGGGAGGATGTAAACATGGCTGCCAAGAACTTCATTCTCAAGCATCTCACTCACGCTTTGGCCACTCCTCAGCTTCACATTTACAAGGCCGAGGAGTTGTGGGTGAGTTTGGCGGAGATTTATAGAGATGGAACTATTCAGGAGCTCCAGTTGGCTGAGCAAAAGCTAGTGAGTTACACTTACAAAAGAGGAAAGATATAAGATTACTGTAATGATCTTTCTTGTTTGTATATGGAGATGGAAAGTGCTCGGTGGACAAGTACAATTCAAATGAAAGTTAACACTCTTATCATAAAGTTACCAGATGAGTTCGAGAACATAGTGTATCGAGTACAGGAAATGCTTGATAGTTCATGGAAATGAAACACAGTGGTCAATATGATACTTGTGCACGAAAACAAAATGGAGATTAGGAGAGGAGGAAAGAGCATTCAAGCTCTAGCAGAAGGAGGGGACCGATGGGAGAAGGATCCGAAGAAATCGTACAAAGGGGAAAGAGATCATCCTGGAGGACCGAGGCCCCCAAAAGGTCTTTGTCATTTTTGCAAAAAGCCGGGACACTTCATCGCAGATTTGTGTCAGGCTGTCACAGCTGAGGCTCTAAGAGAATCGTGGAGGGGGTTCTTCCAGAGGGAAGAAAAAGACACTTGTTGTTACAAAAGTGATACGAGAAACCGACGATGAGTCATCTGAGGAGGATGGGGAGCTTCTTCTTGACGAGAGTATGGAGGAGAAGGAGATCCCTCGGAGACAAAAGTGTGCCCTTGGAGCAATTCGGGAAGCTCCACAAGAAGGATGGATTATTGACTCAAGTGCATCCATGCATATGTGTCGTGATAAAGAACTCTTCACTAAGTTAAGGAAAATCCCTACAATAGAGATAGAGTATGGGGATGGGAGAGTGGTTACTACAGATCTAGTGGGATCACTAGATCTGAAAGTCTTAGTGGAGGGTAAGACTTATATACTTACATTCTCAGATGTACTCTACATTCCTCAGTTGAGTAAAAATCTTGTCTCTACGTGTGTGTTAGATGATAAAGAGTTTGATACCTTCACTCAAAAGGGAGTCTTTACAGCTAATTATGGGGATTAAGTTTACTTCACGACAGATAAAGGTAGCCAAGGAATGTTTACGCTGAACATGAATAATGAAAAGAAGAATGCTTATTATGTTGGTGTTCCTAAATTGATGATTTGGCATTGCGATTGGGAAATGTGCATTTTGATAGGTTGAGGGAAATGAAAAATCTTGGGGTAGTAGAAGGCATTCAGTTTGGGGATAATAAAATGATGGATGATTGTAGTGGTTGTGCTAAAGGTAAGGCTCACAGACTTCCCTTTCCCAAAGCTGCCACATATAGAGGTGAGAAAGTGTTAGATTTGGTCCACACAGATATTTGAGGACCTGCAAAATTACCTTCGGTTGGAGGAAAGAGGTTTATGATGACAATAACCGATGACTGGTTTGGATAATCTGGAGTCTACTTTCAGAAAACAAAGTCTGAAGCATCAACTTACTTCAAAGAATTTAAAGCCTGGAGTGAGAAGTTGCATGAAACCCCCATTAAGAGGATAAGGAGTGATAATGGGGGGGAATATACCTCTAACCAGTTTGAGGAATATCTAAGAGATGAGGGAGTGCAGCACCAAAAAACTGTACCATATAACCCGGAACAAAATGGGGTAGCTGAGAGGTTGAATCGAACACTAGGAGATAGTGTATGCAGTATGTTGGCCGAAAAGAAAATAGGAAAGAGATTTTGGGCAGAAGCAATGAATTGTGCCAACTACATTAAGAATAGAGTCCTTACCTCAGCTGTAAAGGGAGTGACACCTTATGAGAGATGGGTTGGAAGGAAACCAGATATCTCACACCTTAAAGTATTCGGTAGCCAAGTTTACAGTCTTGACACGGATAGGAAAAAACTGAAAACTAGATGCTAAGGGAAAACCTGGATACTTTGTGGGATATGGTGAGGATGTTAAGGGATATAGAGTCTATGACTTAGCAAAGATAGATATCATTCTGGTCAAACACTTAGTTGTCATGGATGAAGGGAAGTCATTTGACCCCTTCAAATATACAAAGAAGATAAGGATCAGATTTGAGTCCGAAAGTAAGGAGAACTCGGTTGTTCCCGAAAGGGACATCGGTGAAACCGTGATTACAGATTCAGGGGAGATCCAAGATACAGGAGACTCACCGGAAACCTCACATACTCCTATGGACTTCAAGGAGATAGAAGAAGCAGGACAAGAACCGGTTTCCATGGACAGGGGAGCCGATGAGACAGTGAGAAGAAATCCAAGACTTCCATCTATTCCTGCTTCCGAGTTTGAGGGAGGAAAGAGGAGCAACAAAAGGATACAAGAAAATCAAGCCGCGCATAAAGTAACTAAACTATCTCACCCAAATGAGCCTCAGTGTTACTCGAAAGCTGTGAATAGTCAGAGAAAGAAAGATGGATTAGAGCCATAAATGATGAGATTGCTTCTATCATAGAATCAAATACTTGGGAACTAGCGGATTGCCCCCCAGATAGAAAACCTATCGGGTGTAAATGTGTATTTAAACTAAAACTGAACCCAGATATTACCATTGAGAGATATAAGGCTCGATTAGTAGCGAAGGCGTTCACCCAAAAGGAGGGGATTGACTATGTGGAGACCTTTGCTCCAGTTATTCCGTTCCCATCAGTAAGGATTCTCCTCAGTCTTGCAGCAGCGGAAGACATGGAAATCTATCAGATAGACATTAAGACAGCTTTTCTTAATGGTGAGTTAGAGGAAGAAATTTTCATGAGGCAACCTGAGGGGTTCGTGGAAGAAGGAGAAGAGAGCAAAGTCTGCAGGCTCATAAAATCCTTATATGGACCGAAGCTGGCTCCCCAACAGTGGAATAAGAAACTAGATGAGTTTCTCACCAATCAGGGATATATTTGTATTAGCTCTTACCATTTTATCTATATGTTTGAAGATGAGAATGGTGTCATTTTTATTGCAATTTATGTGGATGATCAGCTTGTGTTAAGTAAATCTTTGGAGAAGATCAAAATGCTTAAGGAGATCTTAGGGGCAGATTTGATATGAAGGATTTAGGGGAGGCAAAATATATTTTGGGGATCCAAATGGAGAGAGATAGGGGGAAGAAGATCATCAGACTTACTCAGAAAGAAGTTATAGGAAATATACTTGAGGTATTCCAGATAGAAAATGCTAACAGTTGTACTACTCCCATAGACTTGAAAAAAGTAAGTGATGGGAGTGTAAAAGGAGGTGTGATGATCTTAGACGATCAGATGAGTCCAGAGGAAAGAGAGTTTATGAAGTCAATTCCTTATAGACAAGTCGTAGGAAGTTTAATCTATTTTATGAACTATACCAGGTCGGACATAGCGGTAGCAGTTGGAGTACTCAGTAGGAGTCTTAATGATCCTAGGAAGAGAGACTGGGAGGTAGCCAAGAGAGTCATGAGATATCTGGTGGGAACTAGAGAGTTATGGTTGTTCCACCTCATTCACATTCCAACTTCCAAGTTCTTCCAAACAAGGGCACTCCTCCAAATAATTACCCGTTTCCTTGCAAAAGAAGCAAACACCCTTTTTCAACGCTCCTCTTTCTTTTCCTCTCCCCCTCTTTCCACCAAAGTTCCGATAAGGTTTACCTTTGTCTTTCTTCCTCTCATCACGCTTCCACTCGTCACTACCAGCTATAAATGCATTCACCCTGTCATGTCCCCCACGAAGCTCCAAAGTGCTTTCCCTCACAAGAATTATCCCCGTGGTATAGCTCCAAGTCCATGAGGATCCATCCATTGCCTACTTACGACAAATGATGTTTTCGTACTCAGCTGGGAGCTTCATAAGTAGTGTATTAATCTTCCTCTCCTCAGATTCTACATATCTTGCACTAGCAAGCCCAACATATAGCGCAGCAATATCATTGCAAAACACTATCATGCTACCGCTTATATAAACATAGGCATTTGTTTCTTGTTTTACTAATTGCTGCCTCTAAATAGTCTCGCTATTATAAATCTGACTTAGTGCTTCCCATATCTCTAAAGACTTCGTTAAGTTTAAAAGAGTGATAGCTATGGACTTAGACACATTTCTAAGTATAAGATGTTTTGTTATAGTGTTTTTGTATTCCCATATTTTTCTGTCATTTTTTTCAGTTTTAATCCCTACAAGTGGAACCATAGTCGAGAGATTAGCTCTACTCACTTTAGGTGTCCCTTTATCCTTCTCCCTTTTTTTCCCTTCCATGGCAATAATTTTCCCTTCACCTTTCGTTACATTTGAACTCCAGGTTGTTTTCTGGGAAGCCCCAGATGATTCTCCATAATGAGTTCCACCAAAGCCGGGTGGCGGACACCTCACTTGCCTCTAAAAAAATTCCCCACAAATGCTTTTCGAAAAGCAATCACTTCATCGTAAACTCCCAATAAGTAAAGTCTGTTCCATCAAACATAGGCACCCTAGATGGTGGGCCCATAACCTGAAATTCTATGGGCTCCATTGCCCACAGAATTCGCAGATCCAAAAGAAGCTAATCTAGATAGTGCCGACTCCAAGTTGATATAAACCCAAATAATGATCCCTTGAAAATAAGAAACCCAATACACCTTCACCCCTGTGAAGACAAGACCTTTTGTGTGCTCAGTACCACCACAAAATGCAAAGCTTGAATATGTGTTTTGGACAATATTCCCCACTTTGACTTTCCCACTGAATAAGTGCCACCCTGGCACGCAAAGACCCAGGCCGACTACACCCATGTGTAGCTTGGAGTCCCTTGAGTCCGCAGCAAAAAGAATCACTGAATTTGCTCACCGGAGCATTAAGTTATGGCTGGTCAAAGATGACCTTTACAGTTATAAGCTCTTTTAGAGAGAGGTACCTAAATATCACTAAGTCTTGGTCTGCCTACTCACGACTACGTACTACTAAACCTTATTCCAATAGGAACACTATATAGTACAAGAAGGCACAATGGGCGATGTACTTATTGTACAGCCATTGTACGACATGGTCTAAAAGGTGACATTTGCCAAATCGGAAGCCATGGTTCCTCCTCCCATCTTCTCCAATATCAAATAATGTGGCGCCACGTGGCACCGCGTGAGGCTATCCCCAAAGGCCGCCGAAAGCTTATTGTGGGTGGCGGCTGTAATGGTGGGCGTCCGATCAGTTGTATTTATACGGCTTCGATTCGCTTCCATGCATGAATTTATTAATGCGCGTTTTCGTAAGCCTGCTGTGCATTAGTCCTTTATATCAATATTTATATATGCGTGAAACATATCATGTGTATCATTTCGTCAGTGCCTTAATAGATGAGGCGTAGGTCTACATCGTAATCTGCAGACCCAAGTTCAAATCCGGCTAACTGCACTATTTTACTAAAACTAGTAAAATACCTTCTAATTTATTCTACCTCCTTCTAAATGACGCAGCAGCCATGGCCTGCCTTTGGGTCCTTCTTTCTCTCTCTTTACATTCTAACTAAAATATAGAAGTGAACTATTAATTACCCTTTTCCAACACTCTATTTATTTTTCCAATACAGACCTAGAAAATACATAAATTTCAACAGTACAAACTCTTAAAGAGACAGGTGACTGCCTACCAAAATTTACTAAGTCGTAATACCCTCTAATAACTCCTATCTACTGAAGTACGAATCAATAAGAATACTGTACCGTACCAAAAAGTACTACTGCCGGTGTACCTTTTGTACGGCTTATGTACGACAAGGCTATTAAGCGAACGCGTGTCCACTTTTCACTCGTTCGTACATTCCTTGGAATTCCCGCGACCGAATGTCTTCTCACCAAGTGGTGCCAGGTCTTCCCACGTCACTAAATGCCAAAGTGACCATTCCGAGATCCCAGCGAAGATGTGCGCCGTTGGATATGAAACAAAATGCAATCTCAACCGTCATAAATACTTGTGTAATATTCGTTTCGCTGTCGTAACAAAGTGTGTGGTATCCGTTTCGAAATAGTTTCGTATGTTGTTCTTTACAAAACTGTATCTATGCATGTCGTATACAGTTTCAGTTATATGAATTCGTTCACTCCTAAACAAATATGTATCTATCATACCCTATGGCATTTTGCATTGGTCTTAGTCTAATAAGATAAAGTTGACAGCTACAGGCTAAGGTGATGGACGGTAGGTACCAGGATCAAGTCATGGGTCCGTCAAGTCTCTTTTTAGTAACCTTCTAAAAATATCTACCTGTTGAACTAAGGCAGCCATGATTGAACCACCCTCTCTATCCTTTAGTAACTACAACAAGTATGGGGGCTAGAGAGAGGAGGTGGAGGCAGGCTGTCCGTCCTTTTCTTTTCTTTATACTAACATATTTATACATAGAAAATACTCTAGAAATCTATTAATTTCAACAAAAATTCTTATTAGCGCTAATAATTTGTGTAAGTTAGATAACAATTCTTGTTAGCGCTAAGTGTTTGTGTTAATTAGGTGACAATTTCTATTAGCGCTAACAGTTTGTGTAATTTAGATAACGATTCCTGTTAGCGCTAACTGTTTGTGTAAATTAGGTGACAAGTCCTGTTAGCGCTAACAGTTTGTGTAATTTAGATAACAATTCTTGTTAGCGCTAATAGTTTGTGTAAGTTAGGTTACAATCCCTGTTAGTGCTAACAGTTTGTGTATGTTAGGTGACAATTGTTGTTATCGCTAAACTTTTGTGTAAGTTAGGAAACAATTCTTGTTAGCGCTAACAGTTAGTGCATTTTAGATTACAATTTGAGTAAGCACTAACAAATTAAGTAAGTCAGGTTACAATTCTTGTTAGCGCTGGCAGTTTGTGTAAGTTAGGTAGGAATACCTGTTAGCGCTACCAGTTTGTGTAAGTTAGGCAACAATTTTTGTTAGCGCTAATAGTGTGCGTAAGTTAGGTGACAATTTCAATTAGCGCTAACAGTTTGTGTAATTTAGATAACAATTCTTGTTAGCAGTCAGTTTTTGTAAGTAAGGTAACAATACCTATTAGTGCGAACAGTTTGTGTACGTTAGGTAACAATTCTTGTTAGCGCAAACAGGTTGTGTAAGTTAGGTAACATTTCATGTTAGCGCTAAAAGTTTGTGTAATATAGGGAAAAATTCATGTAAGTGCTAACAGTTTGTGTAAATTAGATAACAATTCTTGTTTGCGCTAACAGTTTGTGTAAATTAGGTGACAATTCCTGTTAGAGCTAACAGTTTATGTAATGTAGATAACAATTCTTGTTAGCGCTACTAGTTTGTGTAAATTAGGTGACAATTCTTGTAAGCGCTAACAATTTGTATATTTTAGATAACAATTTCTGTTAGCGTTAATAGTTTGTTTACGTGAGGTAACAGTTCTTGTAAGCATTAACAGTTTGTGTAGGTTAGGTAACAATTCCTGGTAGAACTAACAGTTTGTGTAAGTTAGGTAACAATTCCTTTAGCGCTACCAAATTGTGTAAGTTAGGTAACAATTTCTGTTAGGGCTAATAGTGTGTGAGTTAGGTGACAATTCCAATTAGCCCTAACAGTTTGTGTAATTTAGATAACAATTCTTATTAACGCTAACTGTTTCTGTAAGTAAGGTTACAATCCCTATTAGTGTTAACAGTTTGTGTACGTTAGGTAACAATTCCTGTTAGCGCAAACACTTTGTGTAAGTATGGTAACAATTCATGTTAGCGCTAACAGTTTGTGTAATATAGGGAAAAATTCCTGAAAGCGCTAACAGTTGTGTAAATTAGATAACAATTCTTGTTTGCGCTAACAGTTTGTGTAAATTAGGTCACCATTCCTGTTAGCGCTATCGGTTTTTGTAATTTATATAACTATTCATGTTAGCGCTAGTAGTTTGTGTAATTAATATAACAATTCTTGTTAGCGCTAACAGTTAGTGTAAATTAGATAACAATTCCTATTAGCGGTAACAGTTTGTGTAATTTAAATAACAATTCTTGTTAGTGCTAAGAGTTTGTGTAAGCTAGGTAACAATTCCTTTTAGCGCTACCAGTTTGTGTAATTTAGATAATAATTCTTGTTAACGCTACTAGTTTTTGTAAATTAGGTGACATTTCTTGTTACCGCTAACAGTTTGTGTAATTTAGATAACAATTACTGTTAGCGATAATAGTTTGTGTAAGTGAGGTAACAGTTCCTATAAACACTATCAATTTGTGTAAGTAAGGTAACAATTCATGGTAGTGCTAATTGTTTGTGTAAGTTAGGTAACAATTCTTTTTAGTGCTACCAGTTTGTGTAATTTAGATAACAATTCTTGTTAACGCTAACAGTTTGTGTAAGTTAGGAAACACTTCCAGTTAGCTTTAACAGTTTGTGTTATTTAGATAATAATTCTTGTTAGCGCTAACAGTTTGTGTAATTAAGATAACAATTCATGTTAGTGCTAGGTAACAATTCTTTTTAGCGCTAACACTTTGTGCAATTTAAATAACAATTGGTGTTAGCGCTAACAATTTGTGTAAGTTAGGTCATAATTTATTTAGATAACAATCTCTGTTAGCCCTAACAATTTGTGTAATTTAGATTACAATTCATGTTTGTGCTAACAGTTTGTGTAAGTTAGGTAAAAATTCCAGTTAACGCTAACAATTTTTGTAATTTATTAACAATTCTTGTTGGCGGTAACAATTTGTGTAAGTTAGGTAACAATTCTTGTTAGCGCTAATAGTTTGTGTAAAATGGGTAAAAATTCATGTTAACAATTTATTTTATGTAGATAACAATTCTTGTTAGCGCTAACAATTTGTGTAACTAAGATAACAATTCCTGTTAGCGCTAACAGTTTGTGTAATTTAGATAACAATTCCAATAAGCGCTTAGAGTTTGTATAATTTAGATAACAATTCTCGTCAGCTCTAACAGTATGTGTAATTTAGATAACAATTCCTCTAGCGATTATAGTTTGTTTTAGTTAGGTAACAATTTCTATAGGCTCTAACAGTTTGTGTAAAATAGGTAACAATTCTTGTTAGCGCTAACGATTTGTGTACGTTAGGTATCAATTCCTGTTAGCAGTTTGTATAATGTAGATAACAATAACTATAAGCCCTAACAGTTTCTCTAAGTTCGGTTACAATTCTGATTAGCGCTTAGGGTTTGTGTAATTTAAATATCAATTCCTCTTAGCGCTGACAGTTTGTGTAATTTAAATAACAATTCCAGTTAACGCGAACAGTTTGTGTAATTTAGATTACAATTCTTATTAGCGCTAACAGTTTGTGTAAGTTAGGAAACAATTCCGATTAGCGCTTAGGGTTTGTGTAATTTAAATAACAATTCATGTTAGCGCTAACTGTTTGTGTATTTTAGATAACGATTCTTGTTAAAACTAATAATGTGTGTAAATAAGGTGACAATTTCCTATTAGCGGTAATAGTTTGTGTACTTTTGATAACAGTTTTTGTTAGCCCTAACTGTTTCTCTAAGTAAGGAAGCATTTTATGTTAGCGCTAACTGTTTGTGTAATTTAGATAACATTTCCAGTTAGCGCTAACAGTTTTGTAATTTAGATAACAATTCTTGTTAGCAATAACACTTTGTGTAAGTTAGGTAACAATTTCAGTTAGCGTTAATAGTTTTTGTAATTTAGAGAACAATTCGTGTTAGCTATAACAGTTTGTGTAAGTTAGGAAACAAATAGCGCTAAAAAATTGTGTAAGTTAGGTAATAATTCCTATTAGCAGTTTATCTAATATAGATAACATTTCTTGTTAGAGCTAAGAGTTTGTGTAAGTTAGATAACAATTCTTGTTAGCGCTAACAGTTTTTGTAAATTAGGTGAGAATTCATGTTAGCGCTAACAGTTGGTGTAATTTAGATAACATTTTTTCTTGGCGCTACTATTTTCTGTATGTTAGGTAATTATTCTTTTTAGCGCTAACACTTTATTTAAGTTAGGTAACAATTCCTGTTACCACTTTGTATAATATAGATAACAATTCCTGTTAGCGGTAAGAGTTTGTGAAAGTTAGGTAACAATTCTTGTTAGAGCTAACAATTCGTGTTATTTAGATAACAATTTCTGTTAGCATTATTAGTTTGTGTAAGTGAGGTAACAAATCCTGTAAGCGCTAACAGTTTGTGTAAGTTAGGAAACAATTCCTGGTATTGCTAATAGTTTGTGTAAGTTAGATAACAATTCTTCTTAGCGCTAACAGTTTGTGTAATTTAGATAACAATTATTGTTAGGGCTAACATTTTGTGTAAGTTTGGTAACAATTCATGTTAGCGCTAACAAATTGTGTAAATAAGGTAACAATTTTTGTTAGCGCTAACAATTTGTGTACGTTAGGTAATAATTTTTGTTAGCGCTATAGTTGGCGTAAATAAGGTTACAATTCTGTTAGCGCTAACAATTTATGTATTTTAGATAACAATTCCTGTTGGCATTAATAGTTTGTGTAAGTTAGGTAAAAATTATTGTAAGCGCTAACAGTTTGTGTAATTTAGATAATAATTCTTGTAAGGGCTAATAGTTTGTGTAATTTATATATCAATTCCTGTTAGCACAAACGGTTCATGTAATTTACATAAAAAATCCAGATAGCACTAACAAATTTTGTAAATTAGGTGAAAATTCATGTTAGCGCTAACAGTTTGTGTAATTTAGATAACAATTCCAATTAGCGCTAACAGTCTGTGTAAGTTAGGTAAGAGTTCTTCTTAGTGCTAATAGTTTGTGTAAGTTATATAACAATTCCTATTAGCTCTAATAGTTTGTATAATTTAGATAACAATTCCAGTTATCGTTAACAGTTTGTGTAAGTTAGATAACAATTTTTGTTAGCCCTAATAGTTGTGTAAGCTAGGTAACAATTTGTGTTAGGGCTAACAGCTTGTGTAATCCAGATAACAATTTTTCTTAGCGCTATTAATTTGTGTATTTTAGATAAAATTCTTGTTAGCGCTAACAGTTTGTGTGAGTTACATAACAATTCTAGTTAGCGCAAACAGTTTGTGTAATTTAGATAACAATTCTTGTTAGCGCTAACAATTTGTGTAGTTTACATAGCAATTTATGTTAGCACTAAATGTTGTGTAATATTCATAAGAATTTTAGTTAGCGCTAAGAGTTTGTGTAAGTTAGGTCACAATTTTTGTTAGCACTATTAGATTGGGTACATTAGGTAACAATTTCTGTTAGCGCTAACAGTTGGCGTAAATTAGGTGACAATTTTTGTTAGCGCTAACTATTTGTGTAATTTAGATAACAATTCCTATTGGCGCTAACTGTTTGTGTAAATTAGGTAACAATATTTGTTAGCGCTAAGAGTTTGTGTAATTAGATAAAAAAAATTATTGGCGCTAATCTTTTGTGTAATTTAGATATCAAATCTTGTTAGCACTAACAATTTCTGTAATTTATATAACAAATCCAGTTAGCCCTAACAGTTTGTGTAAGTTAGGTAACAATTCGTGTTAGCGCTAATAGTTTGTGTAATTTAGATAACAATTCTTGTTAGCGCTAACAATTTGTGTAATTTAGATAACAATTCCAGTTAGCGCCAACAGTTTGCATAAGTTGGGTTACAATTCCTATTATCGCTAACTGTTCGTGTAATTTAGATAAGAATTCTTATTTGCGCTAACAGTTTTAGTCAGTCAGGTAACAATTCCTGTGAGCACTAACAATTTGTGTAATTTAGAAAACAATTCTTTTAAGTGTTATTAGTTTGTGTAAAATATGTAACAATTCATGTTGACGCTAACAGTTTGTGTAAGTTACATAACAATTCCTATTAGCGCTAACAGTTTGTGTTAACTAGGTTAGAATTCGTGTTAGCGCTAATAGTTCATGTAATTAAGATAACAGTTCTTGTTAGCTCTAACAGTTTGTGTAAGTTAGGTAACAATTCATGTTAGCCCTAATAGGTTTTTGTAACAGTAATAGCGGATCGAAATTGTTTAACAAAGGGTTTTTAGGAGTTATGATAATAGATTACTAAATTTGGTAGACGTTTGCGAAAGAATCACGCGATTTGGAGTTATATTTCAAAAGTTATAGCTATGGGTGTACTTAGGTGGCAGTGCGAGTTCTAAATAACAGGTGGGTATCATTGAAACGGGTTAAGGGTCAAATTAGTACCGAAATTTCGCGTGAACGTTTCATAAAGTTCTAATGAAACGTTCAGTATGCATGGTAATTCCTTTCATACAATTTTTATTACGAAACGTCACTTTCACTTAAGGGAATTTCGTAGGAAGTTTCACGTGCGAAATTTGTGACGCACGATCGTACGAAGTCGCGTTTTTTTTGGCGCGCGCTTTTGCACCTAAATGTTACGTAGTGAAACGTAGCGTTTCATTGGTTAATAAAGTGCTAAGTTGTTAGTAAGAGATTTAGCACGTTTTTGCATTGGTCAGTTCGAGTCATTGCTGATCAATGATTGGCCCAGGTAAAAGCTTGTTCAAACGGAGCTTTAACTTTGGCCTGGCTAGTCCAGGGCAATGATGGATAAATGGAGAAGTGTAAGAGGAGAGTGGACATCTTTTTCCTTTGGGAAAAGTTTGTGGAAATTCCGCCTGATCTTGGTCCTGATTGATTAATACCCAATTGGAGGAAAGACATTTTGCATTGAAATCTCTTACTAACTAAATAGTGTTTTAGTAGTTAAGAGATAGAATTATTAACAGTGGAGGGTAGTGGAAAACACTTTAATAAGAAGGGTTGAGCCACGAGGGCAAGAGACTAAGCTAATGTTATGTGGACAAAAGCTTCTTCTAATTTAAAGTTTATCCTTATGTGAGTGTTGTCAAATGTGGATGTGTGTTTTCCAATGTGTGGAATGTGTGGTTGGAATTGTTTGTAGTAATGGGATTTTCGGAGAGGTAGGAGATCCTGTTACATATGGTATCAAAGCTTGGTTAGAAACCAGGGAGAAGTTTGCTCACTCGAATATCGACTGCCGTGACCGGTGAGGGTGCTCTAACCTGTGTCGGTAGAACCACAATGTGAAGTGGTAGGGGATTGGAGGGAAACTGAGTGATCACACAGCCAGCGGCCGCTGGTTAGATGTGGGGCGTGCTTAGGTCCTAAGGACTAAGGCGGGGTGGGCAATGTAGCCACCGTTGAAGCTCACTCCAATTACCTAGAGGCCAGACAAACTTGGTTTTCTCCTAGCAATGATTCATGTGAAGAGGAAGGGCTTGTAGCCATGAAGGGTGAGGAGGTGAGGATAAGAGAGTAAAAGATCCTGATGTAGTGGGAAGTGGGAAATTTGCTAATGGAGGAGAAGGAAAGTGCAGTAATTCACTTCCTCAAGAGCAAAGGAGTCCAGAAATGACTCAAAAAATTTCAAACCTTAAATTGTTACCTTTGATTTATTTCAATTTTTGTTGTTGCAAAATTTATGGTTAAATCTTACCTTTGTGAGCTTTCAGTTTTACTGTTGCAAAAATTTGTAAGGAAACTCTTACATTTCTGTTTCAATGTTGGGAAATTGAAAATTGAACTTGCACTAACTTACTTTAGTGTAAGCACTAAGTGTTTGTGTAATTTACAAAACAATTCCAGTTAGCGCTAACAATTTGTGTAAGTAGGGTAATAATTCATGTTAGCGCTAACAGTTTGTGTAAATTTAGATAACAATTCTTGCTAGCACTTACAGTTTGTGCAATTTAAATAACAATTCGAGTTAACGCTAACATTTTGTGTAAGTTAGGTAACAATTCTTGTTAGGGCTAACAGTTTGTGTATGTTAGGTAACAATTTTTGTTAGCGCGAATAGTTATTGTTTTTAAGATAACAATTCCTATTGGCGCTAACAGTTTGTGTATTTTAGATAACAATTCTTGTTAGCGGTAACACTTTGTGTAAATTTAGATAATAATTCCTGTGAGTACTTACAGTTTGTGTAATTTACATAACAATTCCAGTTAACGCTAACAATTTTTGTAAGTTAGATAACAATTCTTCTTAGCACTAACAGTTTGTGTAAATTAGGTGACAATTCCTGTTAGCGCTAACAGGTTGTGTAATTTAGATAACAACTCCTGTTGGCGCTAACAGTTTGTGTAAGTTAGGTTACAGTTCCTGTTAGCGCTAACAGTTTGTGTAAGTTATGTAACAATTCTTGTTAGCACTAACAATTTGTCTAATTTAGATAACAATTCTTGTTAGCGCTAACAGTAATTGATGAATTTTTGTTGACGGTAGAAAGTCCAATTTGGCAGAAACTAACGATAACATCTCGATTACAGTAAATGGTCTAATGAACTTAGGATTAAATTTCCCCGTAGGATCCGATTGTCTCTCGATCTTGCACCTGTTATGAGTTGTAGAAAGCCAAACCTTCTCACCTGTGCGTAACACCCATTCACCCCGTTTGCGGTTAGCATTTAATTCATGCGTCCTTTGTGCCTCTACTAATGCATCACGAACAGTTCTCCAAACTGTTTGAATGTATTCCCAAAACTCTGCTCCATAACCTTTATTCTCTTGAGTGACCCATATTATTAAGTCTAATGCTTCTCTAGGTTGGTATCCATATGCTACTTTAAATGGTGAGAATCCTGTACTAGAATGTTTACATGAATTGAATGCAAATTCCATTAATGGCAGTATAGTTTTCCCATGTGTTATGAACTCCACAACAAACAGTCCTAAGCATTTCCTCTAGTGTACGGTTCATCCTTTCTGTCTGTCCATCTGTCTGAGGATGATAAGCGGTACTCATTTTCAATTCAGTGCCTAAATTTTGCTGTAATTCTTTCCAAAAAGAAGACGTAAATAACGTTTCAATATAAAACTGTTGCACCAGTCTGTAATACCTCAAGGAGATAGAAAACAGTCACTATCTCTAAGATTTAAATGCAGAAGAAAAACCTTTCTTAATGTCGTTTTAAATCCGTGACTTAACTTTTACTCATGGCGAATAGTAGGAGTCTGTCTACCTGTCTGTCTTTCCTA
>JBBHKE010003070.1:208403-271938 GCA_037447655.1 Zygnema cylindricum | reverse complement strand
TCCAAGCGGAATGCAAGGAAGGTGAGACTTTGCACACTACCTTTCGTGCCAGAAGATGACCCAAAAATTATAACATTGGAGTTCTGACAATCTACCAATGTTCATCTTTTTAATCTTATGGGGCTATTAATGATTTATATGTTACAATGGAAAAACTTGGGCATAAAAAATCTGTCTCATACGTCTTTTTTGTGATTGGATCCTTAAAATATCGTGTCATCAATAGAACTGTTGCTGTTTAATCATAGGTTGATTGGTATATTTTGGTCGAACCAAACTCTTCCTTCTTCCGATTTCATGAGCTGATTTTTCTGTCTTTTTAAATTGAATTTTGGTGCTTCATAAATTCTTTGATGAATAAGTAACACTCCCTGGTTAAAGGAACCATTTCTATCACCCTACCGAAAATGAGAATTTCTTTTTGACATTATTTTAATATTTAATGATCATAAAAACATGCCGTACCATATACTTCCAAAATATCCGTATGAATCCAAAATAGCCGTACCATATATTTTCCGAGATATCCGGATAAGATTCCGTCCGTCTGATCTGGCGATTTCCAAATGTGTGCTGCGTGACGCGTGTCAACGTCACTCCGTAAAACCAGCAGAGGTACAGTACACTCTATTGTACTTTGCCTACTGTAACACTAATTAATGTAAGTCTTATATACCACTTCTTGGAAACAATTCTAAGTCTACTCTATTTACTAACTAAAGATTTCAAATCTCAACACTAACAGTTTGTGTAATTTATGTGACAACTCCTGTTAGCGTTAACAGTTTGTGCAATATAGATAACAATTCCAGTTATCGCTAACAGTTTGTGTAAGTTAGGGAACAATTCTTGTTAGCGCTTAAAGTTTGTGTAAGTTTGGTAACATTTCGTGTTAGCGCTAACAATTTGTGTAGTTTAGATAACAATTCCTGTTAGCGCTAACAGTTGTGTAGAAAATAATTCCTCTTAGTGCTAACAGTTTGTGAAAGTTAGGTAACAATTCCTATTAGCGCTAAAATTTTGTGTAAGTTTTACAACATTTCATGTTATTGTTAATAGTTTTTGTAGTTTAGATAACAATTCCTGTTATCTCTAACAGTTTGTGTAATTTAGATAACAATTCCTATAAGCAATAACAATTTATGTAAGTTAGGTAACAATTCTTGTTAGCGCTAACAGTTTGTGTAGAAAACAATTCTTGTTAACGCTAACAATTTGTGTTAGTTAGATTAAAATTCTTGTTAATGCTAATAGTTTGTGTAAGTTTAGAAATATATCCTTGTTAGTGCTAACGCTTTTTTCAAGTGATGTAACAATTCTTGTTAGCGCTAACAGTTTGTGTAATTAAGGTTACAATTACCGTTAACGCTAAGAGTTTGTGTAAATTAGGTGACAATTCATAATAGCGCTAACAGTTTGTGTAATTTAGGTAACAATTCGAGTTAGCGCTAACACTTTCTATAAGTTAGGTAACAATTCGTTTTAGCGCTAACAGTTTGTGTAAGTTAGGCAACAATTCCTGTTAGCGATAACAATTTGTGTAGTTTAGACAACAATTTAATAAGCGCTAACAGTTTGTGTATGTAAAGTTACGATTCTTTTGACCGCTAACTGTTTCTGTATGTAAGGTAACAATTCTTGTTAAAGGTAATTGTGTGTGTAATTTAGGTAATAGTTCTTGTTAGGGCTAACAAGTTGTGAAAGTTAGGTAACAATTTGTGTTAGCTCTAATTGTTTGTGAAAGTAAGGAAACAATTCTTGTTAGCGCTAGCAGTTTGTGTAGTTTTGAAATCAATTCCTATTAGCGCTAACAGTTTGTGTAAGTAAGGTAACAATTCTTGTTAGCGCTAAATATTTGTGTAAGTTTGGTAACAATTCTTGTTAGCGCTAAGAGTTTGTAAAAGCTAGTTTACAATTCTTGTTAGAGCTAAAAGTTTGTGTAAGCTAGGTAAGAATTCCAACTAGGGCTAACTGTTTGTGTAATTTAGGTGAAAATTCCTGTAAGCTGTAACAGTTTGTTTAAGTTAGGTAACAATTTATGTTAGCGCTAACAATTTGTGTAAATTAGATAACAATTCATGTTAGCGCTTATAGTTTGTGTAAGCTAGGTAACAATTCCTGTTAGCGCTAAAAATTTGTGTAGTTTAGATAACCATTCCTGTTAGCGCAAACAATTTGTGTAAGTTAGGTTACAATTCTTGCTACCGCTAAGAGTTTTCTATAAGTTAGGTAACAATTCTTTTTAGCGCTAAATGTTTGTGTAAGTTAGGTTAGAATTCTTGTTTGGGCTAATAGTTTGTAAAATTTATGTAACAAATCATGTTAGCGCTACAAGTTTATCTAAGTTAGGTGACAATTCGTTTTAGCGCTAAGAGTTTCTAGATGTTAGGTGACTAACTTGTTAGCGCTTACAGTTTTTGTAATTTAGATATCAATTTTTATTAGCGCTTTAAGTTTCTGTAAGTTAGGCAGTAAATTCTGTTACCGCTAATAGTGTGTGTAAGTTAGGTTACAATTTTGTCAACTATAACGGTTTATGTATTTTTGGTAAGATTTCCGGGCTAACTGTTTGTGTAAAGTAGGTTACAAATTTTTTTTGGGCTAACAGTTTGTGTAAGTTAGGTAACAAATCTTGTTAGCGCTAACAATTTGTGTATTTTAGAAAAAAATTCTTATTAGCGCTAACAGTTTTTATAAGTTAGGTAATAATTCATGTTAGTGCTAATAGTTTGTGAAAATTAGGTAACAATTCTTGTTAGCGCTAACAATTTGTGTAAATTACAATACAATTTTTGTTAGCGCTTACAGTTTGTGTAAGTTAGGTAACAACTCCTTTTAGCTCTAACAGTTTGTGTAATGTAGATAACAATTCTTGATAGCGCTAATAGTTTGTGTATTTAAGATAACAATTTTTGCTAGCGCTAATGTAACGGGGTTACAAGGCTGAGTACTTAGCGGCTAGAAATTAGGCTGCTATAGTTGCGGTTGCAGAGCAGCGCAGCTGCGATCTTAGACCAAAGGATCGTCAACGATGCGATTGAAAATTTGTGAGCCACTTTTGGAGAAGCTTGTTCGAGCTTTGCGGAACGCAGTTGGCCATGTCCACAGCTTATCACCCTCTAACTGATGGTCAGACTGAAAGGGTGAATCGGACTTTGGAGGAGGCGTTACAGGCTTATGTCTCGGTACATCAAACGGATTGGGTGAAACATTTGACAGCAATTGAAGTGGCGTACAATAGTTTGGTGCACTCGTCTATAAATGCTACGCCATTTTCACTCAATGGACGCCTGCCCACCCTTTCCCCAATATTTATTGGCACAAGATTGCCCTACACCCGCGGCTCTAGATTTTGCCCAAACGTTGCAGGCAAATCTTGAAAGGGCGGCGGTGGCGCTCCAGCTTGCAAAGGTGCGTCAAAAAACGCAGGCCGACGCTCACCGCAAGGATATTCTGTGTGGGCGATAAAGTTCACCTTAATATGTCGAACATGTCCTTACCGGGTGCCCTTTCTAAGAAATTGGCACCGAAATTCACGCGCTCGTTCATAGTTATGTCACGTGTGGCAGAAGTGGCATATAAATTGGACATTCCAAAAAAGTGGCATATCCACGATGTCTTCCACGTGTCTTTTTTTAAGGCATTTCGCGACCTTGATTGGATGTTCCCTAATCAACGGCAGAACACTTCTTTACCACCAGTGCAAGATACCTTGGACGAGTATGAGGTGGAAGAGATCCTTTAGTCACGCCGCTCTCAGAATTCTAACTCCAACCAGTATCTCGTACGTTGGAAGGGCTATGGCGCCGAGGACGACTCTTGGGTGGAAGAGGAGGATCTGCATTCCCCTAAGTTACTGCGCCGGTTTCAGAAGAGTGAGGACACTCGGCTTCACCGGAGGGGTAATCGCAGTAGCCGTAGTAAAGGAACGAATCGCATTGTCGCAACTATCGCAATTATATTGGGAACACGGCGAAGGAACGCAACGACGATGTTACCGCACCTTAGAGATATGGCGCCGCAACCAGTGCAACGCAGCATAGTTACGGTGCTGTCAGAGGAATGCAGCGCCACCGCTGCGCAGACAGGAAAGCGCAACGGCGCAATTGTGTTCCACCACATTGGTGACAACGAACCCTCGGTTTTGCCGCAACAACGCAGTTTTATAAATGTTGGACGTTGCGATACCCTCGCACGCTGCGACGCTTCGCAGAGTCCAAACGTGAAACCCTCAACCCTCTTTGATAAAGCAGCCATTCGCTCTCGCGACCAGCTTAGTCTAGGCGGCTTAGAGAGTGCTTCACTCTGCACAACCAGCTTACCTTCTTTGCTCGAATTTCTGGAATTGTCCAACACAACAAAATCCATGGCGTCGTCATCTTCTCCACCACCAAAAAGGAGGAGACTGGTTTTGGGTAGGGCGAGGAGATGTACCCCGCCCGGATAGATTGTTAGCGGCGGCAGAGGCCATGTTAGGGGCAAACAGGGGGAGGGAGTTAGAGATAGTTCCTGAACCAGAGGAGACAACTAGTAGCAGGGCAAGGCCAGCGGAGATCAGCGGAGGAGAGGGGTTAGTAAATTTGCAAGACCCCGAGTACAACCCAATCCAGGAAGGGGACGTGAGGAGACATATGACATACTTCGGAATTTACAGTTTCCCTGAGTAAGAAAACTTCAGCGGGACGTTGAATCCTTAGTGGGAGGCACTGTAACAGTGTTACAAGGTTAAGTACTTAGCGGCTAGAAATTAGGCTGCTATAGTTGCGATTGCAGAGCAACGCAACTGCGATCCCAAACCAACGCAACATAGCAGCATAGCAACTTAGTAGAATGGGGTAGCGCAGTATAGCAGCGCAACGTGGAAGTATAGCAACGCCGGAGTGAAATTGTGTGTCCTCCATTGGACTACAGAATACAGGAAGCCTCTAGATAGTATTCAACTAACGCACTTCAAGCCACAATCACTGCTGCCCAAGAAGGCAAACTGACAATTTGAGTGCTTCCATGTGCAGCTTGGACTCCCTTGAGTCTGTAGCAAAAAGAATCACTGAAAACGACCAACCAGCCGATAAGTTATGAGGCAGTAAAAATGCCAATTTGTACAAACTCTCAAAGGGAGAGGTGACTACCTACCAAAATTTTCTAAGTCCTGATTCTCGCTAATAACTTCGATCTATTGAAGTACGGACCAATCAGATTACTGTACCGTACACAAAAGTACTACTGCCGATGTACCTTTTGTACGGCCTATGTACGGCAAGGCTATTAAGCGGACGCGTGTCCGCTTTTTACTCGTCCGTACGTTCTTCGGAATTCCTATGACCGAATGTCATCTCTCCACGTGGCTCCAGGTCATGCCACGTCACAAAACGCCAAAGTGACCACTCTGGGATTTCGGCGATGATGTGCGCCGTTGGATTTTATGCGAAACACAATCTTAGCCGTTATAAATACTTGCGCGGCATTTGTTTCGCTGTCGAAACAAAATGCGTGGTATTCGTTTTGAATTAGCATCGTACGACGTACTTTATAAAGCTGAATCTATGTACGCCATATACAGTTCTAGTTAAATGAATTTTATTCACTCGAACTATATATATATCTATCACATACTATAGCACTTAGCATTGGTCCTAGTCTATTAGGATAAAGCTGACCGCTACCGGCCAACTTGACGAACCGTAGGTACCGAGATCAAATCTCTGGTACGTCAAGTATGTTTTTAGTAACCTACCACAAATAGCTGCTTGTTGAACTAAGGCAGCCATGGATCAACCTCCCTCTCTAACCTTCAGTGACTACAACAAGTATGGGGGCTAGAGAGCGGAGGTGGTGGCAGGCTGTCCGCCCTTTTCTTTTCCTTTTAAAAAAACATATTTAAACCTAGAAAATACTATAGAAATCTTTAAATTTCAACACTCCCCTTATTTTCTAGTCTAATTTTAATTTTTCTTTCAACCCGCATTTTTCCCGACAATATTTTAGTTTAGGAGAGGGCACAGGTTTGGTCATCATGTCAGCCACCATTTTTTCATCAGGTCTATACACAAGATTTAGAATTTTATTTTCAACTTTTTCTCTTACGAAGCTTAATCTTATGTCCATATGTTTTGCTTTGAAATGGTGTTTTGGATTTGTTGCAATTGCAATTGCAACTTGATTATCGCAAAAGATTTCATGCACTCCCTCCTTCATAATTCCTAGTTCTTGTAACAATGATTTCACCCACATTAGTTCTTTTACAGCAGAACAAGACGCCATATACTCAGCCTCCATAGTCGATTGAGCAACCACCTTTTGTTGCTTACTCCTCCAACAACAAGCACCTTCCCCCACATACAAAACATATCCAAAAGTGCATCTTCTCATAGGTGCATACCGATAACTGGCATCACTCCAAGTGGTGATATCAGTGTGCTCCCCTCCCAAATGCAACCATAATTCTGTGGTTCCAACCAGATATCTCATGACTCTCTTGGCTGCCTCTCAGTCTCTCTTCATAGGATCATTAAGACTCCTACTGAGTACTCCAACTGCTGCCGCTATGTCCGGCTTGGTACAGTTCATAAAATAGATTAAGCTTCCTACGACGTGTCTATAAGGGATAGACTTCATAAACTCTCTCTCATCTAGACTCATCTGATCATCTAAGATCATCACTCCTCCTTCCACACTCCCATCACTTACTTTTTTCAAGTCCATGAGAGTGGTACAACTGTTAGCATTTTCCATTTGGAATTTCTCAAGCATATTACCTATTGCTTCTTTCTGAGTAAGTCTGATAATCTTCTTCCCTCTATCTCTCTCCATTTGGATCCCCAAAATATATTTTGCCTCCCCTAAATCCTTCATATCAAATCTGCCCCTAAGATCTTTCTTTACTCTATTGATCTTCTCCAAAGATTTACTCAACACAAGCACATCATCCACATAAATTGCAATAAAAATGACACCATTCTCATCTTCAAACATATAGATAGAATGGTCAGAGCTGATCCGGATATATCCCAAATTTGTGAGAAACTCATCTAGTTTCTTATTCCACTGTCGCGGAGCCTCCTTCAGTCCGTATAAGGACTTTATGAGCCTGCAGACTTTGCTCTCTTCTCCTTCTTCCACGAACCTCGGGTTGCCTCATGAAAATTTCTTCCTTTAACTCACCATTAGGAAAAGCAGTCTTAATGTCCATCTAGTGTATTTGCATGTTTTTCGCTGCTGCCAGACTGAGGAGAATCCTTAATGAGGGGAACCGAACAACAGGAGCAAAGGTCTCTTCATATTCAATCCCCTCCTTTTGGGTGAACCCCTTTGCTACCAATCGAGCCTTATATCTCTCAATGGTATTATCTGGGTTTAGTTTTAGTTTAAATACCTGTTTACACCGAATAGGTTTTTTGTCTGGAGGACAATCAGCTAGTTCCCAAGTATTTGCTTCCATGATAGAAGCCATCTCATCATTTATGGCTCTAATCCATCTTTTTTTTTTCTCTGGACTATTCACTGCCTCCGAGTAAGACTGAGGATCATCTGGGTGAGACAGCTTAGTTACTTTATGAGCTATTTGTTTTTCTAGTATCTTTTTGCTGCTCCTCCTTCCTCCCTCAAACTCCGAAGCTGGAATGGATGGAAGTCTTGGGTTTCTTCTCACTATCTCATCGGCTCCCTTGTCCATGGAAGCCGTAACTGTTCCCGCTTTTTTCATGTCCTCAAAATCCATAGGAGATGTTTCCGGTGAGTCTCTTGTATCTCGTATCTCCCTTAAATCTGCAATCATGGTTTCACTCATGTCCCTTTCAGGAACAACCGAGTTCTCCTCACTTTCGGACTCAAATCAGATTCTAATCTTCTTTGTATACTTAAAGGGAACAAACAACTTCCCTTCATCCATGACAACTATGTGTTTGTCCAGAATGTTATCTTTCTTTGCTAAGTCATAGAATCTATATCCCTTAACATCCTTATCATATCCCACGAAGTATCGAGGTTTTCCAAGATTAGTTTCCAGCTTCCTATCCGTGTCAAGACTGTAAACTTGGCTACCGAATACTTTAAGGTGTGAGATATCTTTTTTCCTTCCAACACATCTCTCATAAGGTGTCACTCCCTTTACAGCTGAGGTAAGGACTCTATTTTTCATGTAGTTGGCATAGTTCATTGCTTCTGCCCAAAATCTCTTTCCTATTATCTTGTCTGCCAACATATTGCATTCACTAACTCCTAGTGTTCAATCCAACCTCTGAGCTACCCCATTTTGTTCCGGGTTATATGGTACAGTTTTCAGAGGGACGCTGAATCCTTAGTGGGAGTCACTGTAACAATGTTACAAGGTTTTGTACTTAGTGGCTAGAAATTAGGCTGCTATAGTTGCGGTTGCAAAGCAGCGCAACTGCGATCCCAGACCAGCGCAACATAGCAACGTAGCAACTTAGTAGAATGTGGTAGCGCAGCATACTAGTGTTGTTTTGAAAAGTTTATTTTGTGCGCACGCGACAGTTCGTGCGCTATGGAATTTTATGTGGAGGTTCGAATGGATTCATGGATTGGGGGAGCGAACGAACGGATATAATTTAACTAATGTAAAAGACTCACTTAGTGGCGGGTACAAGCATTGACTAATGGACGGCGGATCGCGAAGCGATCCGATGTGGAATAAACGAAATATTGAAACAGGCACCGCCGATATGGCGCAGTTGCGACGCAAACAGGACAACGCAACTTAGTTATTTTGGATGAATATGCGCCGCTGGTACGGAGCAGTTGCGATGCATACGAGTCAACGCAGCTGCAATTACCTTGATACAATTAACACGGACAAACTAGCTGTCGCGGCTGCGGATAATATAACTAGTATAGATTGTGAGTAACAATATTTGTTTAGTGGGTACTTAGTGGTAGCTTGATATTTGACGTACGAAGATTGTGGAGATGTCGGTGTGAATATTATGTACAACATAGGTTTGTCTTTTTGCCAATTAGTTTATTAGAGTAGAGTTGTTCAGTCTGACATACCTCGAACTATTCGGGTATACTTACAATAGTTTAGGTAGATAGTAGATACCGTACGGCTGGTATGCCTCCGTACATTTAGTAGTGAACTCTGTGAGTATAACTTGTAAGACTTATAATATTTTGAGTTTCACAGTCAAGTTTAATCAAAGCAATGGCAGACTGTTTTTTGCACCTTTGACGTGTTGGTGTGATCATCTTGTTTGGTGCTTTCATGTGAAACTTTGTGGAGTTATACTATGATATAGAATATATATATTGGTGCAGTTTGAGGGTATTTTATTTATCGTGGAGTAATCTGTGCTGTCGGAAAACACAATTGTTTGAGGGGTAGTCTGTGGTACTTTCGAGGGTAATCCATGGCTGAAATAGGCTATGGACAACAAGCAGCGCAACGTGGCAGTATAGCAACGCCAAAGAATGTAAATGTAACTGTATAGTTCTAGAAGGATGATCTGGATAGATCTCGGTTCACTGTGAAGGTCTACGTGTACACATGTACAGTAGTAGGTTGACTAGCAGCTAGTTAGTTTAAATAGTGAAGCTGACGTAGTAAAAAGACACTCTTTTTTAGTAGACCTTCGCAGCGAGCGCCGAATGTTGTATTCCTCTCCCGAGTATTAAAGCGCAACCTTGTCTGTCACTGCTGTGTGCTCCTACTGTTGCTATTGGGAGATTCTTAGAGTGTTTCCGCTGTGCATTGTGGTGTATTGCTGTCCCATATCACTGTCCCTTTTATTGCTGTCCCCTATCACTGTCCCTTTTACAGCTATCAATTTATGTAAGTTAGGTAACAATTCATGTTAGCACTAACTATTTGTATAGTGTAGACAACAATTCCTGTTAGCACTAATAGTTTGTGTAAGTTAGATAACAATTCCTATTAGCGCTAAAAGTTTGTGTAGTTTAGATAACAATTTTTGTAAGAGCAAATAGTTTGTGTAAGTTAGGTTAGAATTCATGTTAGCGCTAACAATTTGTGGAAGTTAGGTAATAATTCCTATCAGCGGTAACAGTTTGTGTTATTTAAATAACAATTATTGTAAGCACTAATAGTTTTTGTAAGTAAGGTGAAAATTCCTGTTAGCCTTAACAATTTGTGAAAGTTAGGTAACAATTAATGTTACCGCTAACAATTTGTGTAAGTTAGGTACCAATTCGTGTTAGGGCTAACAATTTGTAAAGTTTACATAACAATTTCTATTAGCCCTACTAGTTTGTTTAAGTTAGTTTACAATTCGTGTTAGCGTAAATAGTTTGCGTATTTTAGATAACAATTATTGTACGCGCTAACAGTTTCTGTAAGTTAGGTAACAATTCCATTTAGCGCTAACAGTTTGTGTAAGTTAGGTTACAATACTTAATATCGCTAACAGTTTCTATAAGTTAGATAACAATTCATGTTTAATCTATCAGTTTGTGTAGTTTAAATAACAATTCTTGTTAGAGCTAATAGTTTGTTTAAGTTAGGTTACAATTATTCTTATTGCTAAAAGTTTGTGGGAGTTAGGTAACAATTCCTATTAGCCGTAACAATTTGTCTAAGTTAGAAAACAATTCTTGTTAGCGCTAACAATTTTTGTAGTTTAGATAACAATTCCTGTATGGGCTAACAGTTTGTGTAAGTAAGGTAACTATTGTTGTTAGTTCTAACAATTTATATGAGTTAGGTAACAATTATTGGTAGCGCTAATAAATTGTGTATATTAGGTTACAGTCCCTGTTAGGGCTAACACTTTGTGTAAGTTAGGTAACAATTTTTGTAAGCGCTAACAATTTGTGTAAGTTAGGTTACAATTTTTATTAGCTCTAACAGTTTGTATAATTTAGGTAACATTTCGTGTTAGCGCTATAAGTTTGTGTAGTTAAGTTAAAAATTTCTGGTAGCACTAACAGTTTGTGTAGTTTAGATAACAATTCCTATTAGCGACATTTTTTGGTAGCGCTAATAATTTGTCTAAGTTAGGTAACAATTCTTGTTTGAGCTAGCAATTTTTGTAGTTTATATAAAAATTTCAATTAGCGCTTACTATTTGTGTAAGTTAGGTAACATTTCCTGTAAGCGCTAACAATTTGTCGAAGTTAGGTAACAAATCCTGGTTTCGTTAAAAGTTTTTGTAGTTTAGATAAAAAGTTTTGTTAGCGCTAACAGCTTGTGTAAGTAAGGTTACAATTCTTGTTACTACTAAGAGTTTATGTAAGTTATATAACAATTCCTGTTAGCGTTTACAGTTCGTGCAAGTTAGGTTATAATTTTTGTTTACAGTTTTTGTAAGTTAGGTAACAAATCGTGTTAGCGCTATCAATTTGTGTAGTTTAGATAACAATTCTTGTTAGAGCTATTAGTTTGTGTACGTTAGATTATAATTCCTATTAGCGCTAACAGTTTGTGTAAGTTAGCTTACAATTCTTATAAGCACTAACAGTTTCTATAAGTTAGGTAACAATTGAATTTAGCGCTAAAAGTTTGTGTAAGTTCGGTTAAAATTGGTGTTAGCACTAACTGTGTCTGTAAGTTAGGTTACAATTCTTAATAACGCTAACAGTTTGTGTAAGTAAGGTAACAATTCTTGTTAGCGCTATCAGTTTGTGTAGTTTAGATAAATATTCTTATTAACACTAACAGTTTGTGGGAGTTAGGGAACAATTGTCGTTAGCCCTAACAATTTGTCTAAATTAGGTAAAAATTCATGTTAGTGCTAACAATATTTGAAGTTTAGATAATAATTCTTGTAAGCGCTAACAGTTTGTGTAAGGTTACTATTCTTGTAAGCACTAACAGTAAATGTAAGTTAGGTAACAATTCTTGTTAGCGCTAAGAGTTTGAGTAAGTAGGTCATAATTCCTGTTACCATTAACAGTTTGTGTGGTTTAGATAACAATTCTTGTTAGCGCTAACTATTTCTGAAAGTTAGGTAACAATTCATGTTAGCCCTTATAGTTTGTGTAAGTTACGTCACAATTCTTGTTAGTGCTAACAGTTTGTGTAAGTATGATAACAAATCTTGTAAGCGCTAACAGTTTGTGTATTTTAGATAACAATTCATGTTAGCGCTAACTGTTTCTGAAAGTTAGGGAACAATTCATGGTAGCGCTAATAGTTTGTGTAAGTTAGGTAACATTTCTTGTAAGCCTTAACACTTTGTGTTAGTAAGAATATATTTTTTTTTACCGCTAATAGTTTGTGTAAGTTATGTAACAGTTTCTGTTAGCGCTAACACTTTGTGTAGTTTAGATAACAATTCCTATTAACGCTAACAGTTTTTGTAAGTTAGGTAACAATTCCCGTTAGCACTAACAATTTGTGTAGTTTAGATAACAATTTGTGTAAGCACTATTAGTTTGTGTAAGTTAGGTTATAATTATTATTAGCGCTAATATTTTGTGTAGTTTAGATAACAATTCTTCTAAACGTGAACAGTTTGGGTAGTTAAGATAACATTTTTTGATAGCGCTAATAGATTCTCTAAGTTAGGTGACAAATCATGTTAGCGCTAACACTTTGTGTAAGTTAGATAACAATTTGTGTTAGTGCTAACAATTTGTGTAGTTTAGATAAAAATTTCTGTTAGCGTTTACAATTTGTGTAGTTTAGATAACAATTCAAGTTAGCGTTGACAGTTTGTGTAAGTTAGGTTACAATTCTTGTTAGCGCTAACATTTTTTGTAAATTAGATAACAATTTTTGTCAACGCTAACAGTGTAAGTAAGTAAGGTAACAATTCTTGTTAGCGTTAATAGTTTGTGTTGTTTACAAAAAAATTCCTTTTATCGCAAACAATTTGTGTAAGTTTAGTTACAATTCTCGTTACCGCTAATAGTTTTCTGTAAGTTAGGTAACAATTCTTGTTATTGCTAAAAAATTGTGGGAGTGAGGAAACAATTCCTATTAGCCGTAACAATTTGTCTAAGTTAGGAAAAAATTATTGTTAGCGCTAACAATTTTTGTAGTTTAGATAGCTATTCCTATAACGGCTAACAGTTTGTGTAAGTAAGGTAACTATTGTTGTTAGCTCTAACAGTTTATATAAGATAGGTAACAATTATTGGTAGCGCTAATAAATTGTGTATGTTAGGTTACAGTCCCTGTTAGAGCTAACACTTTGTGTAAGTTAGGTAACAATTTTTATTAGCTCTAACACTTTGTGTAATTTAAGTAACATTTCGTGTTAGCGCTATAAGTTTGTGTAATTAAGATAAAAATTTCTTCTAGCTCTAACATTTTTTGTAAGTTAGGTTAAAATTCTTGCTAGCGCTAACAGTTTGTGTAGTTTAGATAACAATTCCTATTAGCGCTAACAGTTTGGGTAGTTTAGATAAAAATTCCTACTAGCGCTAACAGTTTGTGTAAGTTGAGATACAATTCTTGTTAGTGCTAACAGTGTTTGTAGTTGAGATAACAATTCTTGTTAGCGCTAATAGATGTGTAAGTTAGGTTATAATTCTTGTTAGCGCTAACAGTTTGTGTAATTTAGGTACCAATTCCTGTTAGCGCTAATAGTTTGTGTAGTTTCCTTAACAATTATTGTTAGCGCTAATAGTTGTGTAAGTTAGGTTACAATTCTTGTTAGCGCTAATTGTTTGTGTAGTTTAGATAATAATTCATGTTAACGCTATGAGTTTTTGTAATTTAGATAACAATTCTTGTTAGCGCTAACAGTTTGTGTAGTTTAGATAACAATTCCTGTTAGCGTTAAAAGTTTGTGTAGTTTAGATAACAATTCATGTTAGCGCTAACAGTTTGTGTAATATAGGTAACAATTCCTGTTAGCCCTTATTGTTTGTGTAGTTTAGATAACAATTCCTGTTAGCGCTAACATTTTGTGTAGTTTAGATAACAATTCCTTTTAGCGCTAACAGTTTGTGTATTTTAGAAAACAATTCCTGTTAGCGCTAACAGTTTGGGTAGTTTAGATAAAAATTCCTCCTAGGGCTATTGAAGAGGCCCCGGAAGTCGTGACAAATCTTCTCGAGGAGTACGCAGATGTATTTACCCCGAAGCTCCCCGAAGGATTACCTCCGAAGCGCGAAGTAGACCATAAAATAGAGCTTGTTCATGGAGCGGTACCCCTAGCTAATCGGATGAACAAGATGAGTTACACCGAGTTGGACGATTTCAAAAAGCAACCCGCGGAGTTGGTCGAAGCCGGAGCAATCGAACCGAGCAAGTCACCGTATGGATCCCCCGTTCTCTTCGTAAACTGTCAAGCTCGAGTGCTTTTCAGGCACCCCTTTATATTCCCGAGGATTTCCGTACCCTTCCGACCCGTACTATTCAGATTACGGAGAAGCCAGCACAACCTGCCAAAAGGATTGAAGTATTTCCTATACTGAACAAGACGCACTTTGTTTCGTGCCTAACGGAGGCTGGACGACAAAGTTCTACCGTCTGAAAGATCGCAGTTCCTTAGGTTAAAATTGGTGTTAGCACTAACTGTGTCTGTAAGTTAGGTTACAATTCTTAATAACGCTAACAGTTTGTGTAAGTAAGGTAACAATTCTTGTTAGCGCTATCAGTTTGTGTAGTTTAGATAAATATTCTTATTAACACTAACAGTTTGTGGGAGTTAGGGAACAATTGTCGTTAGCCCTAACAATTTGTCTAAATTAGGTAAAAATTCATGTTAGTGCTAACAATATTTGAAGTTTAGATAATAATTCTTGTAAGCGCTAACAGTTTGTGTAAGGTGTAGTTTAGATAACAATTCCTATTAACACTAATAGTTTTTGTAAGTTAGGTATCAATTCCCGTTAGCGCTAACAATTTGTGTAGTTTAGATAACAATTTGTGTTAGCACTATTAGTTTGTGTAAGTTAGGTTATAATTCTTATTAGCGCTAATAGTTTGTGTAGTTTAGATAACAATTCTTCTAAACATTAACAGTTTGGGTAGTTAAGATAACATTTCTTGATAGCCCTAATAGATTCTCTAAGTTAGGTGACAAATCATGTTAGCGCTAAAAATTTGTGTAATTGAGGTAAAATTCATGTTAGCGCTAACACTTTGTGTAAGTTAGATAATAATTTGTGTTAGTGCTAACAATTTGTGTAGTTTAGAAAACAATTTCTGTTAGCGTTTACAGTTTGTGTTGTTTAGATAACAATTCAAGTTAGCGTTGACAGTTTGTGTAATTAGGTTAAACAGTTTTTGTAAATTAGGTAAGAAATCTGTTAGCGCTAAAATTTGTGTTAGTTAGGTTACAATTCCAGTTAGCGCTAATAGTTTGTGTAATTTTGGTAACAATTCATAATAGTGCTAACTGTTTGTGTAAGTTAGGTTACAATTCTTGTTAGCTCTAAGAGTTTGTGTAATTTAAATAACAATTCCTATTAGAGCTAACAGTTTGTGTAATTTAGATAACCATTCCTGTTAGCGCTGACTGTTTGTGTATGTTAGGTTAAAATTCTCTTTAGAGTTAACAGTTTGTGTAAATAAGGTAACATGTCTTTTTAGTGCTTAGAGTTTTTGTAAGTTAGGTTACAACTCTAGTATGAGCTAATAGTTTGTGTAATTTAGGTAACAATTTATATAAGCGCTAACAGTTTGTGTAAGTAAGGTTACAATTCTTGTTAGCAAAAAGAGTTTGTGTTAGGTATGTAACAATTCTTGATGGTGCTAACAATTTGTGTAGTTTAGATAACAATTCGTATTAGCGCTAAAAGTTTGTGTAGTTTAGATAACCATTCTAGTTAGCGCTTATAGTTTGTGTTATTTAGGTAACAATTCATGTTAGCGCTAATAGTTTGTGTAAGTTTCCTGATAGCCCTAACACGTTGTGTAAGTTAGGATATAATTTTTGTTAGCGCTAATAGTTTGTGTAAGTTAGGTAACAATTCCTTTTAGGGCTAACACTTTGTGTAGTTTAGATAACAATTCATGTTAGTGCTAACTATTTGTGTAGTTTAGATAACAATTCCTGTTAGCTCTAACAGTTTTTATAAGTTAGGTAACAATTCCCGTTAGCGTTAACAATTTGTGTAGTTTAGATAACAATTTGTGTTAGCACTATCCGTTTGTGTAAGTTAGGTTACATTTCTTATAAGCGCTAACAGTTTGTGTAGTTTAGATTACAATTCTTGTAAGCGTTAATATTTTGGGTGGTTAAGATAACATTTCTTGATACGGCTAATAGATTGTCTAAGTTAGGTGACAAATCCTGTTAGCGCTAAAAATTTGTGTAATTGATGTAAAAATCATGTAAGCGCTAACACTTTGTGTAAGTTAGATAACAATTTGTGTTAGTGCTAACATTTTGTGTAGTTTAGATAACAATTCGTGTTAGCGGTAACAGTTTGTGTAGTTTATATAACAATTCCAGTTAGCGCTGAGAGTTTGTGTAAGTTTGGTTACAATTCTGGTTAATGCTAACAGTTTGTGTAAATTAGGTAACAAATCTTGTTAGCGCTAAAATTTTGTGTTAGTTAGGTTATAATTCTAGTAAGCGCTATTAGTTTGTGTAATTTAGGTAACAATTTATAATAGCGCTAAAAGTTTGTGTAAGTTAGATTACAATTTTTGTTAGCGAAAAGAGTTTGTGTAAGTTATGTAACAATTCTTGATGGTGCTAACATTTTGTGTAGTTTAGATAACAATTCGTGTTAGAGGTAACAGTTTGTGTAGTTTATATAACAATTCCAGTTAGCGCTAAAAGTTTGTGTAGTTTAGATAACCATTCTAGTTAGCGCTTATAGTTTGTATAAATTAGGTAACAAATCTTGTAAGCGGTAAGAGTTTGTTTAAGTTATGTTACAATTCTAGTTAGCGCTTATAGTTTGTGTAATTTAGGTAACAATTCATGTTAGCGCTAACAGTCTGTGTAAGTAAGGTAACATTTTCTGATAGCCCTAACACTTTGTGTAAGTTAGGATATAATTTTTGTTAGCGCTAATAGTTTGTGTAAGTTAGGTAACAATTCCTTTTAGCGCTAACACTTTGAGTAATTTAGATAACAATTCATGTTAGTGCTAACTATTTGTGTAGTTTAGATAACAATTCCTGTTAACTCTAACAATTTTTGTAAGTTAGGTAACAATTCCCGTTAGCGCTAACAATTTGTGTAGTTTAGATAACAATTTGTGTTAGCACTATTAGTTTGTGTAATTTAGGTTACATTTTTTATAAGCGCTAACTGTTTGTGTAGTTTAGATAACAATTCTTGTAAGCATTAACATTTTGGGTGGTTAAGATAACATTTCTTGATAGCGCTAATAGATTGTCTAAGTTAGGTGACAAATCCTGTTAGCGCTAAAAATTTGTGTAATTAAGGTAAAATTCATGTAACCGCTAACACTTTGTGTAAGTAAGATAACAATTTGTGTTAGTGCTAACATTTTGTGTAGTTTAGATAACAGTTTCTATTAGCGCTAACAGTTTGTGTAGTTTAGATAACAATTTTTGTTAGCAATAAATGTTTTTGTAAGTCAGGTGAAAATTCCTATTAACCCTAAAATTATATCTAAGTTAGGTTACAATTCCTTTAAGTGCTAACAGTTTGTGTAATTTAGTTAACAATTCGTGTTAGCAATAACAATTTGTGAAAGTTAGGAAACAATTCATGATAGTGCTAAAAGTTAGTGTAAGTTTGGTAACAATTCCTGTAAGTGCTAACTGTTTGTGTAGTTTAGATAACAATTCCTTTTAGGGCTAACAGTTTGTGTAGTTTAGACAACCATTCCAGTTAGCGCTGACAATTTATGTAAGTTAGGTTACAATTCTTGGAAGTGCTTACAGTTTGTGTAAAATAGGTATCAATTCTTGTTAGCGCTAAGAGTTTGTGTAAGTTAGGTTATGATTCTAGTTAGCTCTAATTGTTTGTGTAATTCAGGTAATAATTTATGTAAGCGCTAACATTTTGTGTAAGTTGTGTTATAATTTTTGTTAGCTCTAACAGTTTGTGTAGTTTAGATAACAATTCGTGTTAGCGCTAACAATTTCTATAGTATATATAACAATTCCTGTTAGCGCTAATAGTTTGTGTAGTTTAGATAACCATTCGAGTTAGCGCTAACAGTTTGTGTAAGTTAGGTTACAATTCTTTTAAGCGCTAAGTGTTTGTGTAAATTAGGTGACTAATCGTGTTAGCGCTAAGAATTTGTGTAAGTTGGGTTACAATTCTATTTAGCCCTAATATTTTGTGTAATTTAGGTAACATAACAGGCATCACTCTTAGTGGTGATGTTAGTATTTACCCCTCCCAAATGCAACCAAAGACCCGGTTCCTATAAAGTATCCCATAACCTTTTTAGTTGCCTTCTAATCTATTTTTCTACGATCATTAAGACCCCTAGTGAGAACTCCAACCGCCGTTGCTAGGTCTGGTCTTGTACTGTTCATGAAATAAGTCAGACGTCCCACGATCTGTCGATGAGGGATTGACTTAATAAACTGTCTCTCTTTTTAACTCATTTCTTCATCAAGGATAACAAAACCTCCTTCTACACTCCCATCACTTAATTTCTTTAAGTCCAAGAGAGTGGTATAGCTGTTTGCCTTATCCATTTCAAACTTCTAAAACATGTTTGCGATTGCCTCATTTTGAGTTAATCTGATTATTCTTTTCTCTCTATCTCTTTCCATGTGAATTCACAGGAAATAACTTGACTCTCTCAAATCTTTCATGTCAAATCTTCTCCTTAAATCCTTCTTTAACTCATTTATCTTTTCCATTTACTGACTTAATACCAACAAATCATCTACATAGATGACAATAAAAATCACTCCTTCCTCATCCTCAAATATCTAAATAGAGTGGTCAAAACTAATTCTGACATATCCCAGATTGGTTAGAAACTCATTGAGTTTCTTATTCCATTGCCGCGGGTTTGCTTCAATCCGTACAAAGACTTAATCGGTTTGCAGACTTTACTCACCTCTCTTTCCTCCACAAAACCTTCCGGCAGCCTCATACAAATCTTCTCCTCTAACTCACCATTGAGGAAGGCAGTTTTAATTCTATGTGATGGATCTCCATGTCTTTCGCTACAGCTAGACTCATGAGAATCTCTACTAAGGGAAAGCATACAACTGGTACAAAGGTTTCTTTATAGTCAATTCCCTTTTTTTTGGGTGAAACCTATTGCAAGTAATCTTGCCTTACACTTCTCAATTGTGTTATCTAGAATTAATTTTAGTTTAAATACCCATTTATACCCAATTGCTTTTCTGTGTGGTGGGCAGTCCACTAATTTCGAAGTATTGGCTTCCATAATGGAAGCCATCTCATCATTCATGGCTCTTAACCATTATTCTTTTTTTAGACTGGTTACTGCCTTTGAGTAAGTTTGAGGTTCATTCGGGGGTGACAATTTTGTTACTTTGTTTGCTGCTATTTTTTCTTGCAGCATTTTGTTGCTCCTTCGTCATCGCTCAAAATCGTAATCGAAATGGATGGTAATCTTGGGTTTCTCTGAGCTAGTGCATTTGTTCTTCGGTTCATGGAATCATATTTTTCTTACTCTTCCACTGAGTGAGCTTTTAGTTTTCGATCCAGTAGTGGCTCTCTCTCGGTGGGAGTTCATTTTGAATCTGCAGTGATCTGTTGATTGATGTAGTTGTCACGCAGATTTGAATTTACTTCAGTTTCTGATTTAAATCTGACTCTGATGGTTTTTAAATAATTGAAAGGATCTATAGATTTTCCTTTATTCATCACCACTAGATCTTTCACCATAATAATGTCTTGTTATTCTATATCATACACTCTATACCCTTTGACATCTTTATCATACCCCCCTAGGAATCCAGGTTTCCCCCGAGCATCCCGTTTCCAGTTTGATTTGTCAATGTTCAAACTATGCACCTTGCTTCTTTAGATGAGACACACCTGACTTACTACGAACCTATCTCTCATATGGTGTTTTCCCTTTGACAGTTGAGGTAAAAACTCTATTTTTAATATAGTTTGCACAATTCATAGTTTCTTCCTAGAAGTGTCTTCCTGTTTTCTTATTTGTTAGCATACTTGGGGCAATGTCACCTAAAGTTCAGTTCAACCTTTTAGCTACACCATTGTGTTTTAGATTATCAAGAACCGATTTTTGGTGTTGCACTTCCTCATTTTTAAAGAAATCATAAAGCTGATTAGATGTGTATTCCCCCCATTTTCACTCCTAATTCTTTTAATGGGAGTTCCACGAAGATTTTCTCACTAAGCTTTGTACTCTTAAAATTTCACCGGTGGTTCAAACTATTGTTCTTCAACCACTGGAGCAGGTGGAGCATCACCGGTAGAAGTGGAAGTAGACATAATCTTACTCACAGAAGCTTATCAAGAATCCTATTAAACTGCTGTTTTCTACAGCTCACCAAATCTGATACAATTTACCAAACTGCTTCAAACTATAACACAGTATAGAATATCACAAAGACTGACAACTCCCAAAGTTTAAGCTGAATTGATCCACCATACACCAAGATATGCAACTCAGAAGTTTCCCAAAAACAGTATGCAGATTACAAAGTCTGGAAGTCTGGATACATAAAATGTTCTACGTCCTAAGGCTTATACTCTTCACTCAGTTGTCCTACTACATAGTGCTGTACCTGCCAACACAAGTGTTCCAAAATTATACATCCAAAAGAACTAAACTGCCACTAAGGTCTAAGTGCTCCTACTTACGCTAAGAACTAATCCATCACTATACACTCAATATGATTGAGAATCCTATACAGATGATTTTATCAAATACTTGTCGCCTGGCTAAGTGAATCTCGTCTGTTGACTTGATTCAGATCAACCGCAGTAGCGCAGTCCAATTCCTCATTATATTCAAATATCCGCTGCTTCGTAGCAGCTGCGTTATCACATACAAAAATTAGCCGCAGCTGCGTTTGTCTTGTTGCTTAGCAACTGCGTTGTCATGTACCAAAATATCCGCAGTTGCGTTTGACCCATTGCGTCGCAGGCTGCGTTCGTCCGTACAGACCATATCAAAAATAACCGCAGCTGTGCTTATTCCATCTGCGTCGCAGCTGCGTTGTCGTTACCTTTCAAAAACCTGCACTGTGATTCAAGTGACGACGCGTGTCCATATAGATATATTTTTCCGCCATCTTATAAATTTGCTAAGACTTAAAGCTTTCCAAAAACAACACTCCCCTAAAGCTTTAGACTTTGTATGCCAGCGCAGCTGCGATGTCGAACTAGCGCAGCATCGTAGCATAGCAACGTAGCAATTTTAGCAAGTCACGTAGTCCCAATATATCCCCGTTATTGGACTAGAGCAGCATTGCAGTATAGCAGTGCAGCAACTCGGCTATTCACTCAATCCCAATGCGTCCCTAAAATACTTCAGCTTAGGAGCCGGAAGAGCTTTAGTGAGCATATCAGCAACCATTTAAGCATCTGGCAAATATCATAATTTTATCACATTAGAGAACACTTTTTCTCTTACAAAGTGTAATCTTACATCCATGTGCTTGCTTTTGAAATGGTGACTTGGGTTAGAAGCAATGGCAATGGCAGCCTAATTATCACACCAGATCACCTGTGGACCTACCTGCATGTATCCCAATTCTTGTAACATGGATTTTACCAATAGGAGTTCTTTGAGGGCCAAGCTTGCTGCCATATATTTTGACTCCATGGTCGATTGTGCCATGACCTTTTGAAGTTTGTTGCTCCAAAAGCAAGTCCCGTTCCCAATTTGCAGAACGAATCCCGTGGTGGATTTTCGACTCGACATATCGCCATAGCTTGCATCACTCCATGTTTGCAGCTTCACTTCTCCTCCGCCTAGTGTGAGTTTGAGGTCTTTGGTTCCTGCCAAGCATCTTAAAACTCTTCTTGCTACATCACGGTCAGATTTCCTCGGATTCTCTAGAATTCTGCTCAGTACCCCAATTGCTGCAGCAATATCTGGACGGGTACAGTTCATGAAATAAATTAAACTTCCCACTATCTGTTTGTAAGGTATGAGTTTCATAGGATCATCCTCCCTTGACTCAAAAATTTCAGTGACAATAACACCCGGTTTTGTTTCTTCCCCCTCTAACCTATGCCGAAACTCCATTGGTGTTACACATCCTTTTGCCCCTTGCATTCCATATTCATCTAACATGTTTCCAATAGCCTCCTTTTGAGTCAATTTTATTAATCTATTTTTCCTGTCCCTCTCTACTTGAATACCCAAAATATATTTTGCCTCACCGAGGTCTTTCATCTCGAACCGTGATTTCAAAGCAATTTTAATTTTGTTAATTTCAGCTATTGATTTGCTGACTAATAGTAGATCATCTAGGTATATCGCTATATATACTATTCCATCCTTACCTTGTAAAACATAGACAGAGTGATCAGAGCTTATCCTTTTAAAGCCTAGACCAGTTAAGAATTCATCAAGTTTTAGATTCCATTGCCTCGGGGCCTGTTTTAGGCTGTACAATGATTTTAGCAGTTTACATACTAAGTGCTATTTTCCTGGTTCTGCATACATTTCAGGCTGCTGCATGTAAATGGTCTCCTCTAGTTCTCCATGCAAAAAGGCTGTCTTTACATCCATTTGATGTATTTCCATATCTTCTATAGCAGCTAGAGATAGCTGATTAAATTTATGTATTTTCTAGGTCTGTATTGGAAAAAGAAATAGAGTAAGTCAGCAAAGGCAACCTGCTTCTCGCTCAACTCTCTCCGGTCCCCATACTTGTTGCAGTCACTGAAGACCAGAGAGAGAGTTAGAGCCATGGCTGTCTAAAGAGGATAGGCTAATTCGTAGTTTGTACCAAAATGGCTGTGTCGGTTCCAAGATTTGATCGTATTACCTACATCCTACTATACCTAACTTTAGCCTATAACTTAGAGTAAACGATAATATATGTAGGGTACAATAGGTATTTATAAATGGACAAGAAGAGAGTTCTAACAAACTAACAAATAACCAAAAACTGCTCTAGACCAGATTTGAACCATGGTCTGTGGTTATATTTGTAGAGGTAAGCCTTAACCAATAAGGCGTTATCGAAACGATACACGTGACGGGTTTCATAAATACATAAACATTAAAGCAACAGCTAATTAACAGCAGACTAACCAAAAGGAGCAATTCCTGCATGTACGCGAATCTGAACCGTGTAAAATATGTTTTGATCGGACGGCCGGCATTATAGCCGCCACGCGAAGTGAGCTTTTGGCGGCATACGGAGATAACGTCACGCGGTGCCACGTGGCGCCACATTATTTGATACCGGAGAAGATGGGAGGAGGAACCATGGCTTCCGATTTGACATGTGTCACCTTGTAGACCTTGTCGTACAATGGTCGTACAATAAGTACATCGCCCATTGTACCTTCTTGTACTATATAGTGTTCATATTGGACTAGGGTTTAGTAGTAGGTAGTCGTGAGTAGGCAGACCGAGACTTAGTAATATTTAGGTACCTCTCTCTCTAAGAGAGTTTGTAACTATAAAGGTCATCTTTGACCAGCCATAACTTAATGCTCGGGTGAGCAAATTCAGTGATTCTTTTTGCTGCGGACTCAGGGGAGTCCAATCTACACAGGGGTGTAGTCGGTCAGAGTCTTTGCGTGCCAGGGTGGCACTTATTCAGTGGGAAAGTCAAATTGGGGAATATTGTCCAAAACACATATTCAAGCTTTGCATTCTGTGGTGGAACTAAGCACACAGAAGGTCTTCTCTTCACAAGGGTGAAGGTGTATTGGGGTTCTAATTGTCAAGGGATCATTCATTTGGGTTTATATCAACTTGGAGTCGGCACTATCTAGATTAGCTTCTTTTGGATCTGCGAATTCTGTGGGCAATGGAGCCCATAGAATTTCAGGTTATGGGCCCACCATCTAGGGTGCCTATGTTCGATGGAACAAACTTCACTTATTGGGAGTTTATTATGGAGGGATTGCTTTTCGAGAAGCACTTATGGGGAATTGTTTCGGGACAAGTGAGATGTCCGCCACCTGGCTTTGGAGGAGCTTACTGTGGAGAACCATCTGAGGCTGCCCAGAATATCAACCGGAGTTCAGATGCAACGAAAGGTGAAGGGAAAAATATTGTGATGGAAGGGGGAAAAGGGGAGAAGGATAAAGGGATACTTATGGTGAGTGGAGGTATGCTCTCCGCCACATCTTCACTTAGAGGGGTTATAAGTAAAACTGAAGAAAATGATAGTAAAATTTGGGAATATAAAAACACTATAGCAAAACATCTTATACTTAGATATGTGTCTAAGTCCATAGCTATCACTCTTTTAAGTCTTACCAAGTCTTCGGAAATATGGGAAACACTAACGCAGATTTATAAGAGTGAGACTATTCAGAGGCAGCAGTTAGTAAAACAGGAAATAGAGGCCTATGTTTATAAAGGCGGTAACATGATAGAGTTTTGCAATGATATTGCTGCGTTATATGTTGAGCTTGCTAGTGCGGGGTATGTAGAATCTGAGGAGAGAAAGATCAATACACTACTCATGAAACTCCCAGATGAGTACGAAAACATCATTAATCGTATGCAGACAATGGATGGCTCCTCATGGACTTGGAGCTTTACCATGGGGATAATTCTTGTGAGGGAAAGCACTTTGGAGCTTCGTAGGGGAAGTGAGAGGGTAACTGCTTTTACAGCTGGTGGTGATTGGCGGAAGCGTGATGAGAGGAACGGTGGTGATTGGCGAAAGCGTGATGAGAGGAACAGCGGTGACAAGCGGAAGCGTGATGAGAGGAAGAAAGACAAAGGTAAACCTTATCGGAACTTTGGTGGAAAGAGAGGGAGAGGAAAAGAAAGGGGAGCTTTGAAAAAGGGTGTTTGCTTCTTTTGTAGAGAACCGGGTCACTATATAGAGGAGTGTCCTTGCTTGGAAAAACTTAGAAGTTGGAATGTGAAAGAGGAGGAAGAAGGGGAAGAGGAGAAAGAGGATGAAGAAATATTGGAGCTTCTTCACATCGGTAGAATGGAGAAGAGAGACAAGTACACATAAATTATACGAAAGCAACGATGTGCTTTTGGAGGTATAAGGGAAGTAAAGGGCAGGGAGGTACTTGAGGGAGTTAGAAATGATGAGGATGTCAAGGAGTGTAGAAAGTATGACTCAGAAATGAGAAAGTCAGATCTAGGATACATAAATGAAAAAGGGAAAAATAAAAATAATGAAGATAATTTTATAAATATTTTGGAAACATAAAACTGGTTGGAAAGGGAGACTTCAACGGATTTGGAGGAAAGGGGAGAAGTAAAACTAGAGGGGGTTTTAAACGATAGGGGAGAAAAGAAATATTTAATGAAAAGTTTAGGGGAGGAGAAATACTCTTTGGGAATCATTATAGAAAGTGATAGTGGAAAGAATTCCATGGGAGAGAGTGAGGAAAGTTCAGAAAATGGGGTGAGTATCATGGAAAAAATATGAGCTCGGAAGATGTAGATTTTATGAGGAACTTAGTGGGGACTCTTGATATAACGATAAATATGGGGGGTAATGGTTTTGACATCACTAATGGGAGTGATGGCATTTATGGTGGTGTGTCTGTAAAAGGGTTAGCATCTGGGTGTGTGTCGCAGATTGGGGATGGGGCTGGTTTTATGAATTGCAAGAGGGAAATCCGATTCTGTGTGGATGGAAAAGAGATGAGTGGGATAAAATCTTTGCTTTGATTTATGGAAAATTGTATGCTTCATAAAATATGTGATCAACAAGATGGAATGTTTATTTCAGCTCATCTAATGGACCTTTTAAAATACAAGAGTATTCACTTAAAGTTTTACGAGGAGAAAAGAAAGAGGAAAAAGAAAAGAAGGAAAAACAATAATATTATATATATATTTTTAGTGGGAGTTGAAAAGAAGGTAGACTAGAAAATAAGAGGAGTGTTGAAATTTATGTATTTTCTAGGTCTGTATTGGAAAAATAAATAGAGTAAGTCAGCAAAGGCAACCTGCTTCTTGCTCAACTCTCTCCGGTCCCCATACTTGTTGCAGTCACTGAAGACCAGAGAGAGAGAGTTAGAGCCATGGCTGTCTAAAGAGGATAGGCTAATTCGTAGTTTGTACCAAAATGGCTGTGTCGGTTCCAAGATTTGATCGTATTACCTACATCCTACTATACCTAACTTTAGCCTATAACTTAGAGTAAACGATAATATATGTAGGGTACAATAGGTATTTATAAATGGACAAGAAGAGAGTTCTAACAAACTAACAAATAACCAAAAACTGCTCTAGACCAGATTTGAACCATGGTCTGTGGTTATATTTGTAGAGGTAAGCCTTAACCAATAAGGCGTTATCAAAACGATACACGTGACGGGTTTCATAAATACATAAACATTAAAGCAACAGCTAATTAACAGCAGACTAACCAAAAGGAGCAATTCCTGCATGTACGAGAATCTGAACCGTGTAAAATATGTTTTGATCAGACGGCCGGCATTATAGCCGCCACGCGAAGTGAGCTTTTGGCAGCATACGGAGATAACGTCACGCGGTGCCACGTGGCGCCACATTATTTGATACCGGAGAAGATGGGAGGAGGAACCATGGCTTCCGATTTGACAGGTGTCACCTTGTAGACCTTGTCGTACAATGGTCGTACAATAAGTACATCGCCCATTGTACCTTCTTGTACTATATAGTGTTCCTATTGGACTAGGGTTTAGTAGTAGGTAGTCGTGAGTAGGCAGACCGAGACTTAGTAATATTTAGGTACCTCTCTCTCTAAGAGAGCTTGTAACTATAAAGGTCATCTTTGACCAGCCATAACTTAATGCTCGGGTGAGCAAATTCATTGATTCTTTTTGCTGCGGACTCAGGGGAGTCCAATCTACACAGGGGTGTAGTCGGTCAGAGTCTTTGCGTGCCAGGGTGGCACTTATTCAGTGGGAAAGTCAAATTGGGGAATATTGTCCAAAACACATATTCAAGCTTTGCATTCTGTGGTGGAACTGAGCACACAGAAGGTCTTCTCTTCACAGGGGTGAAGGTGTATTGGGGTTCTAATTGTCAAGGGATCATTCATTTGGGTTTATATCAACTTGGAGTCGGCACTATCTAGATTAGCTTCTTTTGGATCTGCGAATTCTGTGGGCAATGGAGCCCATAGAATTTCAATAGCAAAATCCTAACTGTTGAAAATCTTACAACAAGAGAAAAGGTTTCTTCAAAGTCAATTCCTTCTTTTTGATTATAACCCTTTGCCACAAGTCTAGCCTTGTATCGTTCAATGGTATTTTCTGGATTTAACTTCACCTTGAACACCCATTTGCAGCCGATCGCTTTTCGATCCGGAGGAAGGTCCACAAGCTCCCATGTTTGAGCCTTCATGATCGATTTCATTCCATCGTTTGTCGCCATGATCCAGTGATTCCGCTCCAGTGATGAGAAGGCTTCCCGTATGGTCAAAGGCTCCCCTGAGGCTGCCGAGTAGGCAAAGTGAGAACTTGCTTGCAGGTGGCTACTGGATCTTCTTCCCACGGAATTTCTGAGGCTGAAATTGTCGGATCTCGTGCGTTGCGCTTGTTGCGCTGGTTGCGATCCGTAGGTACTGAGTGCTGTTGTTGCGCTTCGAAACGAACTTGTTGCGCAACCCGATTGTGTTCTGATTTCGGTGGTACCACTGGTGAATTTTGCATCTGTGGGACAACATTATGGATGCTATCTAAAATGACATATTCTTATATTTTTTGTTGCTTCTGCTGCTCTGTCATTTTAAATAAGTCTATCGAGTCTAGTTCATCTTTCACAACGATGTTCCTTGCTACAATGATTTTCTGTATCTCAAAAACAAACACTCTATAACCTTTAGAGTGATCATCATATCCCAACAAAATGCTCGGCAATCCCTAGGTTCCATTTTCCTTCTATTTTTAGACATATCCAAAATAAAGCATTTACTTTCAAAGACTTTGAAGTGACTGACATTCGGTTTTCTACACGTCCAGATCTCATAAGGAGTTGTTTGTATCGATCTTGAACCTATCCTATTTTTGATATACACTGCACAATTTAACGCTTCAGCCCAGAATTTCGGATCCACGTCCTTATCCACAAGCATGGACATTGAGCTCTCTGTGATAGTTCTATTTAGTCTTTCTGAGACCCCATTCTGTTCCGGAGAGTATGGGACAGTCAATTTATGACTTATACCTTCTTTGAGTAAGAAGTTTTCAAACTCTTTTGACGTATATTCCCCGCCATTGTCCGATTTAAGCTCCAAATTTGGTAGACCGTGTAGTTTCTCCGCCCACGCTTTGTAGTGTTGAAAATGAGTGAAGACTTCACTCTTTTCTTTCATGAAGTAGACCTTAGTAAACCTCGAAAAATCATCTGTAAACGTAACCATATATTTCATCCCCTCGGCAAATGGTACCTTTGCAGGACCGAAAACATCAGAATGAATAAGTTGCAAAAGTTTAGTAGACCTTTGTTCCTACTCTTGAGGAAACGGAAATCTGTGTATTTTTCCTAGTGCACATCCATCACACGTTTTAGGTGACTGGTTTGACACAGTGACACCTTCTTTTTTACCAGTATTGACCATCTTTTTCATGCTATCATAATTCACATGGCCTAACCTTTTATGCCACAGCTCATCTGAGGATAATGCACCAGAATACAAAACATCATTTTCTTTATTATCGGGCATATCCATTCGATACATTTTGCTGGCATCTCTAGTTCCCGTAGCTGCAATTTTCCCATTTTTGCTAACAACCTAATTGTCGTGTTTCAGATTGACTTCAAACCCTTTACTTTCTACCATAGACGTTGAGAACAAATTTTTCTTAAAATCTGGGACATAAAGAACATTATGAAGAGTTCTCTCAACAGCCTTGCCCTCTACATCAACAAGCAAGGAAACATCGCCTACAGCCCGCGTTTGCACACTCATTACACATGCATAGTATATATTTTTCTCTGATGTTGATTTCAGATTTTTGAAAACTGCCTTGTTCCAGCACATGTGGGCCGATGCTCCCTTGTCCATTATCCATCCATTGTCTTTAGCGCCCTCCATCGCTACCGCCATTGCAAATAGATCATCATCCTCCTTGTTAGAGAGTGAGAGAGACTCGTCATGATGAGATGAAGACGCTGAGAATAGGGCATTTCCCCGTTGTGATGATCCCGTGAAGCCGTGATGAAACTTGCTCTGCTGCCAACCAGGCCTATATAGACCTATTTCATTATCCTTTTTAAGCTTAGGAAAAAATTTGTATCCATGACCTTTTTCATTACAATAAAAAAAGCATTGAAAGATTGTCTATTTCCTCTTTGATTAAACTGTCTAAACTGATTTTGATTCTGATTAAACTCATTTCTCTGCTGATTAAAATGACCTTTTTTGTCAAATTCTATGTTAAATGCCTCTACTTATTTTTCACCATTAAGAATTTTAGAATCTTCATCCTCTTCCAATATCAAATAAATAGCTAACTGTAGTGTCATGCTAGCTTTATCTTTTTGTTTCAGCCTATCAAACGCTGCTCTCATAGTATTAGGAAGACCCCTCATCAGCAAAGCAGCCTACTGAAACTGAGGAAAAGATCCTCCTGCACAAGCAAGAGAATCTATTAGTATTCGAAATTGTTGAAAAGAGAGGTATTTTGTAGTCTTTCTTGTGGACTTACTACAGCCCTCATACTTGTCGCAGTCACTGAGGACCTGTAGACAGCCATGGCTGCCTGCTGCAGCTAAAGGAGACAACGAGATCTTCTGGTACAGTTTTTCTGCAAAATATAACTGCCACTTGTGGGACTTGATCTAGTGACCTCTGGATGATAACCGTACGGACTAGCCGCGCACCTTATCTAGTAAGTCTTGAAGAAATCGATAATTGAATATGGCGCGATATTTATTTAATGCCATACCGCGCCGGACATTTCATTTAACTAATTACGGGACAATTTATGCATGGAAACATACTGGTCCGCACGAAATCGGGACCGCACGAAATATACGAATTAACATTTAATTTTTGATGGACGAAATCAAATCTTTAGATTTGATCGAATGGCTCACAATGGAGCCGGAATGCCTGAATAGCCGTTTGACGGTTTGCGGACCAGATGTCGGTGGATGACACATGGCAACATATGGTTGGGTAGCGGATATCACGAGAGAAGCAACTACGGCTCCGGAACTGACACGCGTCAGCGGAATGGCCATGCCGTACTATGGCCGTACAAGAAGTACAGCGTTACCTGTACCTTCTTGTACTTTACAGTCTTATGATTGGTCGAAGTACCTTAGTAGTAGGCTTAGAGAGGTAGCTTAGGACTTAGAATATTTTTAGTTTTCTAGCCTCTCTCCCAGAGTGCACTTGTATTTATAGACGAACTTTGGTCAGCCATAACTTAATGCTCAGGTGAGCAAATTCAGTGATTCTTTTTGCTACGTACTCAGGGGAGTCCAAGCTACACAAAGGTGTAGTTGGTCATAGTTTTTGCTTCCCAGGGTGGGACTTATTCATTGTCAAAGTCAAAAGTACATATATTATCCTAGAGGCTTCACATAAGCTGGACATTCTGTGTACCAATGGAGGTCATAAAATTACAGGTTATGGGCCCACCCTCTAGGGTGCCCATTTTCAATGGAACAGGGTCTATTTATTGGGAAACTATGATGAGGTGTGCATTGTTTGAGAAAAGGCTTTGGGGAATTGTGAGTGGTCGTGTGCGACAACCATCTGCAAAATTGGGAGTTCCACCAGGGTTTGGAGGATCTCGGTTCACAAGAGGATCTGCTTGGGTAGAGGAGGTAGAGGATGCTGGAGAAAGCATCGTGTCGGACATAGGGAAGGAGAAGGGGAAGGAGAAACTCACACCGATGCCTACTGGATCGGTTCCGATAGTAGATGTTCAAAAAACCGAGGCTAATGATAGTGAAATCTGGGATTTCAACAATACGATGACGACTCATTTTATTCTCAGTCGTCTCACCCAGGCAGTGGCTACACCTCATCTTCATGTTGACAAGGCAAACGAGTTGTGGGAGGCTCTTGTCAACATTTACAAGAGTGGTACGATTCAGCAGCAGAAGCTGGCTGATCGGAAGGTACAAGCATATGTATACAAAGGGGGAAAGATGTTAGATTTTTGTAATGACTTGGCTGGGTAATTTATGGAGTTGGAGAGTGCAGGGAAAAGGGAGACCGAGAAAGAGAAGGTGAATACTTTGTTGATGAAACTCCCAGATGATTATGAAAACATTGTTAACGGGGTTCAAGACTTGCCAGATCATCGATGGATTTGGAACTCTGTTGTGGGAATGATTTTGGTTCGGGAAAGCACAATTGAGATTCGGAGAGGGGGAAAGAGTGTTCAAGGATTGGCTGCTGGTACTAACTGGGGGGATAAGGATTCCAAGAAACCTTATGGGAATTTTGGTGGAGGAGGAAGAGGAAACCATGACGGACCTGGACCAAGGGCTCCAAAGGGGCTTTGCCATTTTTGTAAGAAGCCGGGACACTACATGGCGGAGTGCACTAAGTTGACGGAGTTAAGATTGAAGGAGGAATCGATTGGAAAACCGGCCGGAAAGAAAAAGAAGGCATTTGTTGCGACACAAGTCGTGGGAGAGGATTCCGATGATGACGATGGAGAACTTCTCCTCGACGAGGAGTTGGAGGTGAAAGGTGAGCCAGAGATTCCAAGGAGGCAAAAGTGTGCTTTCGGTGGAGTGAAAGAAGCTCCTGAAGAAGGATGGATCATTGATTCAGGAGCCTCTATGCATATGTGTAGAGAAAAACCATTGTTTACCAAAATGAGAAAGATCCCTACTGTAGAGATAGAGTATGGGGATGGGAGGAGAGTGACCACTAATTCAGTGGGATTAGTAGATTTGAGGGTCCTAGTTGATGGAAAGACATCTATAGTCACTTTCTTTGATGTTCTTTTTATTCCAGAGCTGAAAAAAAATCTTATCTCTACGTCGGTCTTAGATGATAAGGGCTTTGAGACTAGTACTAAGAAAGGAGTTTTCGTTGCTAGCTATGAGAATGAAGTGTACTTCACTGCTGAAAAGGGTAGCCAAGGAATGTTTAGGTTGAATTTGAGTAATGGAAAGACGGGAGTTTACTATGCGGGTGTAAGTGATTTGATGATGTGGCATAAAAGATTGGGACATGTGCATCTAGATAGATTGAAGGAAATGAAGAAAACGGGTGTAGTTGAGGGCATACATTTTGGAGATAATGAGACTTTGGATGATTGTAGTGGGTGTGCTCAAGGAAAGGCCCACAGATTGCCTTTTCCAAAAGCCGCAACATATAAGGGTGAAAAGGTTTTAGATTTGGTTCACACTGACATATGGGGACCGGCTAAAGTGCCATCAGTTGGAGGGAAAAGATTTATGCTTACTATCACTGATGATTGGTCTAGATACTCTAGAGTATATTTCTTGAAAAACAAATCTGAGGCTTCGGCTTACTTTAAAGAATATAAATCATGGAGTGAAACGCTTCATGAGACACCTATAAAGAGAGTGAGAAGTGATAATGGGGGGGAATTCACTTCTAATGAATTTGAGGATTACTTGAAAGAGGAAGGGGTTCAACACCAAAAGACTGTCCCAAAGAATCCAGAACAAAATGGTGTAGCCGAGAGACTAAATCGGACATATGTGATAGTGCCCGTAGCATGTTGACAGATAAAAAGATAAGGAAAAGCTTTTGGGCAGAAGCCATGAATTGTGCTAACTATCTCAAAAATAGAGTCCTTACCTCAGCTGTAAAAGGTCAAACACCCTATGAAAGATGGACCGGGAGAAAACCTAACATATCACACTTAAAGGTGTTTGGAAGTCAAGTGTTTAGTTTAAACACAAAAAAATCTGATTGGAAGTTAGATGCTAAAGAAAAGCCGGGATACTTACTTGGGTATGATGAGAACGTAAAAGGGTATAGAGTTTATGATCTCGGAAGAGAAGATATAATTCTAGTGAAACACTTGGTAGTTATCGATGAAGGAAAATCCATAGATCCCTTTAAGTATTCTAAACCGGTCAGAATTAGAATTCAATCCGAAAGTGAGATAGATTCAGATTCTACTAACTGAACTCCGGTTCAGCTTGACTTTGTAGAGAGAGAAGAAAAACTGACCAAGAGTGATCCTCTCTTGGAGTCACAACATCCTGTTCAAATCGAAGAAGAAAACGAACAAAGACTGGAAATAGACGATGAACGTCCAGAGATGGACTCCACGGATAGGGGAGAAGGCGAAGTTGTTCGGAGAAACCCAAGATTACCCTCCATTCCAGCATCGGAGTTTGAAGGAGGAAGGAGAAGCAGCAAGAGACTTCAAGAGAGACAAGTGAACAACAAGGTAACTAAGCTGTCACATTTGAGTGAACCTCAGACTTACTCGGATGCGGTTAATAGTCCGGAAAGTAGTAGATGGGTGACAGCTATTAATGATGAGATGGCTTCCATTATGGAAGCAAACACTTGGGAGTTGGTGGATTGTCCTCCGGATAGAAAGCCAATAGGATGCAAGTGGGTATTTAAGTTGAAGCTCAATCCAGATAACACTATCGAGCGATACAAGGCCAGATTAGTGGCAAAGGGGTTCACACAGAAGGAGGGAATCGATTATGAGGAGACCTTTGCTCTGGTTGTTAGATTCCCCTCCGTCCGGATTTTACTTAGTCTCGCGGCAGCGGAAGACATGGAAGTGCACTAGATGGACATCAAAACTGCTTTCTTACACGGAGAATTGGAAAAAGAGATTTTCATGAGACAACCGGAAGGATTTGTGGAGAAAGGAGAAGAAAGCAAGGTGTGTGCAAGTTCATGCAAACTATTCCGTACAGACAGGTTGTCGGTAGTTTGATCTACTTTATGAACTGTACTCGTCCTGATATAGCTGGAGCTGTGGGAGTATTAAGTAGGAGTTTGTGGTTGCATCTGGGAGGGGATAATACTGACATCACAACTTGGAGTGATGCCAGTTATGGGGATGCTCCGATGAGGAGGTGTACTTCTGCGTATGTGTTGTATGTTGGGAATGGAGCTTGCTGTTGGAGCAGTAAGCAACAAAAGGTCATTGCTCAGTCCACCATAGAGGGTGAGTATATGGCCTCTTGTTCAGTTGTGAAAGAGTTAATGTGGGTGAAGTCTTTGCTTCAAGAATTGGGATACATGAAGACTGGAGTACAAAAGATATTTTGTGAAAATCAAGCAGCGATTGCAATTGCGGCGAACCCTAAACATCATTTTAAAGCAAAACACATGGATATTTGTTTGAGCTTTGTTAGGGAGAAAGTTGAGAATAAAATAATTAGTTTGGAATATTGACAAGATGGTGAGATGGTAGCAAATATGATGACTAAACCGGTCCCTTCTCCTAAATTGATATTTTGTAGGGAGAAGTGTGGACTGAAGCATAAGATAGACTAGAAAATAAGGGGAGTGTTGAAAAGAGAGGTATTTTGTAGTCTTTCTTGTGGACTTACTACAGCCCTCATACTTGTCGCAGTCACTGAGGACCTGTAGACAGCCATGGCTGCCTGCTGCAGCTAAAGGAGACAGGCAGATCTTCCGGTACAGTTTTTCTGCAAAATATAACTGCCACTTGTGGGACTTGATCTAGTGACCTCTGGATGATAACCGTACGGACTAGCCGCGCACCTTATCTAGTAAGTCTTGAAGAAATCGATAATTGAATATGGCGCGATATTATTTAATGCCATACCGCGCCGGACATTTCATTTAACTAATTACGGGACAATTTATGCATGGAAACATACTGGTCCGCACGAAATCGGGACCGCACGAAATATACGAATTAACATTTAATTTTTGACGGAAGAAATCAAATGTTTAGATCAATCGAACGGCTCACAGTGGAGCCGGAATGCCGGAATAGCCGTTTGACGGTTTGCGGACCAGATGTCGGTGGATGACACGTGGCAACATATGGTTGGGTAGCGGATATCACGAGAGGAGCAACTACGGCTCCGGAACTGACACGCGTCAACGGAACGGCCATGCCGTACTATGGCCGTACAAGAAGTACAGCGGTACCTGTACCTTCTTGTACTTTACTGTCTTATGATTGGTCGAAGTACCTTAGTAGTAGGCTTAGAGAGGTAGCTTAGGACTTAGAATATTTTTAGTTTTCTAGCATCTCTCCCAGAGTGCACTTGTATTTATAGACCAACTTTGGTCAGCCATAACTTTATGCTCAGGTGAGCAAATTCAGTGATTCTTTTTGCTCCAGACTCAGGGGAGTCCAGGCTACACAGGGGTGTAGTTGGTAAGAGATTTTGCGTCCCAGGGTGGGACTTATTTATTGTGAAAGTCAAAAAAGCATATATTATCCTAGAGGCTTCACATAAGCTGGACATTCTGTGTACCAATGGAGGTCACAGAATTACAGAAATTTGTAACAATATTCAGCCATTCTGCCACTCGTGTATTTGTAGTCCCAAATTCGTCGAGCCAAAAATAGCTCTTCCTGTACATTAGCCTTGTGAAAATCATCCTTGAGAGATTTCCATATATCGATCGCCTTTTTCATTTTTATCCGTGACATAGCCAATTATTCTGAATTACAAAACTTCAAAATTGACCGAGCTTGCGAATTTTTCTTTGACCATGACGGATCTGATTACGCCAGTGCACCATCCAAAATATACAAAAGATTAACATTTTCGAAGTGTGTTTCCACCATATCCGCCCAATACGCGTATTTTTCTCCCGAGAAAATAGGAATTCTTGATGAGAGTCCCATAACCTGTTGTTCTACAACCATTGGAGCAGGTGGAGCATCAGCACTAGTTGTGGAAGTAGACATAATCTTACTCACAGAAGCTTATCAAGAATCCTATTAAACAGCTGTTTTCTACAGCTCACCAAATCTGATACAATTTACCAAAATGCTTCAAACTATAACACAGGATAGAATATCACAAAGACTGACAACTCCCAAAGTTTCAGCTGAATTGATCCACCATACACCAAGATATGCAACTCAGAAGTTTCCCAAAAACAGTTTGCAGATTACTAAGTCTGGAATTCTGGATACATAAAATGTTCTACGTCCTAAGGCTTATACTCTTCAATCAGTTGTCCTACTACATAGTGCTGTACTGCCAACACAAGTGTTCCAAAATTTTACATCCAAAAGAACTAAACTGCCACTAAGGTCTAAGTGCTCCTACTTGCGCTAAGAACTAATCTATCACTATACACTCAATATGACTGAGAATCCTATACAGATGATTTTATCAAATACTTGTCGCCTGGCTAAGTGAATCTTGTCTGTTGACTTGATTCAGATCAACCGCAGTAGCGCAGTCCAATTCCTGATTATATTCAAATATCCGCAGCTTCGTAGTAGCTGCGTTATCACATACAAAAATTAGCCGCAGCTGCGTTTGTCTTGTTGCGTAGCAACTGCGTTGTCACGTACCAAAATATTCGCAATTGCGTTTGACCCATTGCGTCGCAAGCTGTGTTCGTCTGTACAGACCATATCAAAAATAACCGCAGCTGCGTTTGTTCCATCTGCGTCGCAGCTGCGTTGTCGTTACCTTTCAAAAACCTGCACTGTGATTCAAGTGACGACGCGTGTCTATATAGATCTATTGTTCCGCTGTCCTATAAATTTGCTGAGACTTAAAGCTTTCCAAAAACAACACAAACTTTAACTTAAAAAAATAAACTCTCGAATATGTGGACCAATCATCAGTTTTGGTGAGCATTAATATTTTCCCTCCCACTGAGGGCACTCAGGCTAGCCCCCAAATATCTTTGTGGACCAGATCCAATACCCTTTCTCCTTTATATGTAGCAATTTTGGAAAGGGCAATTTGTGGGCCTTACCTTACGCATATCCGCCAGAATTACTAATCATTTCATTGTCTCCAAACACAATACCTTCCACTACTCCCAGCATTTTCATTTCTTTCAATGTGTCTAGATGCACATGAGCCAAACGTTTATGCCATATCATCATATGAAGAACACCAACATAATAGCCTTTTTTCTTTTCATTACTTAGGTTCAGCCTAAACATTATTTTGTTGCTGTTCTCTGCTGTAAAGTAGATATCATCATCATATTTGGCTGTAAAAATTCGTTTTGTAGTATAGGTCTCAAAATCTTTGTCATCCAAAACAAAAGTTGAGATAAGTTCTTACTCAGCAGAGGATACCTGCCAAAATAACTCATCATTTCATTGTCTCCAAACACAATTACTTCCACTACTCCCAGAATTTTCATTTCTTCCAATTTGTCTAGATGCACATGAGCCAAACGTTTATGCCATATCATCATCTGAAGAACACCAACATAATAAACTTTATTCTTTTCATTACCTAGGTCCAGCCTAAACATTATTTGGCTGTCGTTCTCTGCTTTAAAGTAGATATCATCATCATATTTGGCTGTTAAAACTCCTTTTGTAATATAGGTCTCAAAATCTTTTTGATCCAAAATAGAAGTTGAGACAAGTTCTTACTCAGCTGAGGTATGTAAAGCATATATGAGAAAGTGATTATAGATGTATGACCTTCTACTAGTACTTTCAGTTTTATTCGTCCGATTAAATCTGTAGTCAGTACTCTCCCATCCCCGTACTCTATCTCTACGGTGGGAATCTTCCTCAGCTTTAAAAACAACTGTTTTTCACGACACATATGCATTCTGGCACCTCAGTCTATGATCCAACCTTCTTCCGAAGCTTCTTGAATAGCTCCCATTGCACAATTTTGCTTCTGTGGGATCTGTGTCTCCTCCAACTTCTCATTGAGCAGAAGTTCTCTGTCATCTTCATCAAAGACCTTTTCCTTCATGAGTTCTCCATTCACTTATGTAGTCACAAGTGCCTTTTTTTTTCCTCCACAAAATCCACCTCTAAAGCTCCCCTTTAGCCTTCGCTCACTTAGCTCGGTGCATTTTGCCATGCAGTGACCAAGTATCTTGCAAAAATGGCAGAGTATTTTAGGATTCCTTGGTCCTCGAGGCTGATTTCCACCTTAGCCAACATCTCCATAGGGTTTTTTCAGATCCTTGTTCCACCAATCTTTTCCTACGGCTAGAGGTTGGTCACTTTTTGCTCCTCTTCGGATATCAATGGTGTTCTCTTGGACAAGGATCATTCTGACAATCGAGCTCCAGATCTAGAGGCTGTTATCTAGATCTTCTACCGGATTGATCACATTTTTGTAATCGTCTGGTAGCTTCATAATCAAGGTAATTACCTTTGATTTTGTGTTTGCTTTCCAAGCAAAACTCTCCAACTTCATACACAAAGATGCCAAATCATTGCAATAGTCCAGCATTTTCCCCTTTTTGTAAGTGTATGCTTTCAGTTTTTGTTCAGCCAACTGTTGCTCTTGAATGGTAGCGCTCTTCTTAATATCCACCAATGCTGTCCACAAATTTGCAACCGCCACTATGTAAAAATAAGATGTCTTAAAACCCTGAGGAAGATGCATGAGGATGAAGTGCCTTGCTACCATGTTTTTGTAGTCCCATGTTTTTGAATCTTTCTCCTCAATTTTTAATACCAGTGTCTTTATAGATGCATCGATAGAAGTGGTTCGCTCCTTTCCTTTCTCAAACACAATGCTTTCTCTATCATTTGTCTCTTTTGCAAGAGTAGATGGTATCCCTAAAAATATGACTGTGCAAAACCCTGGTGGAACCCCAAGAGGTGAACGCCTCACTTGTCCAGTCACTGTTCCTTAATATCGTTTTTCACACAATGCACCTGTCATTATCGTTTCCCAATAGATGAATCTTGTTCTATTTAAAATAGGTACCCTCGAGGGTGGCCCATAACCTGTAATTGTGTGACCTTTATAGGTGCACAAAAACTACAGATTGCTTGAAGCCTTTAGGATAATTTGGAATGCCCTTCTTCTCTTTGAATCAACTACCTCCTAAGTGGGCAAAGATTCTTGTTCCTTTCACCCCTATGAACGATGGACTCCCTTGAGTCCTATGCAAATAAAATCACTGAAAACACCCTACTTGGCGATTAACTATGAGGTGGCAAAGATGCCAATATTTATAGAAGTGCTCTCAGAGAGAGGCAGCTATCTACCAAATAACTCTTAAGTTCTCAAACCCTTTCTAAAGTCTTTACTACTAAGATACGAAACCAATCAAAAGACTATACTGTAGAAGAAATTACAGCTGCCGATGTACTTCTTGTATGGCAATTGTACGACATGTCTATAGAATGGGCGTCTATCACTTTTAGACTTGTCTCTAGGTTTCTTGTAAATCCTCTAAACAAATGTCAAAGCACGACACCTAGTGTCCAAAAACAGCCAAAGCCGCTATTCCGCAATGTCGGCTTAAATAAGAGCCGTCCAATGTTAACCGACATTTGATGTGCTCCGTTCAAATTAGCTGACCGTCTGCAGACAAAATATTCAAATCTCTTTATGTTTACAATTTTGTAAATCCATTAATTGGCTTCATCCGCTTGTACAAGGTTTAATAATTATCAAGTCCTATATATACTAGCATTGGTTCTAAACTATATGACAAAGCTACCGGCTATTAACTAATGACTATAGTGACTACAATCAAATCCTTGGTTCGTCAGTATTTTTGCTAACAGCTAGTCTATCTACCTCTTCAAGCTTATTCTTGTTAAAGCATTTGTGTTAGCGCTAACAGTTTGTGTAATTTAGATATTGATTAATGTTGACACTTACAGTGTGCGAATTTAGATAAAAATAATTGTTAGCGTTAACAATTTGTGTAACAATTCTTGTTAACAATTTGTGTATCAATTTTTGTTAGCAGTTTGTGTAATTTAGATAGCAATTGCTTTTAGCGCTAACACTTTGTGTAATGAAGATAACTTTTCTTGTTAGAGATAATAGTTCGTGTTATTCAAATAACAATTAAGGCTACAGTTAGTGGAATTTAAATAATAATTCCTTTTAGCGCTAAGAATTTGTGTAATTTAGATAACAAATCTTGTTAATTATATAATAGTTCCTGTAAAGCTAACAGTTTGTGTAATTTAGGTAACAATTCATATTTCAATAACAATTTTTATAAATGCTATCTGTTTGTGTAATTTTGGTATAAAATCATGTTAGAACAGTTTGTGTAATTTATATAACAATTACTCTTAGCGCAAACTATTTGTGTAATTTAGGTCACAATTCTTGTTAGCCCTAACAATTTGTGTAATTCAGATAACCATTCTTGTTAGTGTTAACATTTTGTGTAATTTAGATAACAATTTATGCTTGTTAAGGCAGAATTCCTGTTAGCACTAACAGTTAAAGTAATTTAGATGACCATACTTGTTAGCGTTAAACAGTTTGTGCAATTTAGATAACAATTCCTGATAGTGTTAACAGTTTGTGAAATTTGGGTAACAATTCCTATTTTGGTATTAATTCCTGTTAGCGCTAACAGTTTGTGTAATTTAGATAACAATTGTAATTCAAATAACAATTCTTGTTAGGGCAAACAATTTGTGTGATTTAGATTACAATTTTTGTTCCAAAAGTTTGCGTAATTTAGATAACAATTCATGTTAGCGTTAATAGTATATGTAACTATTCTTGTAACAATTCTTGTTAGCGCTAACACTTTGTGTAATTTATTTAACTATGTTGTTGTTTATAGCTTTATCCTCAGTAGATAGAGCTGTGAGGGGAGGTTTATAACTTTCAATATTTTTTTAGGTCATGTTTAATGTAATTCTTACCTACAATAGTGTGATAGTGAAATTGTGACTTTAGAGTATATGGTATAGTCACATAGTCATGAGTCTGCATTTGAAGACATCGCAGGTATTGCGGAATGGCTCTGAACACACGTCGTACATCGAACGAGTGTTTTCAACAAATGAAATAGACGGAAAGCGAACAAATTATCCGATAAATGACTTGTACAAACAAGTAACAGACGGAGATTTCAATTATACGGACGGTCTGGTTTACCGGACTAATTGTGCTGCAATTTTGGGAATCGAGACTGTGTATAGTGGTGTGTGTGTATGCTGGAATTGTTATCAATTCAACTTGTGAGTTTGTTTTTCTACTGCTAAGTAAACTGTTGTTCGTAGGATTTGTGTTAGCTTTTGCTAAGAAACAAGTCTTTTTCTATAAGTACTACTGCGGCTCCACTTGTGCTAGTAGTTATAAAAAAAAACAGGTTATGGGCATGTCTTCAAGAATTTCTTTATTGAATTGGCAGAAATAAGCTTTCTGGGTGGGTATGGTTGAGTCAAACTTTTGAAAAAGCACGTTTGCTGGAAATTCTGGATGGATCACTTGATGAATCAAATCCAACTTGGGCGAAAAAGAATTCACAAGCTCAAAATACTCTCAAACTATGTCTTTTGGAGAACATGGTCATATCACGAATCAAGTTGAAAAAGGCGATTGCAATATGGAAATCACTTAATCTTCTTATGAGAATGCAAATGTTTTAAGAGGAACTCCTGTTGGCAGGAAAAATATGCGACTACAAATACTCTGGGGGATCAATGGCCGAATATACAGATAATTTGAGAGTTCTTATTGATGTTCATTCTTGTGGTGGTGGCACTTTTCTTGAGTTCCTGCAAGCTGATTTGATCATTAAAGATATTCTTAGCAATATAAAACATGTATCATTGAACTAAAAAACATGATAAAGATAGCTCGACACTTCAGTTAGCTATTAACATTATTTTAGATGAGGAGTCTACGTCAAAGATAACGTCTAAGATGCTAAATAGAGAAAAACAAGTTGAGGCTTTCAACACAGACTTTGAAATGATAAATCAGTTTAATCGGCAAATGAATCAATTTAACCCCAATCCGGGTCATTTTAAACAATTTAATCAAGAGTAGAATAGACAATCTTTACTTCTTGTTTTTATTGTTCAAAAAAAGTTCATGGACATAGGTACTGTCCCAAACTCAAAAAGGCAAATAAGACAGGTTTGTATAAGCCAGGTTGGCAGCAAAGTCGGTTTAACCAAGGCTTTTCTAGTTAGCAGTCACAAAGCTACTCATTGTTTTCTTCATCTATCACTCACGAAGATAAGTCATTGACATTGAAAGAGCAGGATGACTCGAGTTATTTGCAATGGCGACAGCGATGAACGGCTCAAAAGACACCGAATGGATCATGAACACTGGTGCATCGGCTCATTTATGATGGAACAAGGCCGTTTCTTCCAATCTGAGAGCAACACATGCAAAGTATATCTACTATGCTTATGGCATGATTGTCATGACATCTACTCAGGGTGATGTTTCATTGGTGGTAGATGTAGGAGGAAAGTCAGTGGAAAGAACCCTTCATAATGTCTTATATGTTCGAAACTTCAAAAAGAATTTGTTTTTTTCATCTCTAGTTGAGAGCAAAGGCTTTGAGGTCACCGTTAAAGGCGGTAGGCATGTTGTGAGCAAGCTAGGAAAGATAGCAATCACAAAAACTAGAGAAGAAAGCAAAATTTATCGCATGATACGGCTGATTCTATAGAAAATGATGTTCGTTTCTTTGGTGTAATATTTGCAAATGAATTATGGCATTAGAGGCTATGCCGTGTTAACTATGACACTTTGAAAAAAATGGTTAAAATCAGCAACATAGAAGGAGTTTCTCTCACACATCAGCCGGCTAAAACTTGTGATAGCTACTCTTTAAGAAAGATCTATAAGCTGCAGTTTCCACAAGAATTAGATCATAGATCTACGAAGGTGTCCTAGTTAATCCATTCGGATGTTTTGGGACCGGCGTAGGTGCTCTCTGTTGGGGGTTTTGTTTTATGGTTGCATTTACAAATGACTTCTCAAGATTCTTAAAGGTGTACTTAATGAAAAAAAAGTGAAGTTTTTGGACACTTCCAACACTACAAAGCTTGGGCGGAAAAGTTGCATGGTGTTCCAATTGTTGAACTCAAATTGGACAATGGAGAAGAGTATATATCGAAGGAGTTTAAAAAGTTTCTTCTAGACAAGATTATAAGTTGCCAGCTCAAGATTCTTTACACGCCTCAACAGAATGGTGTTTCAAAAAGATTGAACATGAATATTACAAAATGTGCTAGATCTATACATCTAGATAAAAATGTTGATATGAAACTATGGGCTGAGGCCCTTAATTGTGCGGTTTATATCAAAAACAGAATTGGTTCTAGGTCGGTGAGCTCCACAAATTTTGAACTCTAGACAGGTAGAAAACCTGAAGTAAGTAATTTTAGAGTATTCGAAAGTAAATGCTTACTTTTGAACACATCACCAAATACTTGGAAAATGGAACCGAAAGGTTTATCAGTATTCTTATGGGGTAAGATGATAATTCAAAGGGCTATAGAGTATAAGTTTTTGATAAGGAAAAATTAACCGGGTGTAGAAACATTATTATAAAGGATGAGGAAGTTTCAGCAGATGTATTTAGCATGACAAAAAAACAAGTTGAGGAAAAGTCACAAGAATATGTTTTTTTTGATAAACAGAGGTCAATTTATTTTCCAAATGTTCATCAACCTCTTGCAGATCCTGTGTCTTCAAAACCTCAAGTTCCTCCTAAAACACTAATGGAGCATGATGAACCACTCCAACATCAAACGCAACAAGTTACAAGACCAACGAGGAACGCAATACATCTATCAGTCTCTGCCTCATAAATTCCGCGGGGAAGGATATCTAACACTCTTTTGCAATCAAGTTCACACTTTGCATTCTCTACAACCTTGAAGGATCCTCTGACCATTCCAGAGGCCTACTCATCACCGGAAAGAACTCACTAGATCAAGGCTGCAAATGATGAAATGAAGTATGTTATAGAGGCTCAAACGTGGGAGTTGGTGGATCTTCCTCTGAACAGAAGAGCAATTAGCAATAAATGGGTATTCAAAGTGAAACTGAACCCTGATGGCACAATTGAAAGAAAAAAGGCTAGACTTGTTGCCAAAGGCTACAACCAAAATTAAAGAATTGACTTTGAGGAGACCTTCTCTCCAATGGTAAGGTTTCCAACTATCAAAATTTTGCTAAGTCTGGCTGCAATTGAAAAAGGGAAGTTCATCAAATGGATGTTGAAACGACTTTCTTACATAGAGAGCTTGAACAAATTATCTACAAGCAGCAACTATTAATGTATATAGAGAAAGGGAAGGAGAAACTAGTATGTAAATTGATGAAATCTTCCTATGGGATGAAACAAGCCCATAGACAAATAGACTTAAAGCTAGATGAATTCCAACTTGACTAGGATTTAAAAGAATTACTTCAGATTATTTTTTTTATGTTATGCAGGGTGAAGATGGAATAATCTTTATTGCTGTGTATGTAGATGATCTGTTGTTTATCTGCAAATCCATGAATGAAATAAATTGTATTATCAAAGCCTTAAAATCCAAATTTGAGATGAAAGACCTCGGTGAGGCCGAGTTTATCTTAGGGATACAAGTAGAGAGAGATACAAACAAGAAAAAAATAATGTTTACTCAAAAGGAGGCTATAAGTTCCATGCTGGAAAAGTTTGAAATGAAAGAAGCTAAAAGATGTGTAACTCCTACGGAATACAGGCAAAAATAAGAATTAAGTGACTCTCATTCAGGTATTTTAGTTAGTGAGAGTCTAGAGTTAGGGGAGAAGGAGTTTATGGCTTCAAAACCATACCGGCGCGTAGTTGCTAATCATATTTATTTTATGAATTATACAAGGCCCCATATTGCAGTTGCTGTTGGTGCTTTAAGTTAAAGTTTGCAGAATCAAAAAAAAAGCAGACTAAGATGTTGCAAAAAGAGTTATGAGATACCTAACCGGAACTCGGAATCTCAAAGTCAAGCTGCAGACTATGAGCGATGCTAGCTATGGCAACATGCCTAGCAGAAAATCAACTAGCATTTTTATCTTGCAGATTGGAAATGGAACTTGTTGCAGGAGCAGCAAACTTCAGAACATCAAGGCCCAATCAATAATGGAGTCAAAATATATGGCAACAAGTTCTACCCTCAAGGAACTCCTATGGGTAAAGGCACTTTTATAGTAATTTGGACACATGCAGACTGGTCCGCAAGTCATCTGATGTGACAACCAGGTAGCCATTGCAATTGCCTCCAATCATAGCCACCACTTTAAGAGTAAGCACATGTATGTCAAATTGCATTTTGTCCGAGAAAAAGTGCTTCCTAGAGTCATAAAATTGTGCTATTTGCTAGATGAAAATATGGTTGCAGATATGCTAATTAAAGCTCTGTCTTCACCATAATTACAGTTATGCAAAAATTCTATAGGGTTGAGTGAATAATTCAGTCTAAAGCTTTAAAGGAGTGTTGTTTTATAAAGATTTATCCTCATTAGATAGAGCTGTGAGGGGAGGTTTATAACTTAGAATAATTTTTTGGGTCAACTTTGTTGTAATACTTACCTAAAATAGTGTGACACTAAAATAGTGACTTTAGAGTGTATGGTATTGTCACATAGACACGCGTCTGCATTTGAAAATATAGCAGGTATTGCGGAATGGCTCTAAACACATTTCGCACATCAAACAAGTGTTTTCCACAAATTAAACAGACGAAAGGCGAACCAAACATCCTGGAAATCAATTGTACAAAACAAGTAACAAACGCATATTCCAACCATACGGACGGTCAAGATTCAAGTGGGGACCACAGGTGACGAGGTGCTTTGTAAGCACTCTAGATAATGGTACAAGATAAACCACAGCTGGGTGGACTTATTTGACTGTTGCTGATTAAGCACTATCATTATGTGTACGGCGCCAAATTGTGAGTACTTGAAGTTACAGATTCTAGAAATGTAGTGTATTAGTAAATAGTGTTTAATATTCACCTTTATGCTAGTTGCAAATAGGTTTTGGAATTAGGATTGGGTATTATGTCGTACTATAGTAAAGTACCACTATTCCAAGTATAGACAGTTGATTGGTCAGTGAGCAGTAGATACTCACTCAGTGTATAAAGTTTAGGACTTTGAAATATTTTGTTATCCAGTTTTTGGAATATGAATAATTAAAAGGCAATTTTTGGGAAACTTGCAGTCTTTATATCTTATAGTTTACTAGATCAATTATACTGCAATTTCGGAAATTGACAGAGTGTATGGTGGTGTGTATGCATGTTGAATTACAAATCAATTGAACTTGAGAGTTTGTTTTTATAGTGCAGGGTAAATTGTTGTTTGTAGGATTTCGATTAGCTTCTGTTAAGAAACATGTCTACTTCTAAAACTACTACTGTAGCGTCACCTGTGCCAGTAGTTATACAACAACAAACTATTCCTATTAGCGCTAACCGTTTTTGAATTTTCGATAAGAATTCTTATAAGCACATACAGTTTGTGTATTTTGGGTAGCATTTCGTATTAGCGCTAAGAGTTTGTGTAATTTAGATAACAACTCCTAGTAGCGCTAACAATTTCTATAATTTAGATAACAATTTTTAATTAGCGCTAACAATTTCTCAAATTTAAGTTTGTGTAATTTAGGAAACAATTCTTGTTAGCGCTTACAGTTTCTCTAATTTAGATAATATTTCGTGTTTAGGTAAAAAAAATTGTTAGTGGTAAAAGATTGTGTAATTTAGATAACAATTTTTGTTAGCGCTAATAGTTTCTGTAGTTTAAGTTTGTGTAATTTAAATAACCATTCGTATTAGCGTTAACAGTTTGTGTAATGTAGGTAACAATTCATATTAGCGCTAAAATATTTTTAGTTTAGATAACAATTTTTGTTAGCGCTAACAGTTTGTGTATTTTTAGTAATAATTCGTGTTTAGGTAACAATTGCTGTTGGCCCTTACTGTTGGTGTAATTTAGATAACAATTCTTGTTAGCATTAACAATTAATGTAAATTAAATTTATGCAATTTAAAAAACAATTCTTGGTAGCGCTAATAGTTTTGTGTAATTTAGCTATTAACTCAGGTTAGATCTACTAGTTTGTGTAATTTAGATGACAATTCTTGTTAGCGCTTACAATTTGTGTAATTTAGATAACAATTGTAATTTAAGTAACAATTTTTGTTAGCGCTTACTGTTTGTGTAATTTAGACAACAATTACTGTTCGCACTAACTGTTTGGGTCATTTAGATAACAATTTTTGTTAGGGTTAATAGTTTGTGTAACAATTTCTGTTAATACTTCTTTAACACTTCTTTAACAGTCGTTAACAAGTTGTGTTGCAATTCTTGTTAGTAGTTTGTGAAATTTAGATAACAACTTTTATTAGCACTAACAATTTGTGTTATTTAGATAAAAATTCTTGTTAGAGCTAATAGTTTGTGTAATTTAGATAACATCTACAATTAGCAGAAACAGTTTGTGTAATTTACGTTAGAATTCCTCTAGAATAGTTTGTGTAGTGTAGATAACAATTCCTATTAGCGTTAATAATTTGTGTAACTATTCTTGTGACAATTTCTGCTAGCGCTAACAGTTTGTTAAGTTTAGATAACAATTCTTGTTAGCGTTAACATATTGTGTAGTTTAGATAACGATTTTTGTTAGGGCTAACAGTTTGTATAATTTAGATAACAATTATTGTTACCGCCAACAGTTTGTGTAATTCAAGTAACAATTTTTGTTTAGATAACAACTCTTGTTAGCTCTAACAATTTGTGTAATTTAGATAACAATTGTAATTTAGAAAACAAATTCCGTTAGTGTTAACAATTTGTGTAATTTAGATAACAATTTTTGTTAGCTCTAACATTTTGTGTAATTTAGATAATAATTCATGCTTATTAGATAACAAATACTGTTAGCGGTAATAGTTTATTTGATTTAGAAAACAATTTATGCTAATTAGATAAAAATTTGTGTTAGAGCTAACAGTTTCTGTAATTTAGGTAACAATTCCTTTAAGCGCTAATAGTTTGTGAAATTTTGATAATAATCTGTGTAAGCGCTTACCGATTGTAGATAATAATTCCTGCTTATTAGATAACAATTCTTGTTACCACTAACAGTTTGTGTAATTTAGATAACAAATCTTGTTATTGTTAACAGTTTGTGTAATTTAGATAACAATTTCTGTTAGCGCTAACAGTTTGTGTAATTTAGGAAATAATTTGGGTAATAATTCCTTTAAGCGCTAACAGTTTGTGAAATTTTGATAATAATCCGTGTTAACCGTTTGTGTTATTTAGATTGTAATTCCTACTAATTAGATAACAATTCTTGTTTCCACTAACAGTTTGTGTAATTTAGATAACAATCCCTATTACCGCCAACAGTTTGTGTAATTTAAGTAAAAAAATTTGTTTAGTTAACAACTCTTGTTAGCACTAACCATTTGTGTAATTTAGATAATATTTCCTGTTAATGGTGACACAGTTTTTGTAATTTATATAAAAACTTCTGCTAATTTCAATAGCAATTCCTATTAGCTATTGTCCATAGCCTATTTTAGCCAAGGATTACCCAAGGAAGACACCCACTAACTACCCCAAATATAGTTGTGTTTTAGACAGCACATATTACTCCATAGTTGATAAAAAAAGTTCAAACTGCACAAATATGTAGCATATCCTAGACATTGAAATCTCCTAAAATTAGAGTTAAATTCACTTAGGAATCTAGAAGATAAAAGCTCTAGAGTTAAACAGTTGACATCTTATCAAACTCACAGAATTCTACAAAGATATCAAAACAAACTTAAACTAAACACATAAATATTTTCTAGATCATAAGTTATCTTCACAAAGTTTCACATGAAAACATCTATCAGAGTGATCACACCAACAAGTCAAAGTTGCAGAAAATAGTTTTCCATTACTTTGATAAAAATGACTATGATATCAAAAATAAACTAAGTCCTATAATTTATACCTTATAGTAATCTACTGAGTAATCTACACTAATCAAATAAATACACGTTAACTAAGTAATCTACTCGAATAACGACACTATATGTCAACGGTACGTCTACTGTACCGCAAGTACGTCCAAACCTTTATTATAGCTTCTAACTTAATTCAATATTGTAACACTAAATATTAATTCACTACGTACAAATTTATATTGCTACACATATTTATACATAGTGGCAGTACTTAAATTGTGTCACTTGCTTATTCAACAATTGGCGAACCCGTCCAAAAGTCTGTATGTTCTAAGCTGAAATCTCTTGGAAGCAAGTCGGTTATGCAAACCGACGCGGCTTGCTTAATCAATCGTGGTCCCGTCTGATTTCCTCCGTCGTCGATGTACGCTTGATCGAACGATCAAGTATGTGTTAGTGCAGGTCAATTACGAGATTTGCGGATCGCCGTAAGATGTTAAATACTTTTTCACGATGTACGACACTCGTCCTGTAACATTTCCAATGTGGTCCCACTTCGAATCACATCCGTCGACTCGATGTGTATCCGTCGTTCATTCTTGCGTCCGTACTCTTTTGATTTATTTGTCGAAGCGCACAATTTTGTCCGTCTGATAAGCCGTGTGTCACAAGAAGGTACATTACACTCTTTTGTATTGCTGCCACTGTCACACTATTAAAGGTAAGTATTACAAAGACTTATACAATAATATTTGAAGTCCTTAAAACTCCCCTCACAACCTCATCTACTAAAGAGTAAAACTTTCAAACACAACACTCACTTTAAGCTTTAGACTCAATATTTTACTGTTTGCAGATCTTTTTATTCTTATGAAAGAACATACAAAAGCAATAACTTCTAAAATATTCAGAGTTTAAAAATTCCCTCTCAGAACCTTCACTAGTAAACATCCAAAACTTTACAAAAACAACATTAACGCTAACAGTTTGTGTAATTTAGCTAACAATTTGAGTTAAAGTTATAATTCTCGTAACCGGAGTATATGTAATTTAGCTAACATTTATAATTTAAATATCAATTCCTGTTAGCGTTAAGAGTTTGTGTAATTTGGATAATAATTCGTGTTAGCGATAACGATTAAGGTAATATAGATAACAATTAATTTTAGAGCTAACAGTTTGTGTAATTTAGGTAAAAATTTCTGTTTAGGTAACAATTCTTGTTAGCGCTAACAGTTTGAGTAATTTAGATAACAATTTTGGCTAATTAAGATAAAAATTGTTGTTAGCGCTAACAGTTTGTGTAATTTAGGTAACTATTCAGGTTTTAACAATTTGTGTAATATAGAAAACAATTCCTGTTAGCTGTAACAACTTTTGTAACTTAGATAACAATTATTGTTAACATTTTGTGTAATTTAGATAGCAATTCCAATTAGCGTTAACAGTTTCTGTTATCTAGATAACAATTCATAACAATTTACGTTAGAGCTAACAGTTTTTGTAAATTAGGTAACAATTTGTGTATTTTACGTAACAATTTCTGTATTTTACGTAACAATTTCTGTTTAGGTAACAATTCCTATTAATGCTAACAGTTTGTGTAATTTAGCTAATTATTATAATTTGAATAAAATTGTTGTTAGCATTAATAGTCTGTGTAATTTAGGTAACAATTCCTCTAAGCGCTACTATAAATGTAAGTTAGATAAGAATTCGTGCTACTTTGTGTAATTTAAATAATAATTTATGTTAGTGCTAAATAACAATTCATGTTAGCGCTTACTGTTTTTGTAATTTAAATAACAATTTTTTTTTAACGCTAATAGTTTGTGTAACAATTTATGTTAGCGCTAACAGTTTGTGTAATTTAGGTAACAATTGTTGTTACCGCTAACATTTTGTTTTATTTACTTAACAATTGTAATTTAGATAACAATTTTTATAAGCGCTAACAGTTTGTGTAATTTGGATTAAAATTTCAGTAAGCACTAACAGTTTCTGTAATTTAGATAACAATTTCAGTATGTGTATTTTAGATAACAATTTGTTAGTTCTAACAGTTTGTGTAATTTAGATAACAATTAGCGCTAACACTTTGTGTAATTTAGATAATGTTGAATTTAAAGCGTTGTCCTCATTAGATGGGGTTGTGAGGAGGAGTTTAAGACTTAGAATATTTTGTCTAAGTCTTAGGGTAAAACTTACCTTCATGGGTGTACACTAACATGATGGACATTAGAGTGTACTGTACTTCTACAAATACACGCGTCGTCATCTGAGACCTTTTCAAATAGCCCAAAAAGGAGCCGACACTAACCTACACGTGTTGACCATGTTGTTCCATGATTACCAGTACAGGTGGAGCTGCAGTAGTAGTTGTAGAAGTAGATATGTTTTTCATTAAAAGCTAAAAAGAATCCTACCAAATAGCAGTTTTCTAAATACTACAGAATCAGACTCACAACTCCAAATACAACCAAAATCAGCATACAATTAGATCACGATGCAAAGTGTCAATTCGCAAAATTGCAGCATAAACAGTTAAGTAAACTATAAGATATAGAAGCTGAAAGTGTCCAAAAAACTACCTCTAAGTTTCCATATTCTCAATAATGGATAATACATTTTTTCTAAGTCCTAAACTTTAATCTAACTCTAATCAACAACTAACACTTGGCTCTATCGCACTGCACTACAAAATGACAAGGTACCGAAATTGTACGACATTGTACTCACAGTACTTAAAAAAACCCTAATTTCGGTTAGTCGTAATCAAAGTGACGAAACACAAAGTATAAATGCGCTAAAAACAAACCAATGTGTTTCAAATATTTTCAGTTTCCGATTGTTTTTTAAAAGTACGGTCTACCTGTGTATTGATATTTGTGTATTTTCAGGGTCTATATTAGGATAGAAAAAGGCAAGTGCAGTTTGGCTCTAACTCCCTTCTCCAAGCCCCCACACTTGTTGTAGTCACTAAAGGTTGGATAAAGAGACATCTATGGCGGCCTATGCCCACTAGAGAGACAGGAAGTAGACTTGGTAGGTTTTACTAAAAAGGGATTTGACGGACCTAAGAATTAATTCTGGTATCTACCGTCCATCAAGTCACGCATAGCTATTAGCTTTGTCCATTAAGCCGAAAACTAGTGTTGCAATATAATGCGTTTGAAGGGAACCGGATCACTAAATGGAGGAATGCTCTTGTTTGGAAGAACTTAGAAGTTGGAATGTGGATGAGGAGGGAGAAAGGGAAGAGGAGAAAGAGGATGAAGAAATTTTGGAGCTTCTTCACATCGCTAGAATGAGAAAGAGAGAAAGTACGCAGAAATTCCATGAAAGCAACAGTGTGCTTTTGGAGGTGTAAGGGAAGTAAAGGAAAGGGAGGTACTTGAGGGAGTTAGAAATAATGAGGATAATTTTATAGATATGTTGGAAATAGAAAAAAATTCGGATAGGGAGACTTCAACGGATTTCGAGAAAAGGGGAGAAGTAAAACTAGAGGAGGTTGTAAAGGATAGGGGAGAAGAAAAATATTTAATGAAAGGTTTAGGGGAGGAGAAATATTTATTGGGAATAAAGTTAGAAAGTGATAGTGGAAAGAATTCCATGGGAGAGAGTGAAAAAGTTTAGAAAATGGGATGAGTATCATGGATAAAAATATGAGTACAAAAGACGTAGAACTTATGAAGAACTTAGCAGGGATACTTGTATTTTTCGAAAAATTTGGGGGGTAGTGGAATTGATATCACTAATGGGAGTGATGCTATCCATGAAAGTCAACCTGTAAAAGGGTTAGCATATGAGTGTGTGTTGTAGATTGGAGATGTGGCTAGTTTTTTGAACTGCAAGGAAAAAATCGGATTTTGTGTGGATGGAAAAGAGATGAGGTGGATAAAATCTTTGCTCGGATTTATGAAAAGTGAGGTGCTAAATAAAATGTGTGATCAGCAAGATGGAACGTCTATTTCAGCTCATCTAATAGACCTTTTAAAATATGATGGTATTTTCTTAAAGTTTTATAAAAGGAAAATGAAAAGGAAAAAGAAAAAGAGGGAGCGGGTGTTTGTTTTCATTTTTGTGTGGGAGTTGAATAGAAAAAGACTAGAAAATAAAGGGAGTGTTGATATTTGTGTATTTTCTAGGTCTATTTTAGGATAGAAAAAGGCAAATGCAGTCTGATTTTAACTCCCTTCTCCAAGCCCCCACACTTGTTGTAGTCACTAAAGGCTGGATAAGGAGAAAGAGCCATGGCTGCCTATGCCCTCTAGAGAGACATGAAGTACACTTGGTAGGTTTTACTAAAAAGGGATTTGACGGACCCAGGAATTGATCCTGGTACCTACCGTTCGTCAAGTCACGCGTAGCTATTAGCTTTGTCCATTAAGCCTAAGACTACTGTTGCAATACATAGCGCTTGATAATTACTTAAATAGTTACATGTAGACTAATTTTATTTACGAGAAATAGATACATAGTGCATTGATACAGTTTCATATAGTACGGAGTACGGTAAGATGAAGAAACACATACTGCGCACTTGTTTCGATAGCGAAACAAATATCGCGCATCAATTTTGAACGGCAATAATTAAATGCCAGTTTTGATCGAACGACCGGATTGATGCCGAGATTGCGGTGTAGGTTTTTGGCTGTTTCCGGTCACAGCCACATCAATTGACACGTGGCATAACCACATTGACTTGCGGAATCTCCGAGGATTATATGAACAAATCCAGATATGCCATGTATCGACTTTTTTGCCATGTCGTACGATGGCTGTACAAAAGGTACACTGACACCTGTACCTTTAAGTACAATACATTGCTCCGATTGGTCCGTAACTCAGTACTAGAGGGTTTAGAGAGGAGTTTTAGGACTTAGAATATTTTGGTAGGTAGCCACATCTCTCCCAAAGAACATCTGTATAAATCGGCAAACTTTGCCATTTAACATAACCTCATTTAGATAACCATTTTCAATGATTTTTTTTGCTACAGACTGAAGGGAGTCTAAGCTACACAAGGGTGTAGTCGGTCAGAGTGTTTTCTTGCCAGGGTGACTGCATTTCTTAGGGCAAGTCAAAGTGGGGAAAGTTATCCAAAACTCATATTCTAACTTTGCATTCTGTGGTGGAATAGAGCACACAAAAAGTCTTGTTTCACGAGGTGAAGCTGTAATGGGGTTTTGATTGTCAAGGGGTCAATCATTTAGGTTTATATTTACTTGGAGTCAGCACTATCTAGATTAGCTTCTTTGGACCTGCGAATTCTCTATGAGAATGGAGCCTATAGAATTACACTGTGCGCGTACAGTTGTACTAAGTCACCTTTGGTCCCCGCACGCATCTCGTCGATTCGATTCGTTACTATTTTTCTACAACCACTGGTGCAGGTGGAGGAGCAGCAGTAGTAGTAGAAGTAGACATGATACACTCTTAGAAGCTATCAAGAATCCTACCAAACAGATGTTCTTAAGTGCTCACCACTTCTTATACAAGCATCCAAACCTCACCAAACTCTATCAGAATATAGAGTAGAATAAACACTGATAACTCCCAAAGTAATAGCAAAATTGACCCGAGAACACTCAAGATATAATACTCAGAAGTTTCCCAAAAACTGTCTGCAGTTTTACTACATGGAAGTGTGGATGCATTATATTTTATGAGTCCTAAGTCTTATACTTTTGTTGTACCGGAAATACTAGTGTACCTGAGAGGTACGTCAAGCTGCCAAGCTAATACTAAGCTACCACTAAGCTACCACTGAGCTACCACTGAGCTACCACTAAGCTACCATTGAGCTACCACTGAGCTACCCACTAAGTTACCACTGAGTTCCCACTAAGTTGACTAGAATCGTATCTATCGCAGTTGCTCTATCCAGTACAGAATCACATTAAGAATATCAGACGTTGCGTTGTCCGTACGGACCATATCAAATATAATCGTGGTTGCCTTGTTCTGTCTGTGTTGCAGCTTCGCTGCTGCGCTGCTCTATTGCTGCGATGCTCTGCTGTATAGCAGCTGCGCTGCTGTATAGCAGCTGCGCTGCTCTGTTGTATAGCAGCTGCACTGCTCTGTTTGTATAGCAGCTGCGCTGCTTTGTCTGTAAAGCAGCTGCGGTGCTTTGAGACTGAAAGCTTTCCAAAAAGACAATACTCCCCTAAAGCTTTAGACTCAGTATCTCGGCGTAGCTGCAGTAATAAACTAGCGCAGTATCGCAGCATAACAATATAGCAATTAGCAAGTCACCCAGTCCCACTACCTCACAATGGTGGAATTATCGCAGAGTGGCAGTATAGCAGTGCAGCAATTCAACTATTCACTTAATCCCACTGCGTCCCTACAATACTTCAGCTTAGGAGCAGGAAGGGCTTTAGTGAGCATATCAGCAATCATTTTTGCATCTGGCAAATAACATAATTTAATCATTCTAGAGTACACCTTTTCTCTTACAAAGTGTAATCGTACATCCATGTGCTTGCTTTTGAAGTGATGACTTGGGTTAGAAGCAATGGCAATGGCAGCCTGGTTATCACACTAGATCACCTGTGGACCAGCTTGCATGTATCCTAGTTCTTGTAACATGGATTTTACCCATAAGAGTTCTTTGAGGGCCGAGCTTGTTGCCATATATTCTGACTCCATTGTCGACTGTGCTGTAACCTTTTGAAGTTTGCTGCTCCAACAGCAAGTACTGTTCCCAATTTGTAGAACAAATCCCGTGGTGGATTTCTGGCTTGGCATGTCGCCATAGCTTGCATCACTCCATGTTTGCAGCTTGACTTCTCCTCCGCCTAGAGTGAGTTGGAGATCTTTAGTTCCTGCCAAATATCTTAAGACTCTCTTTGGTGCATCAAGATCAGATTTTCTCGGATTTTCTAGACTCCTACTTAGTACCCCGACTGCTGTAGGAATGTCAGGACGGGTACAGTTCATGAAGTATATTAAGCTTCCCACTATTTGTCTATAAGGTATTTTTGTCATATGATCAATCTCCCCTGATTCTAAATACTCGCTAACAATGACACCTGGTTCTGTCTCTTCTCCCTCTAACTTCTGCCGAAACTCCATTGGAGTTAAACATCCTTTTGCCCCCCACATTCCGTACTCATCTAACATGTTTCCTATAGCCTCTTTTTGAGTCAATTTTATTATTTTCTTATTTCTATCCCTCTCTACCTGGATACCCAAAATATATTTTGCCTCACCGAGGTCTTTCATCTCGAACCATGAGTTTAGAGCAGTTTTGATTTTGTTCATTTCAGCCATTGATTTGCTAATTAATAGCAAATCATCTACATATACTGCTATATACACTATCCCATTTTCACCCTTTAGAACGTAGACAGAGTGATCAAAACTTATCCTTTGAAATCCTAGACTAGTCAAGAATTCATCAAGCTTTATATTCCACTGTCTGGGGGCCTGTTTTAGGCCGTACAAAGATTTTAGCAACTTGCATACTAAGTGCTCTTTTCCTAGTTCCACATACATTTCAGGCTGCTGCATATAAATGGTCTCTCTAGTTCTCCATGCAAAAAGGCCGTTTTTACATTCATCTGATGAATTTCCATATCTTCTATAGCAGCTAGGGACAGCAAAATCCTAACTGTTGGAAATCTTACAACCGGAGAAAATGTTTCTTCAAAATCGATTCCTTCCTTTTGATTGTACCCCTTTGCCACAAGTCTGGCCTTATAGCGTTCAATGGTGTTATCGGGATTTAACTTCACCTTGAATACCCATTTCATGCCGATCGCTTTTCGGTCTGGAGGAAGGTCCACGAGCTCCCATGTTTGAGCCTCCATGATAGACTTCATTTCGTCGTTTGCTGCCTCAATCCAGTGATTCCGCTCTGGTGTTGGGAAGGCCTCTTGGATGGTCAAGGGCTCCCCTGAGCTTGCCGAGTAGGCAAAGTGAGAGCTTGCTTGCAGGCGGCTGCTTGATCTTCTTCCCCGCGGAAATTCTGAGGCTGAGATCGTCGGATGCCGCGCATTGCCCTGATTGCGCTGGTTGCGATCCGTGTCTTGCTGATTGCGCTGGTTGCGATCCGTCTGTTCGTGATTGCACTGGTTGCGATCCGTGTGTATTGACTGCTCTTGGTCCGTCTGGACCCGAAGTTGGTGAGGAAGTTGGAGAGAGTGTGATTCCGGAGTCATTACCAGAGTTTGTGGAATCTGCGGGACAATTTCCTGCATGCAATCTAAGATGACATACTCCTGTACTTTTTGTTGCTTTTGTTGCTCTGTCAATTGAAATAAATCTATGGAGTCTAGTTCATCCTTAACAATGATGTTTCTAGCTACAACTATTTTCTGCCTTTCAAACACAATGACTCTATAACCTTTTGAGTGATCATCATATCCTAACAGAATACCCGGTAATCCCTTCGGTTCCATTTTCCATCTATCTATAGACGTATCCAATATAAAGCATTGACTACCAAAGACCTTGAAATGGCTAACATCTGGTTTGCTACCTCTCCAAATTTCGTAAGGAGTTGTTTCTACCGATCTTGAACGTATCCTATTTTTAATATAAACTGCACAATTTAGAGCCTCAGCCCAGAATTTCGGATCCACATTTTTATCTGCGAGCATAGACCTAGAGATTTCCGTGAGAGTTCTATTCAGTCTTTCCGACACCCCATTTTGTTCTGGTGAATATGGAACGGTCAATAGATGACTAATGCCTTCCTCGAGTAAAAAGGTTTCAAATTTTTTCGATGTATATTCACCACCATTGTCCGATCTGAGCTGTAAAATAGATGTATTATGAAGTTTTTCAGCCCATGCTTTATAGTGTTTGAAGTGACCAAACACTTCACTCTTCTCTTTCATGAAGTAAACTTTTGTAAACCTGGAGAAATCATCTGTGAAGGTGACCATATATTTCATCCCTCCAGCAGATGGAACCTTCGCCGGACCAAAGACATCCGAATGAATTTGTTGTAATAGTTTCGTTAACCGATGCTCAGACTCCTTAGGAAACGGCAATCTGTGGATTTTGCCTAAAGCGCAACCATCGCAAGTTTAAACTGGCCCATATGTGATTGATACACCCTCTATTTTGTCAGCAATGACCATTTTCCTCAAACTATCATAATTAACATGGCCTAATCTTTTATGCCACAACTCATTTGAGTGCAAAACACCGGAGTACAAGACATCATTCTCCTTTGTATTAGCCATATCCATGCGATACATCTTGCTACTATACCTAGTACCTGTAACTGCAACCTTGCCATTTTTGCTAACAACCTGCCGACCATTTTTCAAATTAACCTCAAAGCCTTTGCTCTCTACCAACGACGTAGAAAACAGATTTTCTTAAAGTCAGGTACAAATAAGACATTGTGAAGAGTCCTTTCAATTGCTTTTCCTTCTACATCAACTAGTAAGGACACATCACCCACAGCACGAGTTTGGACACTCATTCCACAAGCATAATAAATATTTTTCTCCGGCGTTGCTTTCAGATTTTTGAAGATGGTCTTGTTCCAACACATGTGGGCTGACGCTCCTCTATCCATTATCCATCCTGGGTCCTTCGTGCCCTCCATTGCAGCCGCCATAGCGAATAGATCCGTATCGTCCTCCGTAGAAACCGTCAAAGTCTCGTCTTGGAGAGACGAAGAAGCCGAAAATAGTGCATTTCCACGAGGCGGAGTCCCCGTGAAGCCTTTGTAAAACTGGCTTTGTTGCCATCCTGGCCGGTATAAACCTGTATCGTTAGCTTTTTTAAGCTTAGGACAAAATTTGTATCCATGACCTCTCTCAGTACAATAAAAGCATGTATTTTTGGATTGTCTATTTCCACTTTGATTAAAATGTCTGAACTGATTAAACTGATTCCTTTGCTAATTAATCTCTCCTTTTCTCTCAAAGTCTGAATTAAAAGCCTCTACTTGCTCAACATTGAGAATATTGATGTAGCTTCCTCCTCTAGTAAAATATTGATGGCTAACTCTAAAGTCCAGCTAGCTTTATCTTTCTGTTTGAGCATGTCAGATGCTCCTTTCATACTACGAGGGAGACCCCTCATGAGCAATGCTGCCTGTTGAAACGGAGGAAACACCCCACCTGCACAAGCATGTGCATCTACAAGGATACGAAATTTGTTAGAATATTCTACCATTGTACCGCTAGTGTACTTTTAGTCCCAAATTTTTCCAGCCAATAGAAGCTCTTCCTGGACATTGGCCTTTTCATAATCACTTTTAAGAGATTTCCAGATATCAATTGCTTTTTTCATCTTTATCCGAGACATAGCTAAGTCCTCAGATATACAAAATTTCAGGATAGACCGAGCTTGCGTATTTTTCTTAGACCATGACGGATCAGATTTATCCAGCGAACCATCTAATATATCTAAAAGACTGACATTTTCAAAATGTGTTTCCACCATATCCGCCCAGTAAACATACTTATCCTCGGAAAAGATAGGAATTCTTGATGACAGGCCCATAACCTGTTGTTCTACAACCACCGGTGCAGATGGAGGAGCAGCAGTAGTAGTAGAAGTAGACATGATACACTCTCAGAAGCTATCAAGAATCCTACCAAACAGCTGTTCTTAAGTGCTCACCACTTCTTATACAAGCATCCAAACCTCACAAAACTCTATCAGAATATAGAGTAGAATAAAAAGTGATAACTCCCAAAGTTATAGTACAATTGACCCGACAACACTCAAGATATAATACTCAGAAGTTTCCCAAAAACTGTCTGCAGTTTTACTACATGGAAGTGTGGATGCATTATATTTTATGAGTCCTAAGTCTTATACTTTTGTTGTACCGGAAATACTAGTGTACCTGAGAGGTACGTCAAGCTGCCAAGCTAATACTTAGCTACCACTGAGCTACCACTGAGCTACCACTGAGCTACCACTGAGCTACCACTAAGCTACCATTGAGCTACCACTGAGCTACCCACTAAGTTACCACTGAGTTCCCACTAAGTTGACTAGAATCGTATCTACCGCAGTTGCTCTATCCAGTACAGAATCACATTAAGAATATCAGACGTTGCGTTGTTCGTACGGACCATATCAAATATAATCGTGGTTGCCTTGTCCTGTCTGTGTTGCAGCTTCGCTGCTGCGCTGCTCTGCTGCTGCGCTGCTCTGCTGTATAGCAGCTGCGCTGCTGTATAGCAGCCGCGCTACTCTGTTGTATAGCAACTGCGCTGCTCTGTCTGTATAGCAGCTGCGCTGCTTTGTCTCTAAAGCAGCTGCCGTGCTCTGAGACTGAAAGCTTTCCAAAAAGACAATAGTTACCAACGGTACACGTTATTCTGTACAAGTAATTTTTCCCAAATGCGCGCTTTTAATTCCGCCCGTACGATCTTGTGATTCTGCTCGTTCTATAGTCAACCCGTGTATGTTGTTGTCGGTGCTCATCTAGAATATTTGCACAAGCGTTAGATACTGACCCGTGTCCTTGTAAACGTACAACATAATTTGTTATTGTAACACTAATAAAGGTAGGTAATACAATTTGACTTAGTTAAAAATATTATAAGTCCTAAAATCCTCCTCACACTATTATCTACTGAGATCAAAGCTTTGATTTCAACACATCCCTAAAGCTTTAGACTCACCTAGTCACTTAGTCTAATAACATCTCTCCAAAACTGCAACTTTGGTGCGAGGAGAGCCTTGGTTAGCATGTCTGTGACAATTTTTTCATCAACCAAAGAACACAACTTGAGGACTCTAGCAAGCACATTTTCTCGAAGAAAGTGTAACGTGATATCCCTGTGCCAACATTTAAAGTGATGGCTAGGATTGGAGGCAATGGCAATGGCAGCCTCGTTATTGCACCAATTTACTTGAGGTCGAGTTTGCATGTACCCAAGTTCTTGTAGAAATGCCTTTACCCATAGGGGCTCTTTAAGTGCTGAGCTTGTAGCCATATACTCTGCCTCCATTGTTGACTGTGACGTGACCTTCTAAAGCTCGCTGCTCCAACAACATGTTCCATTTCCAATCGGCAAGACAAAACTAGTTGTTAATTTTCTTCTAGGCATTTCGCCATAGCTAGCATCGCTCCAAGTCTGCAATTTCACTTTTCCACCTCTGAGAACAAGTTTGAGGTTCTGAGTCCCTGCCAGGTATCTCAGAACCCTGTTTGTGGCTTCCCAATTTGATTTCTTCGGATTTTGCAAGCTTATACTTAGAACACCAACAACAGTTGCGATATTCAGCCTCGTGCAATTCATAAAGTAGATGAGGCTGCCTTCTACCTGTATGAATGGTTTATGTTGTTTTGGAAATGTTTGTTTCGTGCGTACAACACACTTTCTGCGCACTCAACATTTCATGCATAATTTATTAAATGAATTCAATGTGGTTTTACAAATGGATTTTTAGGTTGAGGGAGAAATGAAATTAATTGAAGTTCGACGTACAAAATAACAATTTGAGTGAAGGGAACCAATGTACGTAATTTATAGAATGCATTGGAGAAATGGACGGTAGATCGCGAAGCGATCCGACATTAGATATTCAGAGAGGTTAAAATGGTACATCGCACGTATGAAACATAATGCGACGGTGGCATTTATAGAAAATGACGCGACAGTAAAAATAATTTTATTTGACAGGTGTACTTCAAATTTGGTAGTAACAAGCTTGTGTGCGTTTTCGGACACCTTTATTTCCCTTAGATCTTCGGAACCCTTTCTTCCTGTACGCACCTCAGCGTACAGCGAAGGAGGCACACAGAACCGGACCAGATCAAAGGGATTTCCTCAACTGAACGGAACAAACTTTATTTCGCGCCTACTAGAGGCCAAAAAGCCAAGTTATTTCGCTTCAAAGATTTCAGTCTGTAACATGTAGTCAGTTGCCACTTGACCTTTTGGGGGTCACATTGTGGAACGCCACGTAACTTTTTGGATAGTCATTTAAATTTGGTTGTCTTATGTCAGTAGGAATATAGTTCAAGTCCAACTGACTTTTTGTCCATTAATTAGGTCAGGACAAAATCTGGCATTTAAGCGTCATTTTCAGTACTTAGTCATATTGACGTGGAACCAACTTTGACTTCCAGCAGGAAATCTAACCGTGGCTAGAAGCACAACTTTTTACCCTAAGCGTAGTACAGCTGAATTTGTCTTTTGTCAGTTTGATACCATTTGCTTTCCGCTAATTGGTCCCTGTATTGCTTTCACTTTTTGGACTTGAAGTGGACAAACTTGGATGTATAAGGCACTTGGGGCCGAAGGAGAGAGGTTGCTTTTTAGTAGTGTCTTGTGTGAAAAACCTTAGTGAAATTCCAAACAAACCTATCTTTTGGAGAATCTTCGTTGTGCTTGATTGCTTGACTGTATTGCCATCTTTGTTTGGATTTGTCTTGTTTGGAGATCGTAGTTCGGGCGGGTAGTTAACACTATCAATCCTTTTGGGCGATCTTGACTTTTTGCTATTGAAACCGAGAAGAGTCCTGTCGTTTTCGATCTGCTAAAACCAAGTGGTGAAGGAGAATCATACTTGTCTTCGGTGCCTAAGGGAGATATTTTGTCTTCCCTTGGTGTCATCTTGGCTTTCTAAGGTATGTTGAGCTTTCTTTGCCATAATTCTTCATTATATCTTTTATTCCAATTTAAGGGGTAAGGTGATATTGTTAAATTTGAAACAGCTAACCATTTCTATTTTTATTTTTTTCGCGTGGAAGTTCATTTGCACTCCGCCGGTAGTTCTTTTTGGATTTTACTTTGGTCTTTCCGAAACCGGTTTCTCGCATCCAGAGTACTAAAATAGTGGGTTCTGAGGGTATTAAAGTTAGACTTCCAGTGAATAAGCACAGTACTGAAAAGGCCACCTTTGTCTACTCAGATTAGAGGAGATAGGAGCTTTGACTCAGGAATCTCTCTTAGTGGAAGGGGGTTTTATTTTCTCCTTTTATATTACTTCCTCCTTCTAGTGGTTACTATCCTATGGGAGGAGGAGAGGCTCAGGATATGGAACCCCCAGAGTTACACCTAAGGAGAGAGTTAGGGAAGACGGGTCTGCCCTTGGAGGGGGCTCTTTTAGGCCCGAGGAAGCAGTTCAGACAGCTCCCATGTTTGAATCTCCACTCAAAGGACTAGCCGAGGAAAACGTTCCTCCTACTCCTTTGTCCTCACTCCCCTAGAGTTCCATTCTCTATCGGAAGCGGCTTGAGCCCAAGCTGAAGAAAAAAGAAAAATATCTCCCACTTCCCGACAAAAGCGGTTGGCCCATACAATCCAGTCCCCAGGCATCTGCCGGAGGTTAGATACCATACTTGAACCAAGATTCACATGGCCGAGATTCCAATAGATACTGCTGTGTTAGCCGATCCCTGTCGTCCTGGTCGTAACGAACTTCTTGCTCTACATGATGTCCATGAGTTGAAGGTGAAAAAGGAGTTGGTTCAATGAGTGGCTTGTGCCGATCGAGCTCGGGTGGTTAGACCCGTGTGTCGTGCATGAGAGAATAGAAAGAGCGAACATGCATCCCAACCAGCAAAGTCATGCTCCAAACATATATACAAACGAAAATGAATGAGATGGGCAAAAGGTATATACAACATGCAAAAGAATAAATGTGAAGATGACCAAAAGACGAAGCAACGAAAGCATGCTCTATTGAGAACATTTTTATGCAACTTCTGGGTTCTCGGATCACCGATGGAACACCTACTCATATTTAATATCCTAAGTGAAGAACGATCCCCTCATAAGAAGGGAAAAATAAGAAAACCAGTAGAAGTGTAAATAAGAAAACGTACAACATATATGGAAAACGGGTAGAGTAAGTAAAAGCAAACATATATACAAACCTCGTACTGAAACGACCAACCCTACGTACAAGCGAGAAAGATA
>JBBHKE010003070.1:137557-208393 GCA_037447655.1 Zygnema cylindricum | reverse complement strand
GATTTTGGGAGAGGGGGAGGGTAAGGGCAGATTTGGGGAAGAGGGTGAGGAAAAGGAGGGGGAAATGAAGGATTTTTGGGAGAGTGGGAGGGAAAGGGCAGATTTGGGGAAGAGGGAGAGGGAAAGTAGGGGGAAAGGAAGGATTTTTGGGAGAGGGGGAGGGAAAGGGCAGATTTGGGGAAGAGGGAGAGGGAAAGGAGGGTAAAAGGGAGGGTTTTTGGGAGAGGGGAAGGAAAAGAGCAGATTTTGGGAAGAGGGTGAGGGAAAGTAGGGGGAAAGGGAGGATTTTTGGGAGAGGGGGAGGGAAAGGGCAGATTTGGGGAAAAGGGAGAGAGTAATTGGAAGATTTTTTGTTTTGTTTATTATTTTAAAGCTTAACGTCAAGAATTTTATTCGTACCTATGTTGTGGCATCCGTGTCACCACAACGATGACCTTAGTCGCCTTGAAGTTTGGTCCAGTTTGTTAGAAAAAAACCCAAAAAAAACGACGAAACCCCATTGAAAAGTTGAGAGGGAGGGGAAACATGAAAGAAGAGGTCATAATATTTACTTGCGTTTTTTCTGAAAATGTTGAAAATGGGAAAAAAAAAATCTAGTGGCCACCAGCGCACCATGAAGAATAACTGTGTGGATGAGATTCCAAAAAGAAAGATCTTTTTTCCGTGGTCTGTCCGCATTTGCCGTTAGTTTGATATCCTTTATGTTTTTGCATCAGGGTCACGCTTTCAACCATAAATGTGGTGAATTGACTCTAATTTGTTCAGGTTTTAACCTTAGTTGTTCAATATGGGCGTTTTTTTTATTTTTTCCCATAGTTGTTCACGGCGTTTCGTGCGGCGATTTGTCCGGCAGATCATACATATGGCGTAACAGCACGAAAAATCGTTAATCGTTAATGAATTTTCTTGCGTCTTCCGCACATATAAAAATTGGTTTACATATACTTTGATTTGTACATTATGCATCTGATTCGATCTCTTTTAGTCATAGTCGAGTACAATTTTGTTACAATTAGATGCGTTTCCCGTTATATTTCTGTTCAGTTTACTAGACAGAAAGTACTACGAAGTGCAACGTATCTTTTAGTCAAATTTCGTACTTTTTTGGTACAAAACCATACAGTTACTGTACATACAGTTTCCGTGAATTAGCCGTTCAGTTAACCGGACAGAAAGTACATCGCGTTTTTTTCCGATTTATTCAAAAGTCACGAATTATACGTTTTAATCGGAAAAAAGGAAAAAATCACACGATTTGAACAACTATGTTTTTTGCAGTTTCTACGTATTGTACGTGACTTTTCAAAAATACGCAAAAAAACGTCTACTGTAAATTGAAATTGACATTTTACGGAAACTAATAAAAAAATACTGTAACAGTTATTTTTTTTACGGAAACTGTACGGTACACCGTGAATCGTTATTAGACTAAAGAAATTATTAGTGTCAAAAATTAAATAGTGTCATTGATATTAATTTAGTGCTGGAGACGTGGCAGATTATGGTCCACGTCCTTAAATAGTATAACTTATTCTACTTAAGGTATCGATGTCAAAATTTTGGGGCGCCGATATAGAGTACATAAGTCTAATAACGATTCAAGGTGTAGTTTACAAAAAAGATTCGATGCACGTATCCGTACTTTCTGTTCAGTAAACCAAACAGAATGTACATGGATTGTATGGGAAAATAATGTGACGTCTACAAATATTTCCAAAACGAGACGTTGCGGTGTCACACTATTTGAGCGCCGTGAGTTCAAATTTTGTATGGGCGTCTTCTTCAAAATTCGAAAAGAAGCCGCCCTTATTACTTAAACAGCTGAATGCGAAAAATCACAGAAGACGCCATTACCGACGCCACGACAATAGTTAGTAAACTGTTAAATAAAGAAGATTTAGAGTAAAAATAGTTAAAAGACATATATGTATTTTTTTTTTGTTCTAATGGGATTGTTTTTGTATTTTTTATCAATGTGTTACTTCGTGCAATGTTGAATGATGAAAAATGGAATCTGCATTTAGCCTGACTTTGTTTTTTTGAAGTTGCATGTTCGCGGAGAAGTAGAGGGAGAAGGCCATGGCTGCCTGTCTGTTAAGCAAACAGGCAATTTTATTATTAAAAAAATGCAATTAGCAAGATTTGAACCTGCGCCTATGTACGCGCGCCTATGTACGTCGTCTGAATTCATCGATACACTCGTCCTTAACCAGTTGATGTAGATGTTTTGATACATACATGAAGTGTGATAATAATATAATTACATAATGTTTTTCACCGCTCTTTTAACGCAAAGCGTACAAACTGCGGTACATGTTCAATTCAATTTCTTTTAAATGTACGGATTTGTTCGGAAAAATGTGATTAAGGTTTTTTACGATTTTTTCAAATCGACCTCTCCAGTTTCGTACGCGCGTACGAAACGTGCGTAAAATAAGTTTTGAACAACTATGGTTTTAACTCTAATTTCTGGCCATTTCCCAAAGTGAACCCATTTTAGAGTGAATATGAACTCTAATATGTTCAGTTGTTGGGGAAACGATCCATTTTTAGTGTACATGAATCTAAAATAGAGTGCACGTTTACTCTATTATTTACAAAAAGATCTAAAATAGAGTACAACGGTACCTAAATAGCGTAAATTTTCAGTCAATTTGCTATATAGTTAAGTCTCAATCAGTATCTTTACGTAACAAAGGCAATGTCGCGGATATAAAAAGGTTTATTTGTTCACGTAACGACGAGAAAAATGTAAGTTTCAACGCGTGCGAACGGGCTTTTCTAAACTCGTTTTTACTTTAAAGCACATGGCAATTTTTCGTGTGATAGCAAATATTTTATTAAAATATCCGTACTTGTATAATTAAAAAGTACGTTTTTATACGCACCGACACGTTCCGTACTCCACACGAATAAAAAAATACATAAATTAAAGTGTTGTACACTAATTGTTCATCTCGTAATTAGCGTACAGGAAAAATTAGTATCATTTACCATATTTTAGGTAAAACCCTCAAAATTTATGGGCGCCGAATTATTGTTCAACACGCTAAATACGATTGACGGTGTAGTATATGTATTTGTACAAAATATAAGAAATCATACGCCGTCGAGAATTATAGTATCCGTACATGCCATAGTAATTTACGTGCCAGACTAATCCCACTTATTTTAGCGCACGTTCTTATGCCTGCGCATCTTATGTAATTCATTCTTTGTAAATTTTCACTTGAAAAGGTACATTGATGTACGGTCTGACATCGACCGTACACCATACTATTTAGATTTTACTGTACTTTCGGGCTTTACGCTATTTTGTACGGTACTTTAATTAACGTCAAGGAAAAATTAAAATCATGTATCCTATTTGAAAAAAAAGTCAATATTTAGCAACCCAAATTAGAGTTATTGACACTAATAACGATTCGCGGTGTACTTTACAGTACTTACCTGAATCTTGCAACTTTTTGGCCCCCAGGGTGCCGAAGACGTCCACGACCGCTCGTTTAGGGTTTATTTTTTCGGTTTTTGTTTTTTTTTTTATTAAAAAAACAACCCAAAACCCTATTTCTCGTACCCAATCCCAAGAGGTGTCGAATGTCGGCGAGACTTGCCGCGAGGTGCCGAAGGTCCCACACTTGTATGGGCGTTTGTACTTACCTATACTGACTGTAGCGCGAAAGGGAGATGAAGAGTCTTGTCGTGCATGAGAGACTAGAAAGAGCGAACATGCATCCCACCCAGCAAAGTCATGCTCCAAACATATATACAAACAAAAATGAATGAGATGGGCAAAATGTATATACAACATGCAAAAGAATGAATGTGAAGATGACCAAAAGAATAAAAATGGAAGAATACTCCCCTAGCAAGAAGTGAATCCTATAATTTATACTCAGCCACAAGGTAGCCACTAGGCTCTTGGGTCTTCAACGTATTCTTTACAAGAGTTATCTCGTACAAAAGCAACGAAGCAAAATAAATAATTCCAACCAGAAACAAGGAAAACTCAAAATTCAGCCAAAATTCACCCTTCCATTCCCAACCGAAAATACAAACAACACAAAACAAACACCCAAACCGTCTAGTTGTCCGTGGGAAGGGCAGCCGGATCCGGATGCTTCTCCACACGAACTCCAATCCACCACTTCCCAAAAATGACACAAGTTGGAGGGAAACCTTCCGGACTTGGCTTTGAGCCGCGTGGATTAAAAGCGTGGGCAAAATTACAAGGGAGAATGTGCGTAAACTATCTAGCCTCTACCGCTAGCTAGCAAAAGAAAGGAAGAAACTTGAGCAATCGGTGAGAGAGAGAGCAAGAGAAAGCTCCGCCGCCAAGAGAAAATTCTTGTCCAAAAGCTAGAAATTCTAAGTCTGAAAATAGACTAAGTATTAGCTACGCTACGCCTACGCAAACCCTAACCTAAGTCTAGGCTAGTTCACATGAAAGAACTACTTAGAATGTTGGCCAATAGGCGGCCAACATTGTCTACCGCACGTTCCGCATAATCCACTGTCCGAGGGTAAAAACCCTCCCTAACTACATGTATGCGCGAACCTACATGGGTTCGCAACTTAAATAAACATATGTATCGAAGCGTCGCCCGGAAATCGCGATACGCCTCCAAACGATACTTCACGTCGATACTCCCAAAATCGCGTGCGTACGCACGAAACGAAACATATCGCACGAAATATATGGTATCGCACGAAATACTTGAAAAATGTGTACCTGCGCATGAAACGACATGGTACCACGCACGAAATTAGTATTTGTTCTATTAGACGTGTACGCGAATCGCGTACACATCAAACATAAATAAACCGGGGTCGCACGTGCGACCGAAAATCATACACGCACGCCGAAATATCGTGCGCGCGTGAATGAAATCACGCGCACGCCGAATATCGTTCTCGCGTGCACGATATCGTGAGCGTGGACACAATATTGCGCGTGGGTGCACCGTATTGTGCACGCATGCAGAATATCGCGCACGCGAGCACAATATTGTGCGTGCGTGCGCGATATCGTGTACGCATGCAAAATGTGGTGCGCGCATGCGTCCGATACCATGCGGTATGACAGCTGTCGTGCATGAGAGACTAGAAAGAGCGAACATGCATCCCCCCCAGCAAAGTCATGCTCCAAACATATATACAAACGAAAATGAATGAGATGGGCAAAATGTATATACAACATGCAAAAGAATAAATGTGAAGATGACCAAAAGAATAAAAAGGGAAGAATAGTCCCCTAGCAAGAAGTGAATCCTATAATTCCCCCCCCAGCTCCTTTGCTTGCGGAGGAGCTGGTCAAAATCGCTGGCAGCTCACGACAGCCATGGCAAAACCAATGGCCACCTGACATAGCTGTCAATAGAGGAACTAAACACTCCATGTGGAACCCTTGGTTACAATGGTCGCACAAGAGCATAGAAGTCTCGCCGTCTGCTCGTTTGCAAATGGTACATTCCGTCGCCTCTGTGATTGGCATCCTCATCGGATCCATATCCTGTGACAAATCTGGTAAGTAACAAGGTGCACAGTTCTTTGAATGCTCTCCAATTATCCTTGTATCCGCACCCTGCAAACCCAACATCCCATTAGCATATATTTCCACCACACGAAGAATGTGTGGTGAAACATCCGTGTCCAAAGTGTCGAAAGATTGTCGACGAAGGTACACGTAATCTCCAACTTGGTAAGATTTCAGTTGAGGCTTGTAACTGCCACTTCGCGTAGTGGCAAAGCGCAAGGTATCCCGATGTTGGGCAATCTGCAAATTATCAAAAGCCATGGGCATCTCACGAGCGAAAAGAAAGCACGGCGAGTTAGTTCTTCCAAGAATATGGTGTCAGACATTAGAGGCAAAGGTAAACTTGCTGCTTTCTGAATATTCCGACCGAGCAAGGGTGCTCGGCCGAAGAGAATATAGTACGGGCTGAAATTAGCCAAACTAGCCTGTACGGACATCCGGTACCCCATGGTGATATAGCCCAAGGATTCGTCCCAAACAGAGATGTGTTTCTCCAAACAATGCTTTCGAAGAGCCCGCTTGAAAGTTTGGACGGCTCGTTCCGCTAAGCCATCGGCTTGTGGGTGATCACGACTCGTCCGGCGATGATCAATTAAAGCTTCATCCAACATCTCTTGAAATTCCCCGCGGAACTCCGTACCCTGGTCCGTGAGAACCTCCGCAGGAGCTCCATAACGCATGAGAACGTGCTCTTTAAAAGCAGCAGTGGTCAATTTAGCGGTCTTGTGGGGAAGAGCGACCACATCTACCCACTTGCTAAAATTTTCAATCATTATCATGGTGTATTGTTTCCCCTTTTGAGATAAGGGAAACGGTCCGGCGAGATCCACAGACGAGCGATAAAACAATCCTCTGATGGGCAATGGTTGTAGAGACACCTGCCGATTACAAAAAGAGGTGAGTAGCCGGTCGCATGTGGCGCATTTATGGAGAATGGCCGCCACATCCGCCCGCATTCTAGACCACCAATAGCGTGCATGTACAAGGCTCAAAGTACGCTTGGTCCCATAATGGCCAAGCTCGGTATGTATCTGCTCAATCAAGGACAAACGCTTGGTTGGCCCGGGAACATGCCGATGACTGCTGTCCGCCAGCAATCGAACTAAAGATCCGCCGAGCCACAAAAAAATTTTGGCTCGTTTCTCCACTCCGTCTTCCTCCTCGGCGGTAGTACCGGGCCGAAGTGTTTGAGAGGAGAGGAAGAGGATTAATGGGCCGTCGCGCCACGGATCTGTGGCCGGTCGAGGGTGAGGAACAGAAGAGAGACAGCAAATGATATAGGCACCAGCCAACATTACTAGTACCTCATCCTCGTCGAAATCTTGTCGGACTCCGTTATCGGTGGTCCGAGGTAGTGGATTCCGAGAAATCCCGTCGGCGTTCAAGCTTAACAAATCGGGCCGATGATGATCTCAACGTCGTACTCTTGTAAAATTAAAGCCCATCGGGCAAGCTTCCCTGAAAGCTTATCGTTGGTCATCAACCAATGAAGGGGTTGATGATCAGTTAGGAGCGTGAATGGCTTGCCGTAAAGATAATGTCGAAAATGAACAATACCCCATACCGCGGCGAGACATTCACCCTCATAACTACTGTAATTAGATTCAGCTCGGTTATTGCTCCGGCTAGCGTATGCCACTACGTATTCCTCTCCATTCAACTCTCTTTGCGTTAAAATAGCCGCAATGCCTGGCTTCCCGAAATCGGTTTGTAGGCAAAAGGGAAGCTTGTGGTTAGGAGGTCGAAGAATGGGAGCGCTAGAGAGGGCGGTTTTCAGTTTTTGAAACGCTTCTACTTGGGCGGGTCCCCAAACAAAAGGCACTTCTTTTTTGAGAAGGTCATTGAGGGGAGAAGCAATCGTACTAAAATTTAGTACAAACCGACGGTAATAATTGGCTAGTCCGAGAAAAGCCCTCAGACTAGTGAGATCTGTGGGAGCTGGCAATTTCGTGATTGCCTCTACCTTAGCTTCCAAGGGGGTGATGCCCTCAGCCGAAATAAAATGGCCGAGGTAGGGCACTCCCTCCGCACCGAACGTACACTTGGCTGGGTGACACTTCAGCCCGACTTTCTTCAACTCGGTGAGAACCCACTCAATATGGCGGGCGTGTTCCTCGACCGTGGCGGAAGCGATTATCAAGTCATCGATGTAGCACCGGGCAAATTTACATCCACCCAGCACCGAATCCATGACTTTTTGAAACACGGCGGGTGCGTTTTTAAGACCGAAAGGCATGACTGCCCATTCCCACCGACCATCACTGCCCCAAAATGCAGTTTTATGCCGATCTCTTTCCTCGATTTCAATCTGGTTAAACCCTTGACGCAAGTCAAGAATGCTAAAGAACTTTGCACCACCTACATGGTCAAATATTTCCTCCGCTAGAGGCATAGGGTGGCGGTCTTGAACGGTCCGAGCATTGAGCTCTCGATAGTCCCCACACATTCTTCGCTCAGTAAAATTTCCGTCGGAATCTTTCTTCCTAGGCATGACTGTGGGGGCGGCAAAGGTGGAATCCGACCGATAGATTAGACCGGCTTCTTCCAATTCAGCGCATCTTTTGTCCACCATCTCCCATTCCATTTCAGAGAGACGGTGTTTCGGCTTAAAGATAGGTCGATCGTCTTCAAGGTCGATAGACATTTTGTAAGTAGAATGACGTCCAAGGTCATTCATGGAGAAAGCAAACGCATCTATATGACGGGTGACTGTGTCACTTAATAGTGCCTGTTCCGCCATTGTGAGACTGGAACCGAACTTCCACTTGGGCGTCTCCGGACTCTTAATAGTGAAAGCTTCCATTGCCTGAGCAAATGCAATTTGCTCATCGGCGATGAGTGAGTGGCCTAACTCGTATTTTACCGGAGTTTGCTGCAAGCAATTCACCCAATGGTGCCAGCTACGCGTCGGAAATGCAGCTGTCCAGTGCGGTGGAGGGCCAAGAAACGATGAAATTGTGGATTGAACGGCTGTATAGGCCGGGATTTCCCAAGACATATGACTGGGGTTGAGGAAATCATAGATGGAGATGTCCTTAACCGCCGGTGTGAGAGAAGGGAAGAGAAAAAACTGAAATGGATTTCCCTTTAGACTAGGAGAGGTGCGAGAGGAAACAAGCCGTGAAGGAGCCGCTATATTCCCCCCCCCAGCTGGTTGCACGGGGTGATTCTGTGCGTAGCGACCAGCTGCAAGGCCGAGACCTAAGACAAATGATAAAGATTGAGGATCCATGACCCTACCCAACAAAGTGCAACGCTGTCTATCCGTAAGGCCGGGGGCCGCAGTCGTGCCTGGAATAAAATGCATGAGATGTTCCCGTTCTGTGGCAGTAGGCTCCTCTAACTCTCCAGTGACATTATTCCGGAGCATGCGTGGATTGTTATGAGAAAAGAGCAGATTTGTGGAAGAGGGAGAGGGAAAGAAGGGGGAAAAGGAGGATTTTTAGGAGAGGGTGAGGGAAAGGAGCAGATTTGCGGAAGAGGGAGAGGGAAAGAAGGGGGAAAAGGAGGATTTTTGGGAGAGGGTGAGGGAAAGGGCAGATTTGGTGAAGTGGGAGATGGAAAGGAGGAAAGGGATGATTTTTGGAGAGGAGGAGGGAAAAGGTTAATTCGGGGAAGAGGGAGAGGGAGAGAAGGGGGATAGGAAAGATTTTTGGGAGGGGGGAGGGAATGGGCAGATTTGGGGAAAAGGGAGAGAGTAATTGGAAGAGTTTTTGTTTTGTTTATTTTTTTTAAACTTAACGTCAAGAATTTTATTCTTACCTATGTTGTGGCATTCTTGTCACCACAACGATGACCTTAGTCGCCTTGAAGTTTGGTCCCGTTCGTTAGAAAAAAACCCAAAAAAATACGACGAAACCCCATTGAAAAGTTGAGAGGGAGGAGATACATGAAAGAAGAGGTCATAATATCTACTTGCGTCTTGTCCAGAAAATGTTGAAAATGTGAAAAAAAAAGTCCCGTGGCCACCAGCGCACCATGAAGAAAACCTGTTTGGATGAGATTCCAAAAAAAAAATAAAAAATTCCGTGGTCCGTCCGCATTTGCCGTTAGTTTGATATCCTTTATGTTTTTGCATCAGCGTTACGCTTTCAACCATAAATCTGGTGAATTAACTCTAATTTGTTCAGGTTTTAACTCTAATTTCTGGCCATTTCCCAAAGTGAACCCATTTTAGAGTGAAGATGAACTCTAATATGTGCAGTTGTTGGGGAAACGACCCCTTTTTAGTGTACATGAATCTAAAATAGAGTACACGTTTACTCTAATATTTCCAAAAGATCTAAAATAGAGTACAACGGTACCTAAATAGCGTAAATTTGCAGTCAATTTGCTACATGGTTAAGTCTCAATCAGTTCGTTTACGTAACAAAGGCAATGTCGCGTTTCTAAAAAGGTTATCTGTTCACATTACGATAAGAAAAACGTACCTTTCAATGCGTGCGAATGGGCTTTCCTAAATCCGTTTTTACTTTTAATCACAGGGCAATTTTTCGTGTGATAGCAAATATTTTATTAAAATACCCGTACTTGTATAAGTAAAAAGTACATTTTTATACGCACCGACACGTTCCGTAGTCCACACTAATAAAAAGTTACATAAATTAAAGTGGTGTACACTAATTGTTCATCTCGTAATTAGCGTACAGGAAAAATTAATATCATTTACCCTATTTTAGGTAAAACCCTCAAAATTTAGGGGCGCCGAATTAGTGTTCAACACGCTAAATACGATCGACGGTGTAGTATATGTATTCGTACAAAATATAAGAAATCGTACGCCGTCGAGAATTATAGTATCTGTACATGCCATACTAATTTACGTGCCAAACTAATCCCATTTTTTTTAGCGCACGTTCCTATGCGTGGGCATCTGATGTAATTTATTTTTTGTAAATTTTCACTTGAAAAGGTACATTGATGTACGGTCTGACATCGACCGTACACCACACTATTTAGATTTTACTGTATTTTCGGGCTTTACGCTATTTTGTACGGTACCTTAATTAACGTCAAGGAAAAATTAAAATCATGTATCCTATTTGAAAAAAAAAATCAAAATTTTAATAACCCAAATTAGAGTTATTGACACTAATAACGATTCGCGGTGTACTGTACAGTACTTACCTGTACTGACCGTAGCGCGGAAGGGAGATGAAGAGTCTTGGTCGGATAGCAAGTGGAGATTCTGTACCATAATACATATCATTTCACATTCGTATCCATACATAATGTCATTCAAATCGGTCGTCCGATTAAGATAATACTACGGTCTAGTACTTTGAGAACCCATTTATATTCGTAAATTGTATCTCACAATCTATAAGACACCAATTAATTTACATTTCAATTCTCAATCAATTGATGTGCTTTCAGGACAATATTTTGACTGTGGTAGCCATAGTACATTACTTTTGCTTCTATTTTTTTGCTATTTTCGCCTTTTGCAGCCTTTAAACGTAGCCGTGTGGTTTCCATGTGCACCGTTTGGTTTGACGGGGTTTCCTCACATGGAGAAACATCATTTTAACCTCACAACCTACGTGGCATGTTCCGGCAGGCTGCTACGCGTACAATTTCATAGGATTCAGTTCACTACAGTACAGTACCACCACTCATAATGACAAAAAGGTCATTGAATCCTGACTTTTTTTGCTTTGCCCTTTTTCTAAAAGGACAAAGCATTGTCTTCGCATTCGACTCTGGTGACAACGATAATTGATCGTCGACTTTTTTGTGTAAGATTTCGAGCCGTTGAGTGTTTTGAGTTTTGATTGGCGTCTGTGGTGACAACGATAATTCATTGTCGATTTTTTTATGTAAGATCGTGAGCCGTTGAGTGATTTGAGTTTTGATTGGCTTTGTCATGTTCCAATTTTGATGTAATAAAAACAGACATGTGGTACTATCATATTTGTTATTTCGCGTGGTTGTAATGGTAACGATTCGCTGTACTGTACGGTACAGTACTACTGTCGCTCGTAGAGGATCTACCAATTGGTGAAAGCCAAAAAGTACAGATTTTTAATATGGTCGGCCGCCGTGCATCGCGCCATGCTGAATTTTTCATCATGGACGTGACCGTGAACAGGCGAACCGAACCAACTATATCCAGCGTGCCTGTACTTATTTTTGTGTAAGGGTGAAGTTCCATCATACGTTTCTGTAATCGTACAACCAACTCTACAGACCGGGTCGATTGAGTCGAAGTTGCATCACGTAGAGTCTGTAGTATACGTGTTCGAAATTGAATGGCGCCAGGCAAGCTACGATCCGATATTAAATATCTTTCAGATTTTAAGCACCGACAAACTTAACTTCAAATCTTCACTTGCGTACCATGTACCTGCGTACGAACAATCATTATACGACAGAACTTTTATACTTTTTGCAGTCTGTACGCCAGCTCATATTTTAAGGTTTCTGATTTCGGACAAAACAAAAGTCCTTCGAGAGAAATAGTGTGACGAACAAAAGTTACTGAAAATAGCGTGACGAAGGAATGTTACGAAATTACATTTTAATTTTCGGTTGTATTTTTGAAAGCCCGTGTCATGTGCAAATCTTTTAAATTTTCGTTGGTTGTGCATAGTAACACGTAGCCTTATCATCCAGCGTGTCACGATTTTTTTTTCTATATCTGCCAACCCACCTCCTCGAGGTGGGTTGAGAGTAACAGAGAAAATTGAAGCGAACTCCTCGCATATGAATATCCGACAACCGGTATTACCTCCAAGACCTTCGGAGAGTATCGGCAAGATTCTCTGTAATGTTGTTTCTCGTATAAAAACAAAATAGGCGGTACGATTTGGTACGGAGAGTCGTGGATTTTTGTAAAAAACGCTATTTTTTGCTTGATGGAACTTCACCCTAAGTATATGGTCGGCCGCTGTGCATCGCGCCGTCCTGATTATTTTTTCAGCATGGACATGACCATCCACAGGCGAACCGAACCGACTATTTCTAGCGTGTCCATACTTATTTTTGTGTAATTACACCACTAATCGTTTTTAGTGTTCATATTATTAATTCAGTACCCGTAAATTTTGAATCTCAAACCTAAAATAGAATTAGTATTTCTATTTTTTCCTATACGTTAATGTAGGTACGGTTTAAATAGTATCGATTCTAGAAATTTGGGCAGTTAGTAAATATTAATTACTGTGCAGTACACCGTGAATCTTTATTACTCTATTAGTGCTGATGTTTTTTGCTTGACGACCGACACTGTTAAACGTCGCGACTATTAAATTTCAATTCGTTGTCAAAATAAACCATTGTATACAATTTATGTCAATTGAAACAAATCAATGTATGATAAATAAAAACCATGAGAGAGCACAATTCTCCACTAAAACGACACGAAAAAATGAAACGACAGACTAAATCGTATCGTGCGACAAAAATTAACGTCTTAAAAATATATTTCATGAAAAAGACAAAATTTTACGCTAAATACTCGTATGTTACGGGTTTATTAATTATTTGCTATCGAAATCCATGGCAGAAAGGTTCATGTATGTAGAAGAAGATGACGAAGTCAAGTGGATGGTTTAATTCGCGTTTCGTTCATGTAGGGGGTTCAGTCAAGCGTAAAAGTTTCACATTACTTTGGGCTTTCGATCTCAATCTAGTGAACGATATGAATGAATGGACTGAATATATCATGTAGTATTAAATACTTTAATGTTAAATCTAGAATACACATTAAACCATTAACAGTATTCAACCATCGTTTAAATAGAATACTAATGGTTTTTGTTTATTTTATATTAAGGCGTTGCACGTATATTTTTTATATTTTTTTTATCAACACATAATATTACCAAAGAAGAAAACAAAAAAAAGACAAACAAAATAAATAACCACAATACAACCTTGATTATGTAACAAAAACGAAATAAACAAATGTAAACATAACAAAAAAAAAATAAGAAAAAAATAACATCAAACTTAACTAGGATGCAACCAACTTAGTCCAAAGACCAAGAAGGTTGGAACAACATCATTATCAGCTCGATGGCTGACTAACACTACAAACACGTATTTTTTTTTTATATTTTTTGATAGTTAGAAAATGTTGATTACTTTAAGTACTTTTTTTTTCGATCAAGCACCTTAGTCGAAGACCCAGATGGTTGCATAAACATCATAATCATCTCAAAGGCTGACTAACATTACAATCACTTATTATTTATTAATTTTCGTTGTTTATTATAGTAGATTGATTACTTTGAGTACTTTGTTTTTTTTTTTTTTTTTTTGATCAACCTACTTAGAGTCTTAAGACTTAGAAGGTTGCATAAACATCACTATCAGCTCGGAGGCTGACCAACATTACAAACACTTGTTTTCATTCATAATATTTGTTTGTTAGATTAAATTGTTATTTTGAATATTTTTATTTTGTTTTTTCGATCAACCAACTTAGTCTAAAGACCAAAAAAGTTGTTGAATATCATTATCAACTCAAAAGGTGACCAACATTACAAACATTGGTTTAAATATCTTTTTTAAATGCAACACAAATACTTTGACAACTTTGTTTCGGTGGTAACTTATTGCTTTATTTTTTTTATATGATCAATATTACGCACATTGTTTTTTTTTTTTTTTTGAATACAATACAAATACTTTGAATACTTTGTTTTTGTGATACTTTGATTACATCATCATCTTCATCATCATCTTCATCATCATCTTCATCATCATCATCATCATCATCATCGTCAACATCAACATCATCATTATCATCAGCATCATCATCATCATCATAACATCATCATCATCATCATCATCATTATCATCATCATCATCATCATTACATCATCATCATCTTCATCATTACATCATAATTATCATCATCATCATTATCATCATCATCATCATCATTACACCATCATCATCTTCATCATTACATCATAATTATCATCATCTTAATCATCATTATATCGTCATCATGATCATCGTCAACATCATCATCATCATCATCATTACATCATCATCATCAATATCATCATCATCATTTTCATCATCATCATCATCATCATCATCATTATTATCATCATCATCATCATCAACAACAACATCATCATTATCATCATTATCGTTAACATCATCATCATCATCATCATCATCAGCATCATCATCATCATCATTACATCATCATCATCATCATCATCATCATTATCATCATCATCATCATTACATCATCATCATCTTCATCATTACATCATAATTATCATCATCTTAATCATTATTATATCATCATCATGATCATCGTCAACATCATCATCATCATCATCGCCATCATCATCATCATCATCATCATCATCATCATTACATCATCATCATTACATCATCATCATCAATATCATTATCATCATTTTCATCATCATCATCATCATCATCATCATCACCATCGTCATCACTATCATTATCGTCATCATCGTCATTACATCATCATTATCATTATCATCATCATCAACCTATCTTTCACCAGGAGCAGACAATGCTCTAAAAAAAATAGTATTCCAAATTTGAAAAACATAATCAAAAAATTATTGCAGCAACATGAACTTCACCACAACTGCAAGAACACAAACTTCACCACAACTGCCCCAAACTTTATCAACAGACATATACGTTTGATAATGATTAAAGTCTATAAATTGAATTCCATGTCCACAACTAATAAAAATAGCATGCTCATCCCAATGACAAAATAAATAACTAATAATTACCTTTTTTACATAAGAATATTTAGACTCACAACCAAACAATAATAAGGAAAGAGCACGAAACAAACAAATCCCAAATCGTGTAACATGTAATCGAAAAATAGGTTTTCGTGTCATAATGAGCTTACCTAAAATATAACTCCCAAAAGTCGAAAAAAAAACACTTACACCTGAATAACAAAAAATAAATAAACATTAATAAACAAATGAAATAACAAAACAATATGATTTTAATACAAACTTTCCCAAACATGTAAAAATAAGGAAATAGACAAACAAAATAGAATTTATTTAATGGGTAAAACAAAAAACATAAATTAAACAAAAAAAAGAAACATAAGATAAACTTCACACAAAACCACTATAAATCATTTAACATGTAAAAAACCACTTACTGAATATTTCAAGCCTTCGCAAATGAATGGAAATAGTGACAATTCGTAAAGTATAAAGAAAATTAAAAATAGACGAGGAACAGGATCAAATTCAAAGGAAAAAAGAAAGAAGATGGGAGGTAATAGAAATCTCTATACAAAAATTATGGACCTAGATTCTTTGTACGCTTGACAGGACAGTTCGAAACCGATACTCTTCACTACAGTGATGAGGACAAAGTGATGGTGACACTTGACCCGTGGCCAATGACATCAAGGTGGCCACGACAGGTACCACAATGTCGTTGATGCGAGTTAACCGTACAAGTAAGTGAAACGATATCGAAACGACGGCGACGATAGATTCTTTGTACCCTTGACAGGACGGTTCAAAACCGCTACACTAAAGTACAACGGCGACGACAAAGTGATCGCGACAGTTGACCTGCGGCCCACGACGTCAAAGATGTTTTGGTAGAGACACATTTGAATCATCAACGCTTAATCGTACGGCAACATGAATCACATCGCGACGTCTATGTTGACGTTAGTTGGCGTCAAGGGCGATTCACGTCCAAACAAATTCGACATCACGCCAAAATGTCGTGCTATCAATACCGGTCAAGTAACGTACAATACCGTACTTCTAATTTTTTCGCGTGCGATCCCGTCATATCAAGCCACATTGTCGTGTTATCAATATCCGTACACTGCCGGAAACGGATTGAAACTTGGATTACATGTTACTCCTACGACAAATTTTGACGCTCCTATTGGTCTGCGAGTACAGAAACGACAAGCCCTTAGTAACTTAAGGGCAAAGCAACGGGTTGCCTGCGACTATTATTTTCTACGATACCAAAAGGCCAAAATAGCAAAAAAAGAAGGCGAAAATATTGTTGCTTCCACCTTGTTTGACTTTTGCTAATTTTTAAATGCATATTATACTGACAATTTACGCACAAAACCTATTTTAGTACATTAATGCATGTGTGACGGGCACACTATACCGCACCTTCATGTTTCTGTCATAAAGGTTTAATTCGTACGGATTTTGACTTTTTACGAAAATGCGTTTTTTTTTCTAGTTTTTGAATATTTCTTAAAATTGGTATACTTTTCGAGTACGGATTAAATTTACGGATATAATGTATGGAATTTCAAAAAAAGGTTGAAAGTAAACCGTGAATCGCTATTAGAGTTAAGAGGGTGTCCCCATGTATTAAAGTATCGACTTTTCTCTGTCGTTTTTCCCTAAAATTCATGGAACTTTGAGAAAAACTTCAACCGTACGAGAAAATCTTGTTTACCAAAGTACAATGAACGCGAATTCTATACTTTGAATGTTTGTTGTCATGTGAAGGCATTTTGCGTTTTCCTCTTTTTGACCCCCAAGCAAGAGAATCCATGCCATAAAAAAACTTTATCCAAAATCACCTCGACGCGGTGTTTTTAGTTAAAGTACCGCCCAAACAGCGAATGACAAACGACCCACGCAAGCGCCATTCAAGTGGAGAAATTTTTGGATGTGGGAGAGTCCTTCCTATTTTTCTCCGTGCCCGTCACGCGCATGTACGGAAAAATAATTTGCATGGGTCTCAAATCTCCACTTCCATTATAAGTGCTTTTCATAATTTTTCGTCGTCGTCGCATCTCCTCTCTCCCTCTCACACTTTTGCTTGTATCTCATACTTTTTAGAGTGAGACACGATAATATTGGTATAAAATGAAAGATCTTTTAAAAATATATATATTTTTACAATGTTTAGGTTTTTATTTAATGGCAAGTTGAGTGAGAAAAGTAAAAATAAACGAAATCTGGAAACCATGGCATAAAGTTCTTGAATCAATGACGTCGACTTTGTCAGAAGTGAGCGTGACGTCACAATGTCACCAAACCCTAAACATTTGCAATTTCACAAAAATCTAGACATCTACAATTGTCGTTGTTTTTGTTGGCGTCACTAATCGTCGAAAGTTTTGTAGTCGTCTTCAATCGTCACAAGTTATACGTATGTCTACAACCTTCACATTTCAAAGTTCCGATTTTCTTTTCGCGCATTCGGACGGTCTTCAAAGAAGTACTAGGTATCTTCACTACAGTCCAAAATAATTTATCAAAGTACTGGTTACATGGGGACACCCCTTTAGAAACCGATACACATTCCCATGTTTTTAGGGTAGCCACGATAATATGTGTTCACACATTCGACAAGTGAACATGTGAGAACAAGTTCTCGCGATTTCCCCTCGTCATTATGACTTGGAATTAAATATGAGTACGCTTTTCCTTGCGACGCACTCCATTTCCTTTGTCGACGCCATTATTTGACACTAATTTTGAAGATTTGTACTAAAATAATAAGCAGTTCTAGTACGGACTGACACATTTTGTACATTACACTATTTAAAAACATCCGACATTACAAAATAAACCCTAGTTAAACAATTCCAATATGAACGTAAAAAAAAATTGAGTAAGGGTGAAGGTCTAATACGAAGAAAATAAGGTTGTTTAGGGCACTTTACCAAGTGCGAAAGTTACAGTTATTTCCTATCGTTTCCTTTATAACTTGGAAAAAAACGAGAAAATCCGTTGCCGTACCAATAAATTGAAATTACCACCGTATAAGTTGCGTTACCTTGAAACTTTAAATGTACGGTAGTTTGTCGTTTAGCGCGATGCAGTTTGTCTCTGTCGCGTTTCGACCCACTTTCCCGTCTTTCCAACTCATCTTCAAACTTTATATAAAATCAAAGTTCCATGAGGTGAGCGAATAGACAGATGCTACTGCACGTGTCGGAAGTTTTGACAAGTTTTGTACGTGGTGTACTAAAAAAAGAACCCACTGCACGTTTCCAACTTGTGCGTGATTTTTTTCCGTGCGTATTTTTCCGTATAGGGGCCGTGGAGGGGTCTTGACCAATGACGCCATTTCGCAAAAGCGAGATCTGTGAAAGCACCTATCTCTCTCTCCCTCTCTCACTACAATGGCTAGCTCACAGTCCTTGCAATGAAAAACGTCAATAATGGTATCAAATAAAATATCTCTAAAAACGATTTCTTTTTACTATCTTTCGGTGTATTTTGATAGCAAGTAGAGTGAGAAAGGACAAAAAAACACAATCGGGAAATCATGGCGGAAAGTTTTAGAATTTGTGACGTCGGCTCTGTCTTAATTGAGCGTGACGTCATAATTTCACAATCTACGATGCCCCCACGTCGACAATGTGGCGTACAAAGTTTACTAAGTCACAAAAACTGTACAGCATGAAGGTGGACATAAAAAATTGAAGCCGAGTGGAAGTTCCGTAGCATTTTATGTACCGCTTATTTGTCACGTGTTTTGTGCATATCTATGTAAGTCACCTGTTTAAAGTAACAAGTTATTTGCGTTTTCATCAAAATGCTATGAAAGTAGTGTAGAGAATCTTCGCTTAAAAGAAAGTTACAAGACTAAAGTTTCGGTTACATAGAAAAATGCTCTTATTTACGACTATACTGTTTCGTACATTGCTATACTAATTATTATATATTTTTTAGGAAAACAAAGTTATTGAATGACCGATTTGATTCGCGATGGTTATGGGCATGAACCTTAAAAACCCCATCAATCGAACCTTTCATTTTGCAACAAGTGACTTGAAGGAGGTCAATTTTAAGAGCATGAACGTATAACCTTGCGCCTCGTGGAAAATCAAATAAATATACAAGATGAACGCCCAATTAGGTAGCTATACATCGCATATGCCATGTGCCTTGCGCCAGCATGGAAGCAAAGCCGGCAGAAGCCGCGAGAAAATATTTGACGGAAGACATAATAAAAAACCCGCTACTTGTATAATGAGTACATACCCTAAGCTGAAGTAGTACTTCTATTTTTTTTCTATTTTATTATGAAGTCAATGTCGTTTAACGCATATATAAACCTTTGAATTTTGTTTCGTGCGCATATTCGTTAATTTTTAGGTGTTTTATCCATGCGCATAGTACGAACGAAACCTGTATGATATTAATGTAAAAAAAAAATAGTTTGTTAAGGGTACAGCCCTATGTGGCTAAGTTCCGATTTTTGTATGTTGTTTTCCTTTCAAACTTAGCACCTTATTGCCTAGGGGTACAACCTCATGTGACTAAGTACGTGTTTTTTTCTGTCGTTTTCCTTGAAAACTTAGCGACATACTGCCTAAGTTATGACCGTACGAAGAAATCACAAATTTGTAGAGTACAATTTGCATCATCGTCAACCTAAGGATGTATGAAAATTTGTTGTCTTATGTTTTTTCGACCGACTGTCATGTCATCTTCAAAATTATCATAAACCACATTAGCAATGGGTTTTAAGCAAAATCGAACCGTTTACACAAATAGGAAATATATTCCGACGTGTGAAAAGTTTTCAAAAGTTTTTGACGACTGAAAAATAATTTTAGGTTGTTGGTTTTTGTCCGCATGCACCTTGTACGGTTTATTTTCAAGGGGTCTCGATGGTGCAATGACATTTCACGTAAAGGTGAAAAATTTGTGATGGTGAAAAATCTGCGAAGTCATTGTGGCTGGACGGGAGAGGTTTGCGCAGAGGCATGCCGTACAGCCTCTCCTACAAGGCTGCATGTCTACGAAGTCACGCAATGATATGTGACATGCCAAATCGTTTCAAAAATTACGATGTGTCTTGCGATGCTTCAATTTTTTTCGAAAAATACGGTGCGAGAAGACAAATTGTACACGTTGACAGCCATCACGGGCATTGTCGATGTATACAATCGTCACAGAGTTAAGTAACAATTTCGAGTAAATACATAGAGAAACCTGAAATCGGGGTCCACCGGATCCGCCCTAAGAAACACATTAAGTTCGCTAAGTTATAAGTAGATGGGGCCGTACCCTAAGATGCAACCCTAGTTGTCCAATTTGTACGAAGTTCGATTTTTTTACGAAATCTACGTAGTATTCATCTATCTTATACTTTTGTCAATTTCGTATAGTTTTCCTTCTACTGAAATGTACAAAAAATATGAAATGTATAACTTTAAAAGATCTATAAAAATCATAAAAATTACAAAATGCATATAGAAATGTACAGAAACATAATAAATGTGTACCCAAAAGCTTAATAATATGAAAAAACTAAGGCTCTTGTACTAAAATATACAGGAACATACAATAATGTAACCTAAAACCCTAAAAACCGCATTAAATAACCTTAACAAGTACGAAAATTTACTAGACCTAAATGTACTAAAAGTGTAAAGCAAATGTACTAAAATATACGGGAATTTAGGGAAATGTGCCTTATTAACTCTAAATTTTTTCCTTAAATAGCCCTACAATGTACGAAAATGTACAAACACTATACATAAATGTAAAATACAATGGATTGTATGAAAATAAATCGTAAAACCCAAAAATCCCCTTAATGACCCTCAAAATTACGGAAATATACGGACATTGTACGCAAATGTACGAAAAATGTACGGGTACAAAGTAGGGTATGTATTTTATCATAATTTAAAATAATTCGATACACACTTTACATAGCATTCGTTAGTCAATTACGTCTGTAATATGCGCATGAGACTGTTATTATGAGACAACTGCTGGTACTGAAGATGAAGAAGAAGCAACAGTAGTAGTCATTGTAGAACAAAACAAGAGAGGAAGCTTCCACAAATACCAGTGGCAAAACAACAACTTTGACAGACAATAAACAAGAGATGAAGCTTCCACAAATACCAAAGGCAAAACAACAACTTTGACAGACAATAACTTTCAACACATGGACACAATAGTCCTACAAATCTACCAAAATGTAGATATCATTGAAAGGAACACACACATAAAATTTCACTTAATTCTGCTCACAGATCTGTGAGATATTTGGACGTGAATTTTCATAAAAACTGAGTGTACAGTTTTTCATATCATTTGTTCCTAATGTATAAATTCACTAAGTCCTACTTCTATATACTGAAACTACACTAAGCTGTACGGAGGCATTCCAACCGTAAACCTAACAATCCACCACAACAAATACTGTGAGTATACCTGTGTACTGAAGGTATGTCATAAACCACACTTTCAACACTAAACAACTAATTCACTATAAACAAATTTTTGTTCTACCAAATATTTACACCGAAGTTCAGAGAACATAAAGTGATAGTGATCTAGTCATGCGCCGTCAGTGTTTGTTGGCGGCGGCAGTCAGCCGTACGATTAGAGGATTTGGCATCGTAGATGTGACTTCACGAAATCCCGTGGTCTTGCCGAATTCCCGTATGTCCACGGAGGACATACTCACGCATTTCTCTCAACTGACAACGCGTGTCCCAAGTGTGAATGAACCGTGAACTCCCAACTTCACTGTCACACTAATTTCGGTAAGTACTGAACCGAACTCAACAAAAAATAATCTTAAGTCCTGAACAGCTCTCTCTCCCTCATAGCCGAGGTAGAGAGAGGACTAAAGCTTTCTAAAAACAACACTCCCCTAAAGCTTTAGACTTTGCTAGTCACTCAGTCCACATGCCTCTCTACAAAACTTCAATTTGGGTGCAGGCAAGGGTTTCGTCATCATATCAGCCACCATTTGCTCATCCGGTAAATAACTCAACTTCATGACTTTTCTCTTACAAAATGTAGCTTAATATCAATGTGCTTACTCTTAAAGTGATGACTAGGATTAGATGCAATAGCGATTGCTGCCTGATTGTCACACCACACTATCTGTGGTCCACATTGCATAAAGAGAAGCTCTTGGAGTAGAGACTTTACCCAAAGTAACTCCTTAACTGCGGAGCTGGCAGCCATGTACTCAGCCTTCATGGTAGACTGAGCTGTTAGCTTCTGAAGTTTGCTGCTCTAGCAACAAGTTCCACTTTTGATCTTTAAAATGTATCCGGTGGCGGAGCGGCGGCTGGGCATGTCTCCGTAGCTCGCATCGCTCCATGTATGAATTTTGACCTCCTCTCCACCAAAAGAGTCTAAGATTTCGAGTTCCTGCAAGATAGCGAAGAACTCTCTTTGCTGCCTAATAGTCCGACTTCCTCGGATTTTGAAGGCTTTGGCTCAGGGCTCCAACTGCAGCTGCGATGTCCGGACGAGTATAGTTCATGAAATAGATGAGGCTTCCGACAATCTGCCTGTAAGGAATAGAGGACATAGAATCTGCCTCCGTCGAATCCAAAAAATCACCAACCAAAACACCACCATCCGTTTCCGTACCCTCCAACTTCTGCCTGAATTCCATAGGGGTGGCACTCCCCTTTGCTTCTGACATACCAAACTTTTCTAACATGTTCCAGATTGCTTCTTTTTGAGTTAGATAAATAATTCTCTGTTTCCTATCTTTTTCTACCTGGATTCCTAGAATATACTTAGCCTCACCCAAGTCCTTCATTTCAAACCGAGAATTCAGATCTGATTTTATTTTATTAATTTCATTGATAGATTTGCTAATCAACAGCAAATCATCTACATATACTGCCACATAAATCACTCCATCCTCACCTTCAATTACATAGACTGAGTGATCTGAACTGATCTTGGTAAAGCCTAGATTGGTGAAAAACTCATCGAGCTTCAGGTTCCATTGTCTCAGAGCATGTTTCACACCATACAAGGACTTCAACAGTTTATAGACCAAACTTTCTTTCCCTTTTTTTGCATACATCTCTGGCTGCTTCATATAAATTACTTCTTCCAAATCACCATGCACGAAAGCCGTCTTTATGTCCATCTGATGCAATTCCATATCCTCTATTGCAACAAGAGAGAGCAAAACTCTAACAGTAGGAAAGCAAACCACAGGAGAAAAGGTCTCTTCATAATCAATTCCCTCCTTCTGACTAAATCCCTTAGCAACCAGTCTAGCTTTATATCTCTCAATTGTATTATCAGGATTCAATTTTAATTTGAAGACCCAGTTACAATCGGTAGCTTTCCGGTTCGGTGGGAGCTCCACAAGTTCCCATGTTTGGGCTTCCATAATTGACTTTATCTCATCATTTGCAGCCGAGATCCAAAAATCCTTTTCAGGAACGGAAAAGGCTTCCTGAATAGTAAGTGGCTCCCTGTGCTTGCAAAAAAAAACACTCTCCATTCGGTCGCCTCGAAGGTGGTTGCTTTACCTTCTTCCCCCGGAAAATTTGGCGCGAGAACGGTTTGTCCCCTAGTGTTCCGTAGAGGGCGTGTAGTGGTAGGAGCAGCTTCGAAAGTAGGATCTGACGGCCCAGAGACATTCAAAAGAGAGGTAGAGGAAGTAGAAGGAGATGGAGTAAAAGGAACCTGCTCAAGAATGATATACTCTTGTATTTTCTCATTCCTTTCAGCTGCATCCATACTAAAAACATCCACAGATTGACTATCTTATTTAATCAAAATATTCCTGGCTGTCTGAAGGCATCCTCTTTGAGGGTTATACACTCTATATCCTGCAGATTTATCATCATAGCCTAAGAAAACACCAAGTACAGATTGTGGACTAAGCTTCCAATTAGGAAGATTATCCAAGATATAGCATTTGCTGCCGAAGACTCTAAAATGACCAACATTTGGTTTTCTGCCTTTCCATACTTCAAAAGGTGTTGTCCATACTTCATAAGGTGTTTTACCCTTAACAACTCGGGTTTCTACTCTATTTCTGATATAGGAAGCATAATGAAAAGCTTCTCCCTAAAACTTTGGATCCACACCTTTATCGCCCATCATAGAGCGAGCACATTCAATCAAGGTTCGATTAAGTCTCTCGGCCACACCATTTTGTTTCGGTGTGTACGGAGCAGTAAATTCACGAGAGATGCCATTTTCTTTCAAGATATCGGGAAAGGCATGGGATACATACTCTCCACCATTATCTGTCCGCAAAGCAAGAATAGATTTGCCGTGAAGTTTCTCCGCCCAGATTTTGTAGTGCTTAAAGTTAGTGAAGACTTCGCTCTTCTCCTTCATGAAGTATAAGCGACTGTACCGAGAGTAGTCGTTTGTAAAGGTGACAAAATAGCGGCTGCCACCAAGAGAGAGAACTTTGGAAGGGCCGAAGACATTAGAGTGAATAATACCAAGGAGATCTATGGCTCGATGATCAAAAACTTGTGGGAGGGGAAGCTTGTGAAGCTTTCCGAAAGCACAACCATCACAAACATGAGACTCTTTTTGACCGAGCTTGACTCCCTCATCTTATCATTCTTTATCATCTTAGAAAGTCTCTCATGATGCACATGACCAAGTCTTCTATGCCACAAAACATTATCACATAGGACACTAGAGTAAGCAAAATCAATTTTATTAGCCAGGTCCCATGCGGTACAAAAAGTTTGGGCTTCTAGTTCCCACAAGAGCTACTATTCCATCCTTGCTCACTATTTTCTTGCCATTTTTCTGGAGAACCTCAAAGCCTTTGCTTTCAGCTACAGACGTAGAAAACACATTTTTCTTAAACTTTGGAACATAAAAGACATCGTACACAGTTCTCTTAACAACCATTCCATCTATCACACAATCCAGATCTTTATTTCCTTTGGCATTTAATTCAACAGCATAGCCACAAGCATAAAAGATCTGACGTAAAGGAATAGAAGACATCTCCTAAAACCAAGACTTGTTCCAGCACATGTGTGAAGGGTTGCCAGAATCCATTATCCATCCGAGGTCCTTTTCTCCTTCCATCATGTCGAGTTTGGCAAGAGGAAAGAACTCTTTGTCATCAGTTTTCGGAAATCTGGTCATATCAGGTTTTTCTTCGTCAATCTGCTTCTTCTCCAATTTCGTATCATCCGCTGAAAACGCAACAATTTTATTCGGTGGTCTTTGAGGAATAGAAGGTCCGCGATGTCTCCATCCTTTCCGAAAGATACGTGTTTCAAGAGATTTTATATATAAAAGACAAGGTCTGAAGGAGTGACCATCAGTATAGCAAAAAACACATTTCTCAAACTTGGGATTAAACTGATTCCCTTGATATCTAATTTCTCTCTGAAATTGAGCCGTGAAGGCTACAGCTAGTTTCCCAGATCCTAAAATTGTTTGAGTGGCTTCTTCTGACAAGATAAACTCTATAGTTGTTTGCAAATTCCAAAGAGGTTTGGAGAATTTTTTCATTTCATCTGAGGCTCTTTTATATTCACTAGGTAGCCCCTTTAAGAGAATCATGACCTGATGATAAGGGGAGAAAGTCCCCCTAGAACATGCATTTTCTAACAATAACATTCGAAACCGATTAGTGTATTCCACCATGCTACTGCCTATATACTTATACTCATAGATCTAAGCAGCAATTATAATCTCATGCTGGTCACTAGCTCTAACATAAGAAGATTTCAAAGCATCCCACAAATCTAATGCCTTTGTAACATTAATTGCAATTCTGTGTCCTCCATTGGACTACAGAATACAGGAAGCCTTTAGATAGTATTTAACTAACCCACTTTAAGCCACGACCACTTCTGCCCAAGAAGGCAAACTGACAATTTGACTGCACCCCTGTGCAGCGTCGACTCCCCTGAGTCAGTAGCAAAAAGAATCACTAAAAACGGCCAACCAGCCGATAAGTTACGAGGCAGTAAAAATGCCAATTTGTACAAACTCTCAAAGGGAGAGGTGACTACCTACGAAAATTTTCTAAGTCCTAATTCCATCTAATAACTTATATCTACTGAAGTACGTACCAATCAGATTACTGTACCGTACCAAAAAGTACTACTGCCGATGTACCTTTTGTACGGCCTATGTACAACAAGGCTATTTAGCGGACGCGTATCTACTTTTCACTCGTCCGTACATTACTCAGAATTCTCATGACCAAATGTCATCTCTCCACGTGGCTCTAGGTCATTCCACGTCACAAAACGCCAAAGTGACCACTCTGGGATTTCGGCGATGATGTGCGCCGTTGGATTTTATGCGAAACGCAATCTTAGCCGTAATAAATACTTGCGCGACATTTGTTCCGATGTCGAAATAAAATGCGTGGTATCCGTTTTGAATTAGTGTCGTACGACGTACTTTATAAAACTGAATCTTTGTACGCCGTATACAGTTCTAGTTAAATGAATTCTATCCACTCGAACTAAATATATCTCTATCACATACCATAGCACTTAGCATTGGTCCTAGTCTATTAGGATAAAGCTGACCGCTACCGGTCAACTTGACGAACCGCAGGTACCGGGATCAAATCTCTGGTCCGTCAAGTATATTTTTAGTAACCTACTAAAAATAGGTGTCTGTTGAACTAAGGCAGCCATGGATCAACCTCTCTCTCTTACCTTCAGTGACTACAACAAGTATGGGAGCTAGAGAGCGCAGGTGGAGGCAGGCTGTCCATCCATTCTTTTTTTTCTTTTATAAAAACATATTTAAACCTAGAAAATACTCTAAAAATCTATATATTTCAACACTCCCCTTATTTTCTAGTCTAATTTTAATTTTTCTTTCAACCCGCATTTTTCCTGACAATATTTTAGTTTAGGAGAGGGCACAGGTTTGGTCATCATGTCAGCCACCCTTTCTTCATCAGGTCTATACACAAGATTTAAAATTTTATTTTCTACTTTTTCTCTTACGAAGCTTAATCTTATGTCCATATGTTTTGCTTTGAAATGGTGTTTTGGATTGGCTGCAATCGCAATTGCAGCTTGGTTATCGCAAAAGATATCATGCACTCCCTCCTTCATAAATCCCAGTTCTTGTAACAATGATTTCACCCACATTAGTTCTTTTACAGCAGAACAAGACGCCATATACTCTGCCTCCATAGTAGACTGAGCAACCACCTTTTGTTGCTTACTGCTCCAACATCAAGCACCTTCCCCCACATACAAAACATATCCAGAAGTGCATCTTCTCATAGGTGCATCCCCATAACTAGCGTCACTCCAAGTGGTGATATCAGTGTGCTCCCCTCCCAAATGCAACCATAATTCTTTGGTTCCAACCAGATATCTCATGACTCTCTTGGCTGCCTCCCAGTCTCTCTTCCTACGATCATTAAGACTCCTACAAAGTACTCCAACTGCTGCCGCTATGTCCGGCCTGGTAGAGTTCATAAAATAGATTAAGCTTCCTACGACCTGTCCATAAGGGATAGACTTCATGAACTCTCTCTCCTCTGGACTCATCTGATCGTCTAAGATCATCACTCCTCGTTCTACACTCCCATCACTTACTTTTTTCAAGTCCATGGGAGTGGTACAACTGTTAGCATTTTCCATCTGGAATTTCTCAAGCATATTACCTATTGCTTCTTTCTGAGTAAGTCTGATAATCTTCGTCCCCCTATCTCTCTCCATTTGGATCCCCAAAATGTATTTTGACTCCCCTAAATCCTTCATATCAAATCTGCCCCTAAGATCTTTCTTTAGCCTATTGATATTCTCGAAAGACTTACTTAACACAAGCTGATCATCCACATAAATTGCAATAAAAATGACTCCATTCTCATCTTCAAACATATAGATAGAATGGTCAGAGCTGATCCGGATGTATCCCATATCGGTGAGAAACTCATCTAGTTTCTTTTTCCACTGTCGGGGAGCCTGTTTCAGTCCATATAAGGACTTTATGAGCCTGCACACTTTGCTCTCTTCTCCTTCTTCCACAAACCCCTCGGGTTGCCTCATAAAAATTTCTTCCTCTAACTCACCATTAAGAAAAGCAGTCTTAATATCCATCTGGTGAATTTCCATGTCTTCCGCTGCGGCCAGACTGAGGAGAATCCTTACCGATGGGAACCGAACAACTGGAGCAAAGGTCTCCTCATAGTCAATCCCCTCTTTTTGGGTGAACCCCTTTGCTACGAATCGAGCCTTATACCTCTCAATTGTATTATCTGGGTTCAGTTTTAGTTTAAATACCCATTTACATCCAATAGGTTTTTTGTTTGGAGGGCAATCCGCTAGTTCCCAAGTATTTGCTTCCATGATAGAAGCCATCTCATCATTTATGGCTCTAATCCATCTTTCTTTCTCTGGACTATTCACTGCCTCTAAGTAAGACTGAGGCTCATCTGGGTGCGATAGCTTAGTTACCTTATGGGCAGCTTGTTTTTCCTGTATCTTTTTGCTGCTCCTCCTTCCTCCCTCAAACTCCGAAGCTGGAATGAAAGGAAGTCTTGGATTCCTTCTCACTGTCTCATCGGCTCCCCTGTCCATGAAAATCGGTTCTTGTCCCGCTTCTTCTATCTCCTCGAAGTCCATAGGAGTATGTGAAGTTTCCGCTGAGTCTCCTGAATCTTCGATCTCCCCTGAATCTGTAATCACAGTTTCACTCATGTCCCTTTCGGGAACTACCAAATTCTCATCACTTTCGGACTCAAATTTGATCCTTATCTTCTTTGTATATTTGAAGGGGTCAAATGACTTCCCTTCATCCATGACAACTAAGTGTTTGACCAGAATGATATCTTTCTTTGCTAAGTCATAGACTCTATATCCCTTAACATCCTCATCATATCCCACAAAGTATCCAGGTTTTCCCTTAGCATCTAATTTCCAGTTTTTCCTATCCGTGTCAAGACTGTACACTTGGCTACCAAATACTTTAAGGTGTGAGATATCTGGTTTCCTTCCAACCCATCTCTCATAAGGTGTCACTCCCTTTACAGCTGAGGTAAGGACTCTATTCTTAATGTAGTTGGCACAGTTCATTGCTTCTGCCCAAAATCTCTTTCTTATTTTCTTGTCTGCCAACATACTGCGCACACTATCTCCTAGTGTTCGATTCAACCTCTCAGCTACCCCATTTTGTTCCGGATTATATGGTACAGTTTTATGGTGCTGCACTCCCTCATCTCTCAGATATTCCTCAAACTCGTTAGAGGTATATTCCCCCCCATTATCACTCCTTATCCTCTTAATGGGGGTTTCATGCAACTTCTCACTCCAAGCTTTATATTCTTTGAAGTAAGTTGATGCTTCAGACTTTGTTTTCAGAAAGTAGACTCTAGAGTATCTAGACCAGTCATCAGTTATTGTCATCATAAATCTCTTTCCTCCAACCGAAGGTACTTTTGCAGGTCCCCAAATATCTGTGTGGACCAAATCTAACACTTTCTCACCTCTATATGTGGCGGCTTTGGGAAAGGGAAGTCTGTGAGCCTTACCTTGAGCACAACCACTACAATCTTCCATCATTTCATTATCCTCAAACTGAATGCCATCTACTACCCCAAGCTTTTTCATTTCCCTCAACCTATCAAAATGCACATGCCCCAATCGCTTATGCCAAATCATCACCTTAGGAACACCAACATAATAAGCATTCTTCTTTTCATTACTCAGGTTAAGCCTAAACATTCCTTGGCTACCCTTATCTGTTGTGAAGTAAACTTCATTCCCATACTTAGCTGTAAAGACTCCGTTTCTGGTGAAAGTATCAAACTCTTTGTCATCTAACATAGACGTAGAGACAAGATTTTTACTCAGCTGAGGAATGTAAAGTACATCTGAGAATGTAAGTATAAAAGTCTTACCCTCCACTAAGACTTTCAGATCTACTTATCCCACTAGATCTGTAGTAACCACTCTCCCATCCCCATACACTATCTCTACAGTAGGAATCTTTCTTAGCTTAGTGAAGAGTTCTTTATCACGACACATATGCATGGATGCACCTGAGTCGATGATCCATCCTTCCTGTGGAGCTTCCCGAATTGCTCCAAGGGCACACTTCTGCCTCCGAGGGATCTCCTTCTCCTCCAGACTCTCGTCAAGAAGAAGCTCCCCATCCTCCTCAGAGGACTAATCCTCGGTTTCTCCTGACACTTTTGTAACCACAAGTGCCTTTTTCTTTCTTACGAAAGAACCTCCTCCACGGTTCTCTTGGAGCCTCAGCTCTGATAGCTTCACACAATCTGCAATAAAGTGTCCCGGCTTTTTGCAATAATGACAAAGACCCTTTGGGGGCCTCTGTCCCCCAGAATGATCTCTTTCCCCTCTATAAGGTTTCTTCGGGTCCTTCCCCCATCGGTCCCCTCCTGCTGCTAGAGCTTGAATGCTCTTTCCTCCTCTCCTAATCTCCATTGTGTTTTCCTGCACAAGTATCATCCTGACTACTGTGTTCCATTTCTATGAACTATCAGGCATTCCCTGTACTCGGTACACTATGTTTTCGAACTCATGTGGTAATTTCATGATAAGGGTGTTAACTTTCATTTTCATTGTACCTGTCCACCCGGCACTTTCCATTTCCATATACAAACAAGAAAGATCATTACAGTAATCTAACATCTTTCCTCTTTTGTAAGTGTAACTCAATAGCTTTTGCTCAGCCAACTGGAGCTCCTAAATAGTTCCAGCTCTATAAATCTCCACTAAACTCTCCCACAACTCCTCCGCCTTGTAAATGTGAAGATGAGGAGTGGCCAAACCTTGAGTGAGGTGCCTCAGAATGAAGTTCTTGGCAGCCATGTTTACATCCTCCCACATTTGAGTATCGTTCTCCACGGTCTTCACGGTCGCCGCTCCCGATACGGTGGCAATAGGAGTGAGGGGTGTCTCCTTCCCTTTTTCCTTTTCGGACACACTGCTGTCCCCATCATCTGCCTCCTCCGCTGAGGCAATCGTTGTTGCAGAAAACCTTACTCCCCCAAATCCTAGTGGAGTTCCCGAAGGTGGACGTTTCACTTGTCCACTGACGATACCCCAGTATCGTTTTTCACACAAAGCTCCCATCATCACGGCTTCCCAATAGATGAACCCAGATCCATTGAAGGTGGGCACCCTAGAGGGTGGGCCCATAACCTGCAATTTTGTGTCCTCCATTGGACTACAGAATATAGGAAGCCTCTAGATAGTGTTTAACTAACCCACTTTAAGCCACGACCACTTCTGCCCAAGAAGGCAAACTGACAATTTGACTGCACCCCTGTGCAGCTTGGACTCCCCTAAGTCCGTAGCAAAAAGAATCACTGAAAACGGCCAATCAGCAGATAAGTTATGAGGCAGTAAAAATGCCAATTTGTATAAACTCTCAAAGGGAGAGGTGACTACCTACCAAAATTTTCTAAGTCCTGATTCTCTCTAATAACTCCTATCTACTGAAGTACGGACCAAGCAGATTACTGTATCGTACACAAAAGTACTACTGCCGATGTACCTTTTGTACGGCCTATGTACGACAAGGCTATTAAGTGGACGCGTGTCCGCTTTTCACTAGTCCGTACGTTCCTCGGAATTTCTATGACCGAATGTCATCTCTCCACGTGTCTCTGGATCATGCCACGTCACAAATCGCCAAAGTGACCACTCTGGGATTTCGGCGATGATGTGCGCCGTTGGATTTTATGCGAAACGCAATCTTAGCCGTAATAAATACTTGCGCGACATTTGTTCCGATGTCGAAATAAAATGCGTGGTATCTGTTTTGATATAGTGTCGTATGACGTACTCTATAAAACTGAATCTATGTACGCCGTATACAATTCTAGTTAAATGAATTCTATCCTCTCGAACTAAATATATATCTATCACATACCATAGCACTTAGCATTGGTCCTAGTCTATTAGGATAAAGCTGACCGCTACCGGTCAACTTGACGAACCGCAGGTACCGGGATCAAATCTCTGGTCCGTCAAGTATATTTTTAGTATCCTACTAAAAATAGGTGTCTGTTGAACTAAGGCAGCCATGGATCAACCTCTCTCTCTTATCTTCAGTGACTACAACAAGTATGGGAGCTAGAGAGCGCAGGTGGAGGCAGGCTGTCCGTCCTTTCTTTTTTTTCTTTTATAAAAACATATTTAAACCTAGAAAATACTCTAGAAATCTATATATTTCAACATTAATATATGTCATATGCAATTTTTTTGATATCATAAGCTTCACTAAATGCAAAGCTTGGTCATTTTTGTGATCCAAGCTGGCATCAGATTCTGCCAGGGATCCATTTAACACATCAATAAGTTTCACTTGCTTGAAGTAAGGCTTAACCAAATCTGCCCAATACAGATATTCACGTCCATCAAAGACTGGAATTCGTGAAGGCGGGCCCGTGACCTGTTGTTCTGAGACAACTGCTGGTACTGAAGATGAAGAAGAAGCAGCAGTAGTAGTCATTGTAGAACAAAACAAGAGAGGAAGCTTCCACAAATACCAATGGCAAAACAACAACTTTGACAGACAATAACTTTCAACACAGGGACACAATAGTCCTACAAATCTATCACAGTGTAGATATCATAGAAAGAAACACACATATAAAATTTCACTTAATTCTGCTTACAGACCTGTGAGATATTCAGAGGTGAATTTTCATAAAAACTGAGTGTACAGTTTTTCATATCATTTGTTCCTAATGTATAAATTCACTAAGTCCTACTTCTATATACTGAAACTACACTAAGCTGTACCGAGGCATTCTAGCCGTACATCTAACAATCTAACACAACAAATATTGTGAGTATACCTTTGTACTGAAGGTATGTCATAAACCACATTTTCAACACTAAACAACTAATTCACTACAGGCAAAATTAGGTTCTACCAAATATTTACACCGAAGTTCAAAGAACATAAAGTGATAATGATCTAGTCATGCGCCGTCAGTTTTTGTTGGCGGCGGTTGTCAGCCGTACGATTAGAGGATTTGGCACCGTAGATGTGACTTCACGAAGTCTCGTGGTTCGCCGAATTCCCTTACGTCCACGGAGGACATACTAACGCATTTCTCTTAACTGACAATGCGTGTCCCAAGTGTGAATGAACCGTGAACTCCCAACTTCACTGTCACACTAATTTTGGTAAGTACTGAACCGAACTCATCAAAAAATAATCTTAAGTCCTGAACAGCTCTCTCTCCCTCACAGCTGAGGCATTGAGAGGACTAAAGCTTTCTAAAAACAATAGAGACATCTATGTTTTACACGAGTTTATGATTGAGGGTCGAAAACATTTCCTTAAGTTAAAGGTATTAACTGTGATTAAGGGTGTGTTTCCATGCAACCGAAACATAAATATTTTACTTTATATTTTAGTGAATATTCTCCCTAGTAATTTTTAGAGTGTTTTTATGTTAAAAACTGAAATCATTACTTTTAACTATAACAGTTATATCCGTGGGTACAATTCGTGATGATTGTAGACAACTACTTGTTGACACAACGTGATGAAAAACTGGTCAAAAAATTATCTCTAGTAAATGAGTCTGTATTGGCAATGCCTAATGGGTAAGACGCCTTATTTACAAACCAGGTGGATAAAGCGATTGGGTCATGTGATCTCGGTAGTGAAAGTTATTAACTCAATCAATGAAGCAACCAAACAATGACTTGATGACTATTTTCTGTGTGAAAAACAAGAACAAGCGCTTTTTTTTTTTGCTTTTGAAATTTAGCTGATATTGTGCTTAATGCTTACACTTTTGTGTCCAAGCTTTGCATGCAGTGTTACGCACCACATCCTTCCACTTATCGCTTGTTGTTGTGCACCTATATATGAAGATTTGGAAGCGATGCCTTTGACACCATTGGGGGCGTATAATATTTGTAATTTGCCACTTCGACACTTTTATCGAAAAAGAAGGTGCCTAGCACGAGACCGTCGTCACACATTTGAAAAGGTGGTCCTTTGTCACCTTTATTTCTTTGTTATTGTAAATTGATACTTCTCGGTCGCCGCTGTTTCATCTCCAAGGAAACGACAAGCTAGACCTTTCCTAGGACTCGCATAGTTTGCCGCCGTCCTTAACCTTCACGGTTGAGCGAGTAAACCCCCAGGCCAACTTCTACGACAGTCGAACAAACCATCAAGTTTTACCGTTGTGACAAATTGTCTTTTTTTTACATCACACAAATATATAACATCCAAATATACAATATTGTGTGTAGGGTGATTTTTTGTCGCGATAATCCGATGACTAACGATATCGGTTATCGAATGCCGTTGGGTCTCATTATAATGCTCCATGAGCAACAAATATTATCCACATTAATTAGTGGTTGAGAGGGGTGGTTAGTACCATTGTACAAAATTGTTGTACTATTTTTTTTTTCAAAATGAGTATATAGTTATTGCGACGGTGAGAGGGGGGGTGATAGGGGGTTATTGGGAAAATTCTCACAATCCGTTATGTACAAAAATAAGTAGTTATTGTCGACAGTTATCGACCGTATATTTATCGGTAACTCATTGGAATATATCGAAAATCCATTGTAATTATTCCTTTACTAATATAGTGATCTAATATATTCATTATCGGTAGGTAAAAAAAAGTACACCGGTTATCGGAAATAGGTTTCCTATACACCACTAAAATTAAACAACCACCCTTTTCCATGATGGAAACTCACCCTTAAGGTGAAGTTCCATGAGGAAATTATGTAATTGTACGGCCAACATTACGGGATGTTGCATTTTGAACGATGTTTTATGGCGCATAGTTTGTAATCCATGTGTTCACAATTTAGTGGTCCCACGTAAGTTAATATCAGATATAGAAAATTTTCAATGATTTTCACAAAGACCAAAAATCTTCATTTGCGTACCATGCACATGCGTACCAAGTCATTGTAAAACACAACTTTTGTACCCTTTGCAAACGCTTTGTCAAATATCAACTCATTTTTTTAGGGTTCCTATTTTTTCGCGTAACGAATGAGCATTGCCGAAAATTGTGTGTAGTATAGGCGCAAACAAAAATAGCGTGACAAGTGTGTTATGAGATTTTTTTTGTGTTTTCCGTTAGATTTATGAATGTTTATATCACGTGAAAAATTATTTGATTTACGTTGGTTGCTATCCTAACACGTATGTTAATTATCCAACATGTCGCGGCTCAATTTTTTGTGTAAATGGTACATCACCAAACTTTTGAAGAGAATGATTCGCGAAAAAATATCCTAGGATGATTGTTACCTCTAAGACCTTTCAAGAATATTGTAAATATTCTCTTTAATGTTGTTCGCGGATAGGAACAAAATAAGAGGTACGATGTAGTACGGATAAGTCATAATTTATATAAATAACCTCATTTTTTTGTCAGATGGAACTTCACGTTTAGGCCTCGATTCTATTAGGCGGTCTAAGTAAACGTATGATCACCCTTACGTCTCGATTACACCTCGATTCCATTAGGCAGTCTCGGTAAATGTACGGACATGTCTATAGTCAGGAAGGCCAATCCACTCCAGTTTGTCGCGTCAATAAACAACTTTTCACAATTATGATTGGTGCCACGTACGTTAGTGTTCACAATATGAAAATCTAAAAATATTCTTCAAACGAAAAATCTAAACAAAATCTCTGTATCAGCAAAGGTAGTTATTCTTTCTTATAAAAACTCTGCGGCCACATTTTAATTTTGAAAATCGAAATCAAAATGTCGAAACCGAATGGCAAAACAACGCGACAACATTTGAAGGTCGGTGGATGTCAAACAGAGCGTGTAGGTATAAGTTTTGTTGACCTGCATCTAGCATGGCAAGGGAATATGGCTTGTACGACGTGTAGGCTTATGATCGCCTGTTCGAGGTGTATATTTTTTTGCTTTTTTCACGTGTACCAATGGTAAACGACTAGTGTGGAGCAACTCCCCTCACGATGAGAGTTTCTTCTCACTGGATAATTTGCGCGATTGTTTCGATGATCTAAAAAAGTAAAACATCCAACGGTCAATACTTACACTCATAATATTGGAGCATCCTCAAAGCTATCTGTCAAACATGTCTGAGCAACAAGCTCATTCTTTTCGTCGAGGTGCATGATCCACACAAGTCTTTCGACTTGAAGCGGGAGGCATTTACAAAAGCTTTGAGCCGGTCTTTTCAGCTTTATGCGCGAGGCCTCTCTGACATGGTTTATGAGCTTTTGCGAGATGTATTTCCCCTGTAGACCCCCTCTCAAGGTTTTGACCTTGTTTTTAAAGTGGCTTCTTGGGTGGTTTGGGAGCACATCACTCATCATGTTATTCATCTTCTCTCTACCACTCGTCACGTAGATATTTTGAACCCGCCAAGACATTCGTCCTATTATTATTGGAGAAGTGTTGTTCCATTTAGTGGCTTGTGTGATGAGTATTCAACTTGAAGGGGCCTTACATGACCACTTTATACTGCACCAGTTTAGAGTTGCTACCAAAAGAGGCTGCGAGGCAGTTGTTCATGGCCTTCGAGCCTTTATAGATCTCTATCCGAATTGGGTGGTCCTTCAGTTGGATGGTGCTAACGCATTAAACAAAGTCAACCGTAATGCTATTTTTTGAGAATGAATGCATGCTCCATCCCCAATTTACCATATTTTCCCTTTTGTGCGTGCCTTTTATTCTCGTCCAAGCCCCCTAATCTTTCCTCTTGGCGGTCCCTTTGATGATGTTGCCACCTTAGAATCTGCGACTAGCCCTTGCCATAGTGATCTTTTTGGGGCACCCGTTTTTGCGTTGGCTCCTTTTAAGCATTGCGAGACATCTGTTGTGACTTCTTAGTTGTTTATTGCCTTTGATTGCGGATAATACGCATATTATTGGGCCTCGAGACCACGTTCTTTATTCCTTCACCCATTTTGCACAACAACTTTGTAAGATCGGTCTATTAATTAGCCCATCTAAGTGTGTGGCTTGGTGCCTACAAGGCTTACTTTTTGACTACCCCGTCCCTATGGGTTTTTGAATTACGTATTCAAAGGAGGGAACTAAAGCTTTAGGTTCCCGTATCGGAGCCCCATCCTTTGTGAACCAAGTTGTTACTAATGCTTTGTTTGAGGACCTCTCGCACTCTTATGACCTTTCTAAGCTTTTCAAATCCGAAGTGGATTTTGTAATCCTCACCCGTTTTTTTGCTCAACGCCATCCCTATCTCGCCCGAATAGTCCCACCAACGGCTTCGGTTTTGTCTTCTTTTAAATACATTGACGACAAAAAAATTAGCGTTCTCCATCACCTAGTTGTGCATGGGACTTTTGATCGGTAGGAGGGCTCGTTTTTTCACCAACAAACAAGTCTCCCTATTTCAAATGAAGACTTAAGTTTGATTTCTTTTGCTACAGTTACTCCGGCAACCTATTTGGGTAGTTGGGCTTTGGTGGCACTTACCACTTCCTCTCGATTTATCGTCGATAACGTTCTAATTCTAGCCTAGGTCGTCTCTAAAGGGGAGGAGAACCTTTTTTTTTATGAGACTCTTCTCTCCGTGCTTGCACTCTTTCCACATGATGCACGAAACCAAATTCCACCTTTTCAAACTATTATTTCAGACAACAACTTTCATCTCCAACAGCGCATAACTTAGCAATTGGCAGCCGTTGAATTCCATAATCTTTTAAACGCGCTATCTTTTGCTCAAACGCGTGATTGACTACGTTGCTGTTCGAGGCCGAAGCTAGTGCGTGGTTGCAAGCCACGCCATTTTTTTTGACACTTTCTCAAACATCTTACCAATTTACATCTACACTGCGTCGACCTTTAGGTTTGCCTCTCCTTGTGCTTCTTGGGCAGCACCTTTCTGTGTGTAACCAGCCTACCAACTTGGATGGGATTCATGTACTACGTTGCTCTAGGGGCAATGATATGCATTATTTGGTTCGCGACTCAATTACTACAGTTGGCACTGACGAAGGCTGCACTGTGAGGCACGAAGTTCTTCTGAAATGCAATTTCTCCACGCATGTTGTCATTGGGGACATTTTCAGTTGTTGGTCCGAGCGCAACATTTTTGACGGGGTTGGGCGGACACCTCCGTTGACACCGAAGGTGTCTTAAAAGGCTAGAAGTAGCACGAACATTTTTCGAGGGGTGTTCACTTGCAGTTTCGGGTGTCCACATAACATCTCCAAATTATTTACATCTTTAATAGGTTGTGTAATGTATCGACAAGAAATTTATTGCGATAGCACCGATATTGATAGTTATCGGTTATTGAATTGTCAAGGGTCTTGATACATCGCTCCGAGACAAACAAATTTTGCAACTCTGAGACCTCCATAGGTCCTCAGAGTAGGCAGCTCACACGAAGCCTCCAGGATAACCCTGAACCCTTTGTGTTTCAGCAAGAAAAACTGCCACCCTAGCAAACAAAAACTTTGACCACCTTCACCCTATGAAGGCAAGACTCCCTTGAGTCGATAGCAAAAAGAATCTCTGAATTTACTCCCCTGAGCAATAAGTTATGGAGGTTCAAAGTTGACCCTTTGTACAGAAGCTCTCTTGGAGAGAGGGTCATATCTACCAATTTTTTTTAAGTCCTATCTCTCTCTACTATCTTTATCTTAGTCATATCTTTATCTATTGAAGTACGGCACCAATCATAATATTGTGTCATACAGAAAGGTATAGGTGCCTGTATACTTTCTGTACGCCATTGTACGACATGGCCACATGTCGACACATGTCATTTTTGGATTTGGTTATGTAAATCCGAGAGATACCGTGATTGAATGTGGATGTATCACGTGTCAAACAATGTGGATGTGATCGCAAACCGCCAAAATCCTATTCCGCGATCTCGGCATCCTTCGCGGCCGTCTGATCAAAATTGGATTTCAATCATAGCCGTCATAAACACTTACGCGATATTTGTTTTGTGTCAAATTAAAATGTGCAATATCCGTTTTGGAATCGTACTCTACTTCGTAATTTACAAAACTGAATCTATGCATGACGTATATAGTTGTTGTTTAATGATTTAGTTCACTTGTAATTGTTCAAGTATTTGTCAAACCCTATATGTCTCAGCACCGATCCTAGACTTATACAATAAACCTAACCGTTACCGGCTGACTTGATGGACGACTGGTATGAAGATCAAATCTTAGGTCCGTTAAGTATGCTTTAAATAAACGTTTCTAAAAACAACTGCATGTCTCTCTCTCGACAGCACAAGCAGCCATGGCTTTATCTCCCTCTTCAACCTTCAGTAACTACGACAAGTGTGGGTGCTGAAGAGAGGAGTTAGAGGCAGACTGCCTCGGCTTCTTTTTTACATTTCATTTAAAACATAGGAAATACTAAAAGAACCATTAAATTCTACACTCCCCTTATTTTATAGTCATTTTTGAATTTTAGACCACACTTCTCCTTGCAGAAAATTAGCTTAGGGGAAGGTACACGTTTGGTCATCATATCTGCTACCATCTCGCTATCTGGTTTGTACTCTAAACTGATTCTTTTTTTCTACCTTCTCTCTAGCAAAGCTAAGTGTAATGTCTATGTGTTTGGCTTTAAAATGATGTTTAGCATTGGCAGCAATAGCGATTGTTGCCTGATTATCATTAAAAAAAAAATTGCACACCACTCTTAAGGAGATCAAGTTCACTAAAAAAAGACTACACCCACATCATTTTTTTACAGTAGAGCAAGAGGCCATATACTCAGCCTCCATGGTGGACTGAGCAATAACCTTTCTTGTTTTCTACTCAAGCAACATGCCACATCACCCACATATAATACATATCCAAAAGTACATCTCCTCATCGAAGCATCACCATAACTAGCATCACTCGAAGTTGTGATGTCAGTATTCCCTTTACCCAAATGCCACCATAGATCCCTAGTTCTTATTAAATATCTAGGGACTCTTATAGCTGCCTCCCAATCTCTCTTAGTGGGAGCATTTAGACTTCTATTTAGCACTCTAATAAATGCAGCTAAATCCAGCCGGGTACAATTCATAAAATAGATCAGGCTTCCCATTACTTGCTTGTAAGGCATAGTCTGCACGATATTCTATTTTTCAGGACCTAATTCTATGTCTAAGATTATGACTCCTTGTTCCACATTCCCCTCACTTACCTTCTTTAACTCTATTGGAGTTGTACAACTATTAGTTCTATCGATCTGAAATTTTTCCAACATGTTTTCTATTGTTTCTTTCTGAGTCAGTCTTATTATTTTTCGTTCTCGGTCTCTTTCTACTTGAATACCCAAAATATATTTTGCCTCCTCTATACCCTTCATCTCAAATTTTCCCTTAAGATCCGTTTTCAATTTATTAATTTTGTCTATTGATTTACTTAAAACAAGCAAATCATCAACAACAATAACAATAAAAATAACAACTTCCTCATTTTCAAAAACATAGATTAAGTGATCTGAGCTAATCCGGATATATCCCAGACCGATAAGAAACTCATTAAGCTTCTTATGCCACTGTCGAGGCGCCTGTTTTAAACCATAAAGAGATTTAATCAGCCGGCATACCTTACTCTCCTCTCCTTGCTCCACAAATCCTTCGCGTTGTCACATGAAGATCTCCTCTTCCAATTCTCCATGCAAAAAGGCTGTCTTGATGTCCATCTGGTGCACTTCAGTGTCTTCCGCTGTTCCTAGACAAAAAAGTATGCGGACGGAGGGAAATTTGAGGACCGGGGCAAAAGTTTCTTCGTAGTCGATTCCATCTATCTGTGTAAATCCTTTGGCTACTAACCGGGCCTTGTAGCGCTCAATGGTGTTATCTGAGTTAAGTTTAAATTTGAACCCCCTCTTACAACCGATTAGTTTTTGATTAGGTGGACAATCCACGAGCTCCCAAGTATTGCTTGCCATAATTCAGGCCATCTCCCCATTGATTGCTGTCTTCCAGAGGTTCTTTTCTAGACAATTCATTGCCTCTCCATAAGTATGAGGTTCTTTCAAATGAGGTAGTTCTGTTTCCTTGTTATTAACCTATTTTTCTTGCAACCTTTTGCTACTTCTCTTTCCTCCCTTAAAGTCTGTTGCCGGAATAGATGGTTCCCGTGGGTTCTTTTGAACAATCTCAGCTTCTCCCCAGTCCATTGATTCCGGATCAATTTCCACCATGTCTTCCACTTCGGGTAGAGTTGTCACAAGAGTTTTCGCGACCGAGTACTTCTCGGTCTGATTTGTAATTGCAATAATGTCATATTCTCTGAAACCTGGATAGTTAGGAATCTCAAAGTCATCGGAATTTTCTGACTCAAATCTGATTTTTACTGACTTTGTATACTTGAAAAGATCAACAAACTTTCCATCATCCATAACTAATACATGCTTTACTAAGATTATATCTTATCTTTTTAGATCATAAACTCTGTATCCTTTTACATCCTCATCATATCCTAATAAATACCCCGGTTTTCCTTTAGGATCTAGCTTCTAATTAGATCGATCTCTATCTAGATTGAACACTTGACTACTGAAAACCTTTAAGTAAGATATGTTTAGTTTCCGGCCGGTCCATCTCTCATAAGGTGTTTGGCCTTTTACCGCTGAAGTAAGAACTCTATTTTTGAGGTAATTAGCACAGTTCATGGCTTCGACCCAAAACCTTTTTCCTATTTTCTTATCCGACAACATACTTCTAGCACTATCACTTATTGTTCTATTTAAAAACCTGTGGGGCCTTTGATATATTTTTCAAAAAAATACACTATAGAGTATTGAGACAATTCGTCAGTGATTGTCATCATAAACCTTTTACCACCGGATGAAGGCACTCTGGCCGATCCCCAAATATCAGTGTGTACTAAGTCTAACATCTTTTCTCCTTTATATGTAGCTTCGTTAGGGAAGGGTGACCTGTGTGCCTTACCTTGAGCACAACCACTACAGTCACTTAGGTTTTCACTTTCTCCGAACTTAATTCCTTCCATTATTCCCATCTTTTTTATTTCTTTCAACTTATCTAAATGCGCATGTCCAAGCCTCTTATGCCACAACATGATATTATGAACACCAACATAGTAAAGTTTCTTCTTTTCATTTCTTAAAATCAGCCTAAACATCCCTTGGCTACCTTTTTCAGCAGTGAAATAAACTTCCTCCTCAAAGCTAGCAGTAAAGGTTCCCTTCCTAGTGCTCCTCTAAAACCCTTATCATCTAACACAGTTGTTGAGATGAGGCTTTTGTTTAACTCTGGAATAAACAACACATTAGAGAATGTCACTATGGATGTCTTTCTTTCCACTAAGACTTTCACATCTACCGATCCTACCATAGTAGTATTGACTACCCTCCCATCCCCATACTATATCTCTACGGTGGGAATCTTTCTCATCTTAATGAACATGTGTTTATCCTTGCGCATGTGCATAGAGGCACAGGAATCCTTAATCTAACCACCTTCACCTTTCAAACCTCCAAAATCACATTTTTGCTTTCGAGGAATTTCGACTATGGTCTTTGCCTCCAACTCCTTATCAAACAATAGCTCAAAAGCCCGTCTTTTCTTTTTCTTTTCCATCTCCTACTCTCCCTCTCCCTCTTTCTCAGTGTACAACTAGTTTTTGTGATGTCTCTCTGTCCCGTCTATTATGCGTCTTTCAAACTCTCTAAAGACCTTGCTTGGTTCAAGGTTTCAAAAACATGAAGTGTGGATTTTTTCATTTTTTTACCTCTCCCCTCTCTCCCTCTCCCTCTTCCTCTCCCTCTCCCTCTACCTCTCCTTCTCTCTCTCCCTCTCCCTCAGAATTGTGTACAACGACGAGTTTTCTTGCCGTCTCTCTGTCGCGTCTGTTATGCGTCTTCGAGCAAAAGCTCTTCGGGCCATTGCCGCCGATTTGCAAGCCTCTCCCATCCTCCAAAATATCACAAATAAATTTTTGGAAGTTTTACCGAATCAGACGTCGAATCACATGCAAGATTTAGCCGCCAAAGGTTCCGAAGCTGTGACATTTGTCACACAATCGATGACTCAAATGATGTCGAAAATTCATGCGAAGGTCAGAGGAGGAGTGATGGGATGGAGAACGAATAGTAGAGCTTCGGAAAGTCAAAGGAGGAGAGTCCCAAAGCAATGGTTCCACCCTCGAAATTTTGGCGCTTATGAAAAAGAAGATAAAAGTTCTCTCGCTCAGTACTCGATGTTCAACGGAGGAGATGGTTTGAAAGAGTGGAGAAAACCAGAGGATCGAGAGAAGTTATATAAGAAGAAGAGGAGAAGGAGACAGCTAAAACATCAGGCAAAAGGTCTGGGATGTATTATAAATCTTTTTTGTTTATGTATTGGGACATCGTCGAGGCATGGGAGGTCGCGTCCCAAAGTAGATAGTAAAGCCATAGCTAAGAGTAAATTTGATATTTGTGAGGTCCATGGAAATTTTCGTGACGTTTGTGGGTGTTGTGTGATGGGAGAGGGAGAGGGAGAGGTGAAGGAGGAGAGGGGAGAAGAGGAAGGAGCCATGGCTGTCGGGGCAGCGTTAGGGCTGGGAAGGAACGATGTCAGGGAAGGAGCGAAGGAGGGAAAAGGAGAGGATGAGGGAGTAGAGGGGGTTGAGGGAAGGGGAGATGCCCAGAATGAGGGGATTGCTGAGGTGGGAAGTGGAAATGCTTTGTTGGATCAAAAACAAAATGGTTTTTCTCAAAGTAGGAGAAGGAAAAAAAGTACCAGAAATGGTGTTGGAGAAGGAGAGAAAGAGGAAGTGGGAGAGCACGGGAAAGCTGAGCTTCTTCCTGGAGATGTTAGGAATTCAATAGAATTGAAGAGAGAAATGGTGAGAGAGGAGGAGGAGGATGATGGGATAGCTGATAGATTGTCGCGTGGTATTTTTGCAGGGAAGGAGGGGGAAATAAATGGAGGTTCTGGCTATCTAAACATGCCTTTATTGAAGGAATCAGTAGAGGAAGCAGAGGAAGAGATGGAAAGAAGTGAGGTAAAAAGACATACCCAAGATGGCAAAAGCAGTAGAGAGGGAAAAAGGATTAGTGGGGAAGTTGTTGTTGACATGGGAGACGAAAATGTGGAAGATGTAAGAAAGTCAACTCCTGGAAGTAGGAGTGAGGAGATAGTGGATGATGGGAATGATTTAGAGGATGAATCGGATGAAAAAGAGGTAGTTGCTATAGCGAAACAGTTGGAGGCTGTGGGATTCACGTTGGGAGAAAGATCGAGTAGGAGTGTAAACCTCACCGGTTTAGATAATTTCGCCGAGGATCTCGACACTGCCACGTTTCCCGCGGAAGTTTACGTTCCCGGTCAAATTTTGCATATTATTCGAGAGGACAACAGTTTCTCGTGTGAGCCCTTGGGAGGAATTTTGGGGAAACTTCAGTTTACAGACAATCGACCGAATCACAGAGCAGTGATTGGGAGTCAAGAGATGCTAAAAGATATGGTGGTTTCTCCTACGATGTTTTTGGACCATCTTCCGTGGAGGTGAGTTAATGATTCATTTAATACAAACTGCAGATAATACAGTTAATGCAGTTTGATGCAGTTGATGCGGTTGACACCGTCTGTACAATTACTGTAGTTGAAACAGTTAAAACCGTTCAGTCTGTTAAATTGATTAATGATTTGATTAAATTGGAGGTGAGCTCTTGATTCTCTATAGCTCTTCACATGTAATACAACAACTGCAGTTAATACGCCGCTTTAATGCAGTTAACTTAATATGGTCGAAACAGTTAATTAGAGTTGCGAATCGACACAAAAAATGTAATATTTGATAAAGAGAAACTACCCTTAATATTGTAACTACCCTTGACATTCAAGCGTACATAGCGTGTTATAGAGTGCGGTACTTAGATAAAATATTGTAAAAGTTAAAGCTGAAATTCTGAAGTAGAACACTGACCACGTTGTCATTTGCCGTTCAATTCGATAAAATTTCGGTTTCAATCCTTCGGCATTATAGCTGCAGATTCACCACAAACACAATGAAAAAAGAGTATACTGTATCGAATATTTCAGGAAATGAAGTAGTTAACGATACACTACTATCCTACAATGCGGTACACTACAGTCCTGTAGCGCATCGAAAAATATCGTGTGTTTTGTGATACGATATTCAACTCCACAGTTAATACAGTTCATATTGTCGATGGATTTGATTAAGCCATTTTATGCAGTTAATACAGCTAATAGCGTTAAAACTGTTAAAGTTTTTTAAATTGGTTAAATACTGAGACATGATATAACCATCAAATAGTTATATCCTGGACTAATTGTCGTTATAACACAGTCAATGCAGTTGATGCAGTTGAAGTTGTTAAAACAGTTGAGACAATTAATTCAAATATTGCAGTAGATGACATGGCAGCGGACAAAGTAGGAAGGAAGAAATGAAAAAGACAGAGATGAAGAAAACGAAATAATTTTTGATTGAAGTAAAAAGTACAAAGGATGGGAACTTCAAATAAAGGTGAGAATGTCACGAAGGTGACTTCTCAAAATCTAAAGACCGCAAGTGACTATGGAAGGTCACCTGACACATATTGCCGAAAGGGCAAGAGAGAAGATATTTAGTTTGGTGTTTAGTGGACAGCTTAGGATCAGATCTGTCATCAGATGCTAAGCTGTACGCTTCTAATAAGCGAAAAGAACAAAGGAGATTAAAACAGAAAACTGACTAATAACGTAAATAAGAATTGTAAGATTAACTAGATGACGTAAACTAAAATGCTAGTTTACGGTAATAAAGGGGAACAGAGAAAACTGAAAACAGAACTAGCTTCTAACAAAAGGCTAATTTCAACAATTAAAATGGTCAAAATGGTTAATCCTGCCTCACAATATAGCTATCACATTGTTCTATACTGGAGTTATCGACATACTGAAAAACCAAAGCTCGAATTTGGGATTCTTTTAAAAAGATCTTGTAAAAAGTACTTTCAAAAATATCTTCCAAAAAGACCCTACAAAAAAATCTTCCGGTTAGTTGCGTCTACTTAATAATTCCGTCTGCTTGTTAATTTTGTCTTTTTACTCTATATAGATTCCTGAAACACGATATAGACTTCCGCAATTGGCTTTCAACAGGTTATCTGTGCTCCGTTTTTATGGACGTTCCGTATTTTTTGAGTTTTTTGTTGTTTATGTTTTTTTTTCTTTCTTTCTCTTTTGCAAGGTTTTTTATGGTTGCTAATGTTTAATTTCGAGGGAAATTTTTTGCGCAGATGTTCACATGCTTTAAACGAACTTCTGAAAGTTTTGGAAGAAGAGAAATTACAATCGATTCGATTCTCTTCCGAGAATACTACAGTGGACGTGGGATAAAAATAAACATAAAAATTGACATGAAAATCGACATGAATAGACAAAAAAGTAAGCATGAAAGTAAACGTGAAAATAAGAAGTGGAGACGGAAAAATGAACCTTCGAGAGCTCGGAAAAGGAGAGGGGAGAAAAATATGTGAATTTATTTACGATAGGATGTGCTGTAGCGGTTATTATTTTTTGAAGAAGTGATAATTTTTTTTTTTCACTGGTTCAAGAAGGTTTAAGAAGGTTTAAAAAAAGGTTTAAGAAGGGTTAAGAAAAGGTTTAAGAAGGTCAAGCTAGTTAAATGATTTTTGGATAAATGTTCAATTATGAATGTAAATTATTTCGTTCGATCGGGAGGAGTATTGAAAAGTCAAACACAAATTATTTTTGTATCATTGGAAGCTGTATTGAAATTCGAACATAAATTATTTGGTAAGATTCTTATGCTGTTGATTTGAAGCAGTGTGGAATGTTAAACACACATCATAATATTTGTTCCTTCTGTCGCTGTAAAAAAAGGTAAATATATTTTTGGAAATTACTCACAAAATCCTTTTTTTGCAGTTTTGTTAAAAAGATTTTGTTGGGTAATAGTGTAATTATTTATCGTTTATATTGAGTCTAGAAGTTTTAGTGTTTTTCTCAAGGTGAAAAGTCAAGATGGAGAGTCGCACATAGATTTGAATATTTTCCCCGACATGTAAATAACGAAATAATAAATCCCTTCAGAATCAAATCAAATCAATAGGTTGGTTGCAAACACGAGAACCTCAAAAGTGGTACAATAGCCAGGCCAAAACATAAAGGTAAAGCGTACGTGAATAGTTGAGACGTTAATCACCCATGAACTCAGATGGTTTTTAATTGCGCTTTCTAATAAAGTAGGGTGTTAATCTCATTGTCATAAAAATTAGAGTGGTTTCCAACCACGCACTAGCACCTTCGAATAGAAAATCATGTGAGCACGCATTTGAGTAGAAAGTAACCCGTTCATGTGTTTTTGAAACTCAACGGTTGTTAGTTGATAAGATAAACATTGGTGCAATTGAAAACCGGTGTCAACAAAAATGACGAGAAAGGTAAGACCTGGCGTCAGGAGGAGGCAATAGCGCACAGATAAAAGCCTGGTAAAATGGCAATATCACTTCGTCAGTATTAAAAACGACCCAACCTATTATATAAATTTCGTTAATAATGAATGGAAAGGTAATCGTAGGCGTCACCAAAGTCCAACTAGTGGTTTTGAAGCAACGTCGCAAGATTTGCGTTCTAGATGTATAATACATATACATTGATTTGTTGTTTTTTAAGGTTTTTGACAACGTGGTCCTACTCGTATTGAAATATGGTCCCAATTCCAATCATAGAACATTGTTCATACAAAAAAAATTTATCCCGCTATACATTCTTTGAACCTTATAATAACTTTCTTGTTCATACAAAAAATGAGTTTATTTCGTGCTACATATTTAAAAAGTGTATCATCTTTTTGGCCAGTTGTGCGAGAGCGTAAGACCGATGCACAATTTAAAACTTTAAAGGAAAAAAAACGAATGAAAGGCATAATCCTCCGAACTGTGATGATCTCTGTGAACTCCGAACTGACTGGGTGACTGTGTGGTTGTGTATGACTGTGACGTGTGACGTGTGTCCACCCCCCGTCACATCAACCAGCTTTTCCTTTTTTTTCACGCCTTGGTGGCCGTTAGGAGTTGTTGCCACTTTGGACTCAACTACTAGTACTCCTCAAGGCAACCCTTTGCTGGTCCCTTTGTTTGCTCTCGCCCACTCACAAGCCTTACGAGCATCCACTACCAATTTTTCCAAGTTGTTCGTTTCCATCGGTGGCCGATGACATGTATATCGTTGGTCTGCAGACAAAGTTGTTCCTGCCTTTCACTATTTTTCATAGCAACTTCCTAACGCTGTTGTACAAAAAGACTTGTATATTTTATAATGCCACAATAAAAGTGGGAAAAAAAACATCCGTCGCTTTTGAACGAAATTTGCAAAATTCAAGTCGAAAGTAGTTTGTGGCTACAAAAGACTTTAAAATAGTTCGCCACCATCGCTATTTTATAACCAAGATGTCTGCGACTTTAGGTTTATGTTGTGTCTAGAACAACGATTACATTTAACATTTTACAATATTGCTTTGGAGTATGCCATTGTGGACCAATTGGCCTCAACTCTAAAAACTAATAAGTCATTTGATGAAACTTCAACTGTATTATAACTTGTTGTTGTGGATCTATCCACTTAATAACAACCTAGATTTGGGATGTCAATCTCCGAAGATTCTATTTCGAACTAAATTTTCCTGTCATTGAATTATGGACTTAATGAATGACCGAGTGACCTTAATGCACTGCAAACAACCGTACCCTTTTTTCAATCTATGTGACACAAATTTACTTTATTTTCCTCAACTTGTACAAGCTTGACGGAACTCAACAATGTAGAGCGCCTCACGATCTAAATTTTGATTTTAGGTGAGATGTGAAATCTTACGCCGTCTGCTATGTCGAAGAAAGCAGCTCAAAAACAAAGATGATAGATAAAGATTGTGCGAACAGTTTATACAGATTACATTATATCCGTCATTGAGCTGATTTTGTAATAAAATTTGAATTATTAACCTCAATGGCGTTCACCAATCCCCACCGCTTTGATTTTTTTTTACAGGTTGGACGAGGTTGATACTTACATGTGTTGTGCATGTCGTAACTTGTGCGTTAAAGTTTTAATCGACAAAATTATATGAATGGGACATGGTAAACTCACATAATGTCACCATGAATAGATAACTGTTGATGTTTTCCAATTCATTTTAGAAAAAAAATCTTTTTTTTATTTATTTAGTTATTTTTTGAACTTCAAAGGGCACATAGGTAAAGGTATTTGTTATGGTTTTTTGCAGGCAGTAACGCTGAAAAAAGAAGAAGTTACGTCCACATTATTGTATATTTTTTTGATTCCAAAAAACAAAAAAAAAAAATGCGATACGTCTACATTTTCAATTTGAGGTCGCCAATCGGAAGCTGAGAATCTTACCTTTCAAACGCAACCGTCAGATCCAGAATCCGACAAGTGTGTACGGAGAAAAGATGTTATAAAGTGGCGAAAAAAACATTGACGCTAATAGCGATTCAACGTGTACTATGTGAAAGCTTCATTCTGCATCCTGCGAAGGGCGACAGTTTCAAGGTTGGTTGAACCACAGAATAAAAGACGACCGAAACCAATTTGAGACGTACCTCTTCTGGCTAAGCCCGACATGGAGATGTGTGTTGATGCATTGAACAGGGAGGAAAGCCATGGCGAGTGAGGAGGACCGTTGGCTTCCAGGTGGACTGACCCCGGAGCTTGCTCATGACCTGAATTCACACCAAGGGAGGGAGGGAGGGAGGGAGGGAGGGAGGGAGGGAGGGAGGGAGGGAGGGAGGGCAAAGAACAATGGCGTTGAAAGTCCAGCACTCCGCAGGAGATGTTTCATGAAGATGATCACATTCATGCTAAAAGACATAAGGATTTTATTCGTTACCAGAAACCGCTTCAGGCAACAATTAGCATCGACATTGTAGCTGTATTAGAATTTTGCGGCAAAAATTGCCACAAGCTTTAGCAGCTTATCCAAGATGAACGTCAAGCCAAAATAGTTCATCAGACTGCATTACAACCTCATGAAAAAAAGTGACCCACAAATCTGTGGCGAGAGTGACAGGGATGAGATGCAAAAAGCAAAGTGCAATGCTTCTAGCTAATTGGCGAAAATGGCAGAATCCCAGCAGTTGCACCTATATCCAAGCGGACGAGTTTTGCGAAGTGTTGCACCCTGAATATACATAATATATGTGTACATATACATACACATAAACATACACATACACGTACATCTTGCATAAGACATATACACCATACATATACATCATACATAAATATTATAGATAACATGTTACATATATGTACATACACACACATGTATATGCATATAGACATACATCATGCATATAGACATACATCATGCATATACATATACATCATACATACACATTATACAGTATAGATAACACATTACACACTGCACGTGCATAGACACACACATATATATACAAAAATAGCAGACATGTAGTTTTAGTATGGTTTTTAAGAATACGTTTAGTAGAGTCAATGCCAAGAGTCTTCAAGAAGGTTATGTTGACAATTTCATGCATGTAAGACAATCTCCTCCCATCAATGATTTTGTCCGTGAACGGAAACAAAATTCATGTGTAAACTACTTTGAATCGCAATCCTCACAACCTAAAAATGGATTTAACATAGTACACGGCTCATCGTTATTAGTGTTAAAGATTTATTAGTGTTAATGCGAAATTATAATTAACAATACTAATTTAGTGCAAGGAGACGTGGCAGGTTGTAGTCCACATCCTTAAATAATGTTGTTAACTCTATTTTGTGATTTTTGGCCAGAAATAGTCGCGACCGAATTAGTGTTATTAACAATAATAACGATGAGCGGTGTAGTTTCCCATAAACTTTCCAAAATTCATTGAATTGCAACATATTAACCATCACCAATTTACCTCTTTTAGAAAAGGTTTACATCTTCACTTCCAAACGTCCAAACACCTTGGGACCTCTCTTAAAAATATTTTCAGTCTTAAAAGGCAGAACAAAAAGTGAACCAGTGACTGACAATCCTAAACAATTGTAAAAAATGAAACCCTCAAAATGAAACCCTAAAAATGAAACCCTAAAAATGCAACCCTAAAAAGCTCAGATAATACTATAGACCATAGGCCTAAGGAAAGAATCAATAATCTACGAATTACCCTGAGCATCCCCAAAAGCAGTCTTAAAACCCTAAATTTCCTTTAAAAAAACCACAGAAAGGCCTTCCAAACCCTAAAAACACACCGCCTGAGCCAAGCTGCTGCATCCTGGCGTCCGTACGTCCGTCCTCCTGACGTCAGCACCTGTACCTGGAGGGTTGCAGGCGCGTACGGCCGGAGAGAAGAACAAGGTCTGCATGTGTCCGTACTGTACGTCAAACGCTACAGCGCCCGTGCTCCCAGCTCTAAGAATCTTAACTGAAAACTGACTGTCAAAGACACGTATCGAGAGTTCGAAGCATACTGTAGTATTGAGCCGGTCGTACTTGCGATGGAAAAAGTACACCGAAAAGCCATCACCGTACAAAAAGGGTGATAATAATCGAAAAAGAGTCGAGATAAGGGTGCGTCTACATGTGCCAAAGTAAGGACTTTTCCTTGTCGTTTTGCTCTAAAGCTTAACGCCGTACCGCGTAAGTTTCAAATGTACAAAAAAATAGAAAAAAGGAGAAATACATTTTGCGTCATCATCGAATTATGGATGTACTACATGTTGTCGTCTTGTGTTCTTCGACCCACGGCCACGCCAAAAAACGTCATCTTCAAACTTTTCGTTAAAACACAGGGGCGATGTGTTTTAAAACAAATTATTTTTGAAAAAAGTATAGGAACACGTATTCGCACTTGTAGAAAATTCCTCAGAAAAATCAAACGAATTCAAGCGACAGTGAAAGGTACACTATTCGTTACGTTTTGTCCGTTTGCGTCCATCAAAGTACACAATTTGTTTTGTTTTGTCGCGTTTCGTTCATTACAGATTTTTTTCATTTCAGCGGTCTGAAAATTACGATGCCATTTCACGAAATCGTGAGAAATCTCTGAAGGCGCCCCAGCAACTCGCACACGCCGCCTCTCTCACGTAGCCGCATATTCACTCCAAACTTTACAAACGTCTACAAATGTCACAAATATTTATGCGACGTAACAAACAATTTTGAACAACCGGTGCGTCATCACAGATGCGTGGTTCACATTTGAAAAAAGGAAAAACGGATGTCATAAATTTTGAGATCCAAATTTTATAAAATGACAAAAAACGAGGCGGTGACAGTTGGGACAGTAGGTTTCGACCGTTTTGGAGCGTAGCGGCGGACAAAAGATGTGGTTTTATGCGTCGACAGGTGCTTAAAGCAAATGGCAACTGCCGTCCGCCATCGGACATCATGTTCGGCATACACTTTTTCGTTTTGAAAGAATTACGAAAACGAAGCGCACGGACGTGAACCGTACAATAATCCATTCCCTCGCAAACTTATGAACAAACTACACCGCCAATCGCTATTAGCGTAGAAGTTTCTTTAGCGTATATGAATAATTACCGTGGTTTACGCTAATTAAAAATTTGAAAATTTTGAAAAAAACAAACATTCTAATTGTTTAATAATTCTAAATTGCTAATTTGGGTCTTTGAAAAAAATAAATGTCGGTCGCAAACATGCTTACACTAATATAGGTATTCGTACAAAATCTGACAAATCGTACACAAATCGTACGTTCACACAGTCGAAACATGGTTGCTGGACGAATATGTGCGAACGTGATATTTGACAACCCCATCATATCCCTTTTTTAGAGTGCACATTCTCATGCGTCCGCGGTTACTAAAACTCATTGATTATACTTTTCACTTAAAAATGTACAATTATGTACGGTATGACACTGTCCGTACACCACACTAATTAAATGATGACGTACTTCTGTTTTGTACAATACTAAAAAATTAACCCTAAATAGAGTAAAGAAAAAAATAGAATGAACTACGCTAATGGAGAATAAAGTAAAAAAAAGCGGGACGGAATTAGCGTACACTACGCTAATAGCGATTGGCGGTGTAGAGGAACAATCAGATAAGCAAACATGTACTGTCAAAACAAAAAAGAAAAACACCGATGGAAAAAAAAAGGGTTACGTATGCATATCTCATATTAGTAAAGTGTTTAATCTATATATTTAGTATTAATATCCTTTGTAGTCTGCATAATTAGGATTTTTATTAGGATTTGTACAGTAATTAGTAATGTATAGTTAGTATTAGGAAGTAATTATTAATGCATAATTAGTAATATTACAGTTATTAGTAAGTATAATCAGTATTAGTACAGTTATAAGTATTTATAATAAGTATTAGTACATCTATTAGTCTGTATACTTAATATGAATCCTGTTATGAGTTTGTATAATCAGTATTGGTACAATTATTAGTCGATGTCATTAGGATTCATAGAGTTATTCGTCTGTATAGTTAGTGTTAGTACAATTAGTAGTAATGTTTATTTAGTATTAAGACAGACAATGTATCCTTTCTATGAGTAATTCTACTAATTAAATAATAATTGTACTATCACTAATTATACAGACTGGTAACTGTAAAAAGACTTTACTTATACTAAATGCATGAACTATTGATGTACTAATACTAATTATACAAACAAATAGCTGTACTAATATTAATTGTAGACATGCTAATAACTATGCTAACACTAATTATACATACTAAAAACTGTACTGATACGAATTGTACTTACTAATAACTATAGTATTACTAATTATACAAACTAATAATTGTGTTAGTACAGACGAATAGTAGGACTAATACTAATTATACATTACTCAAAACTGCTAAATATATATTACTAACCATTGTACCAACACTAATTTTACATTACTAATAATTGTACTAATATTAATTATACAACCTAACAACTGTACAAATACTAATTATACTGACCAAAAATTGAGTTAGTATTAATTATACAGACAAATATCTGTAAAAATAAGCATACTAGTAACTGTGCTAATACTAATTATACAAACTAATAACTATACAAATACCGATTACACTAACTCATTACTGTACTAATACTGATTATACAAACTAAATAATGTACTAACACTAATTATACATACTAAAAACTGTACCAATATTAATTATACAACCTATCAACTATACAAATACTAATTATACAGACCAAAATTTGAGTTAGTATTAATTATACAGACAAATATATATAAAAAATTTGATTTGATAGTAATTTTCCTAATACTAATTATACATTACTAAAAACTGTCCTAGTACTAATTATACAGTGCTAGTAACTACACTAACACTACTTATATTGACACTACTTACATTGACTTGTAACCGTACTAACACTAATTACACACATTAATGATTGTGTTAATGCTAATTAAACAGTATTTAAAACTATCCTTGCACTAATTATATAGACTAATCATTGGGTTAATACTAATTATACAAACTAATAATTGTACTAATATTAATTATACAAACTACTAACCGCAATAGTACAAATTATACACTAAAACTAATTATACAAACAACTAGGTGAACCAATGTTGATTATCCAAACTACTAACAGTAAAACAATTATAATACATACTAAAAACTGTAATAATACTTATTATACAAACTAACTGTGCTTATACTAATGTTACAAAATAACCGTACCAGTAGTAATTTAATGCTAATTGTACTAACACTAATTATATAGACCAATAACTGTGTTAATACTAATTATACAAAACAGTAACTGTACTAATACGGATTGTAAAAACGTACAAACTATTAACTGCAATAACACCAATTATACACTAAAACTAATTATACAGACAACTAGCTCAACCTATATTGATTGTACAAACTACTAAATGTAAAACAATAATAATACATACTAGAAACTGTTATAGCACTTGTTATACAAATTAGTTGTACTTATACTAATGTTACATACTAATAACCGTACCAATAGTAAATATATAGACTCATAACTTTACTAATAGCTATCCTAATACTAACCGTACTAATACGGATTATACGAACTAATAACTAGACTAATACTGATTTTATAATTAGTATTAGTACAATACTACAACTATTTGTTTGTATAATCAATATAAGTACAGTTATGAGTCTGTATAATCAGTAAAGGCACACTTATTAGTCGGTATATTTAGGATTCATATAGTTATAGGTCTGTATAGTTAGTGTTAATACATTTATTAGTAATGTTTAATTAGTATTAGAACAATTATTAGCAATGTACCTTTCCTATGAGTATTAATACTAATTATTTAATAACTTTACTAACACTAATTATACAAACTAATAACTGGAAAATGCCTATTATACAAAATGTACTAATACTAATTACATGAGCCAATAATGTGCTAATATTAATTATACAAACAAAAAAATGATTTGATGTTAATTGTAGAGAGTTAGGGTGAAGTTCCATGAGACAAAAAGTGAGGTTGTTTACATAAATTCGGACCTCTCCGTACTACCCTGTACCTCTCATTTTGTTTTTATTAGGAAAACAACATTACAAAGAATCTTGCCAATATTCTCCAAAATTATAGGAGTTAACAATGACGGCTGGATGTTTTTCCGTGAAGCATTCGCTTCGGAAGTTTCTTTAATTGGCGATGTTCCTCGCGAGGTACATCACCAATTACAGAAAAAAATTGAGCCGCGACACGTTGTATAATGAGCATAGGTGTCAAGCTAGCGACCAACGGAAATCACAAAAGTTCGCACACGATATACGCACTAAAAAATCCAACAGAAAATACAAACAAAATGTCGTAACGCACTTTCGTCGTGCTATTTTATTACCGCCCATTCGTCACACTATTCCAGGCAACGCTCATTCGCTACGCGAAAAAACATGAACCCTACAAAAACGAGGTGGTATATGACAAGGCGCATGCAAAGAGTACAAAATTTGTGTTGCACAATGACCTGGTAAGCACGTACATGGTACGCAAATGGAGATTTTTGGTCGGTGTGAAATTCATTGACGATTTCCAATATCAAATTTATAATTACGTGGCGCCACTCTTTTGCTTACACTTGGATGACAGACTCTGCGCAATGGAACTTCGTTCAAAGTGTAGCATCCTGTAATGTTGGCCGTACGATTACACAATGTCATAATGAAACTTCACCCTTATCTGTACTAATAACAGTGGTAATAACTGGCGCCTGAGGTTTTTTTTGTTTGGAATGTTCTAAGCATAGTTCAAAGGTAGGCGTTTCTATTGTAGGCCTTTTGTAGGCGCCTTTATCTTAAGTTGTGTTATGAGCTTTTTATGTGATCTTCTTAAATCGTTACTTTTATCAGCGACCGTCTACTCGTCCAAATCTGACGATAGTCTTATCGTAAGTTGTGTTTTGGGCTTTTCATGTGATTTTTTTAGACCGCTACTTTGATTAACGACCGCCCGATTGTCCAAATCTGATGGTTTAAATAAAAAATACCTCAAAACTCCCAAAAAAACTTTTTTTTGGCTGAATATTTTTCAAAATTTAGACATGACGTTTAATTCTCTATCGATCGATGTGCAACTCAACCCTGTTACTAAATTTTTTTCATTTTGCGACCAATACAATATGGGTTTCAAGGTCATATTGTATGTTTTGCGTACAATAGGCATTTTGTATTGGCGTACTTTCACCTACTTTTGAACTATGGTTATAAGTTCCTCCGGGGTTTTTTTCAATCTGTACAAACGCTTGCGTGGCAATACAGTTTGATTTGGAAGGCTTCGTACATATCATGTGCGCAAAGCATAGTTCAAAAGTAGGTGAAAGTAGGCCCATACAATATACCTATTGCATACAAAACATATAATATGACCTTAAGACCCATATTGTATTCGGACCTATTTGGACCAATTAAAACACTCGGACCCTAAATTGGACCAATTAAAAAATTCGGACCAAAAATTTTTATTTACACCGGCAGATTCGGATGATCAGACGGTCCCTTATCAATGTAGCGATCTAAGAAGATCACATGAAAAGCCCATAACACAACTTACGATAAAGGCGTCGACCAAAGGCCTACCATAAAAACACCTACTTTTGAACTATGCCGCAAAGTGTTTACTTTTCGTACGGACAAGTGGCTCAAATTTGACACGCTACCCCGCCAATCGCATCGGTGCCTTTTTTTCAGAAAAAAAAATCCCATAATTATATTTTTTTCTATTATTCTTACTAGAGCCTTTTTTTGCAATTAGCGTTCATAATGGAAGTACATTGCGATGGAAATAGTGTGGCGTACGGACAGGGTATCTCCGTACGAAATGGTACTTTTTGAATTACAAAGGCATAAAAAGACACTTAGCATTATTGCGCACACATGTGAATGTGCATTGGAAGAAAGAGACGCAACTCGTCGTTAAAAATCACGCTCTCATATGTTCGTTTGTCGACCGTGTGAACACGCGACGACGTACGAATTGTCAAATTTTGTACGGGTACGCATATTACTTTAGACATCGAAAGGGCGGGTATTTATTATCCAGGACAACCCAAATCACAGTTAGGGATTAATTAGTATATACATTTTTTTTCAAAAAAGAAAAATTCCCGATTAGTAGTGTTGGGTATCGAGGACCATTTGCCGATATTCGATATATATCGAATTTCGGGTACCCGATAATCGATTTATCGTTTCGATATATCGAATTTCAAATTATCGCGATATATCGCCAATATATCGTATCGCCAATGTATCGAAGCTTCCTTAAAAAAATAAAAAATCTTGCTCGTCAATTCTCGGAAGAAGAGAATGACAGCTGTCAAAGTGGTGGAGGATGTTTTTTTTTTTTTTCACGGAATCTGCGAATCGGAAACTGAAAATGGATTAATTGAGAACCTAAGGAATTGAGAATTGATTAGCTGCAATTGCTAGAACTACGTGCCGCTGCAGCCAGAACTAGTGCTACAGCAGAGGCTAGTACTAGCTACTGCTGCTGCCAGTAGTACTAGCTGCTGGCAGTGTTACTTCAGCAGGTAGTACTAGCTACTGCTACTCCAATTAATCAAAATAACAATAAGATTTTACAATTTGTACACTTTAAAAAAATAATTAATAATAATAATAATAAGAATAAAAGTTCACATTTTATACACTTTAAAAAATAATAAATAAAAATAATAATTAAAACTCACATTTTGCACACTTCATAAAATGATTAATAAACATAAGAATAAAATATCACATTTTTTACACTTCATAATATATTGAATAAAAATAATAATAAGAATTCTCATTTTGTACACTTCAAAAATTAATAAATAAAATTAATAATAAAAATTGATGCCTGAAACGAACAGTCTACAATTTTTTTTTCATATCATACTTTGACTAAATTAGTGTGGGTTTCAAGTTTTCATATGTGAAGCTCTGTACCGTAGTACGTACTAAACAATAACAATATGAATTAGTATTACAGTATTAGTACTTTTTCGTCAGTTACATTTTGCGGCGTTACCTTTAAGTCACGGAACGAAAATCACGTCGTACGTCGCGTTTCAAAAAAATTGTCGTTATCGCTAAAACAACATATTAAATAAAATATTTATTTTATAAAATACAATATATCGCGATATGTATCGCGATAGTTTACGTTGGTCGCGGTACGATATATCGAGGACTTTCCTCGATCGATATTCGATATATTGAATATCGAAATTATCGCGATATGAAACTACCCGATTCCCAACACTACACCGTGAATCGTTATTAGCCTTATGTACGCTATATCGGCACCCTAAAATTTTGACATTGATACCCGAAAAACAATGATTGAATCTAATTTATCCTTGACATTAATTACGGTTCTAGTAAAATAGCGTCATTAGTATGACCCTATTGTATTCATTAATAGTGTGTGTACTGAAATAGTTTGTTCGTACTATGCTGTGCTTCGTTACCGGAAATCGTACAGAAATTGTAGTGAACTTATGTCGATTGCATACGGAACTGCGCTTAGAATAGACGTGGAGTCGAGTTTGCGAAACACACGTTCGCATACATTCAAACGTTCGTTTTTGTTAATGGCAATGTAAACACTAAACAGATAACATATCCACATGCGAAAAACTACATATGTTACGCAAACGTACTGCAGCAGACTTACACATGTTGTACAGTCGAGGAATGTTAAGTCTATTATGTTGCCGTTTTAATTATTTTTGAGATGATTCCAACTTAATAGAGTACATATTTACTCTATTACAAGGTCAAGAGGAAACATAACGGTAATACCAGACCTGTAAACAAAAGAGACGCTTATTATAGTTAAGTTTGACCCTAAAATGGGTTATGTTTCACAAAAGTCAACAAATTAGAGTCACAATGTGTACATGTTTTAGTAAAGTTACAAAATTTAGGATGGAAAAAACGCGACGCCTTGAAAACCAGAAAAGATAAGAAACAAACGGCAAATGCGGGCAGAACACAAAAAATATATATTTTTGTTCTGGCTAATCCCGTCCACATCCTCGTCCACATCCTCATCGTCTGGTGGGTGACATCTGAATTTCTCGGAGCAATTTCAAAAAACGTCGCCATTTTTTGGGCAAGATGCGTCATTCCGCCGCCTCTTGTAGTCAAACGACAACCAATACACCATACCTTATTTTTAGGGTTTACAACACTATTAGGGTTGGCAATAACATGGTTAAACAACATGGAAGTGCGCGTCATTGTCGTCGCTATATCTTTTATGAGGTACGAAGAAAAGTATAGGTAAGTGCGTGGCTCTACCTATTTTTTTATACCTCCCTCACTCCCTCTCCCTCTCTATCCTCCTTCCTTCCTCTCTCTCTCCCTCTCTCTCCCTATTCCTTTACCTTGTCCTCTTGACATTGTTAATCTCCCTCATTCTATCCCATACCTTTTCGCTACTCTTCTCTCTCACTCTCTTCTTCTCACTCTCTCTCATTCTGTGTCCCTCTTTGTTTATCTCTCAATCCCTCTCCAGTAATGTGCCTTACTCCCCTCCTAAGCATTTGCCCTATCCCTAATCCTCTCTCTTTCCCTTAAATCCACTTTCTTTCATTTTCATCCCTGTTATTCACTTGAATGTGCCCTCTACCTCTACCTCTCCCTCTCTCACCCTCTCCCACTTTCTCTTCCTCACTCTTGATATTCCTCATCCACTCTCGCTCCTACTCTCTCATCCAACATCATCCGCATCTCCCTTGCCTCTCCCTTTCGCCACTGTCCCTTGTCCATCCTCTCACACTCTTTTTCCTCCCACTATTGCTCGCCAATCCTGCTATCTTACTCTCTCAATCTCTCATTCAGCCTATCCATCCTCTTCTCTTTCTCTCCCCCCCTCTGTTTCTCACACTTCCTCTTCCACACTTTATTCCCCACCCTCTCACTTCTTGTTCTCCCTATCCATTAGCCTCCCACCCTCACTCTCTCTCTATGTCTCTCTCTCCCTTGTCACTCTCTTTGAATACCTCGTTCTCATTTCCTCTCCTTTCGTCCCTCATTCTTCCCATTATTTTTGTCAAACTCATATACCCCATATTATTCCTTTTCCCTCTCTTTGTCTTTTGTATCTGATACTCTAATCAACGATCAACTTTTTCATTTAGTGTTCATTATCTGACGATCGTTGTATTAATCCGCACCCTAAAACAATATATGATTGTTGGGAATAAGAAATGATATATGCAAGATGTTGGAGCGGATGATAGCATTTGGAGCAAACCGTCAAGAAGTTTGCAAGGGTCTCTTTTCTTCGTGATAGACATTTAAAATCTTAGAAAGTGTGTGAAGTATAAGCATAGTTTTTGTTTTTTTTAATAAAGTTTTGCGTGTTACAGATACAAGTTTTAGGAAAAGAGTAGTACATAGTGTTTACGAATCATATTGTATATTAATTGGCTTCATTATCTTTCAGTTTTAGTTTGGTGATGTGAAAAGATTTTTTTCCGTGAAATATACATTTTTTGTATTTTTTATTCCATTGTTGTTCATCAATAACTTAAATTCTACATTTTTTATTCATTGTTTCTTTGTTCATTTGGTATCATGTTGTCGCAATAACTTTATTTCACATTGAAATATATTAAGTGTTCTCGACATTTTTACCCTTGTGTATCATCTGTATATGCTACCGATATTGCTTCATTAATCCTTTTACCTATCGCTTATCCTATTTGTATTCCTAGTCGTATTGAATGATAGGAATAGCAACATTGTTTAGATTTTCCATGTGTAAGTTTTAGGTTTTATAGTTGTGCTTTCTTTTTAACGTGGGCCCCTTTTGACCTCGACGACTGGTAATCCTTTGTGGCGGTACTTCTGTTTGCTTTGTATCTCATTGTTCAAAGAGTTTTCTTCTTTTTTCACAAAAGAGTTGTTTTTGATGGTATTTAGGCATGGCCTGTTGAAAAGAGGTAATTAATAGTTCACTTCCCTATTTAGTTTTGTTTTAAAGAAAGAGAGTAAGGATCAAAGGCGCGCCATGGCTGCCGCCATATTTAGAAAGTGGCAGTTTTTGCAGTTAAGGGTATTTTGGCTAAAATGATGCCTAGGTCTAGGTTTGAACCCGTGACCTCTAGATCCTTTGTAGCCTTACGCCTTAACCATTAAGGCGTTACGAAACGATACACGTGACGGGTTTTATAAATATATAAACATTAACGAAACAGCTAATTAACAGCAGACTAACCAAAAGGAGCAATTTCTGCATGTACGCGAATCTGAACCGTGTAAAATATGTTTTGATCGGACGGCCGACATTATAGCCGCCACGCGAAGTGAGCTTTTTGGCGGCATACGGATATAGCGTCACGCGGTGCCACGTGGCGCCACATTATTTGATACCGGAGAAGATGGGAGGAGGAACCATGGCTTCCGATATGACAGGTGTCACCTTGTAGACCTTGTCGTACAATAGTTGTACAATAAGTACATCGCCCATTGTACCTTCTTGTACTTTATAGTGTTCCTATTGGACTAGGGTTTAATAGTAGGTAGTCGTGAGTAGGCAGACCGAGACTTAGTAATATTTAGGTACTTCTCTCTCTAAGAGAGCTTGTAACTATAAAGGTCATCTTTGACCAGCCATAACTTACTGCTCGGGTGAGCAAATTCAGTGATTCTTTTTGCGTTTGACTCAGGGGAGTCTTGTCCTCACAAGGGTGAGAGTGGTCTGAATATTTGTGTGCCTGGGCGGCGCTTATTCAGCGGGAAAGTAGAAGGGGCAAATATTATCCTAGAGGCTTTACATAGGCTGCTCATTCTGTGGGTCAATGGAGACCACAGAATTTCAGGTTATGGGCCCACCCTCTAGGGTGCCCATATTTGATGGATCAGACTTTCTTTATTGGGAAATGATGATGGAGGGAGAACTATTTGAGAAGCATCTATGGGGCATAGTGTCTGGACAAATTCGATGCCCACCTCCACCTGGGTTTGGAGGGACACGTTTTTCTGGCACCTCCGCCTCTACAGTTGGTAAAACAGCTGCCACCATCACCGAGGATGAAGATGAGGAAGGAGAGGAGATTGTCATGGAAGGAGAAAAGGGAGGAGTTGCAACTCAAGTGACACCATTGCCTAAGGCGATACCGGCAGCAGCACCACCAAAAACGGCGACAAGGGTTCAGACCGAAAGATCGGAGTATGAAAAGTGGAACTACAAAGACAAGGTTGCTAAGCTCTTAATTCTTAAAAGTGTAGCAAAGGGCATTGCCATTCCCCTTATGCATGTCAAATCTTCATCTCAGATTTGGATATCACTAGTTAACAAATATAAGAGTGGATCATTGCAGCAGCAACAGTTGGCAGAAAATAAGATTGCAGCTTATACTTATAAGGGAGGAAGTATGGATAATTATTGCAATGATTTAGGAGCATTGTTTGGAGAGCTAGAGAGTGCAGGTAACTCATGGTCTGAGAGACAAAGAGTGAACACACTAATAATGAAACTACCTGAAGAGTATGAGAATATCATTAACCGATTGCAGGACATAGGAGATAGCAATTGGAATTGGGATGACACTGTGGGAATGATTTTAGTGAAAGAAAGCACCATAGAGCTTAGGAGAGGGAGTCCAAGTGTTCAAGCATTGTCTGCAGGAGCTGATTGGCGGAAGCGTGATGAGGAGAGAGGGAAAGATCCCTATCGAAACTTTGGTGGAAGAGGACAAAGAGGTGGCAGATTTGATAGACAGGGGAGAGGAACTTCTCGAGGAGGATTATGTCACTTCTGCAAGAAACCGGGACACTACATGGCAGATTGTGTCAGACTTGCAGATCTTCGACTGAAAGATGGTCAAGGAACCTCAAAGGACGGAGGAAAGAAAAAGGCTTTCCTGACTCAAGTTCTTGATGAGGAAGTGGAAGAAAAAACTGAACCTGAAGAGGAGCTTGAGGAGCTTCTCCTTAATCCGAAAAACACTGAAAAGCATGTCGATATTCCACGGAGACAAAAGTGTGCTTTCGGAGGTAAGAGGGATCCACCCGAGGATGGGTGGATCATAGACTCAGGGGCTTCAATGCATATGTGCAAAGATAAGCGGTGGTTCACTAAACTGAGAAAGATCCCAACAGTTGAGATAGAGTACGGAGATGGTAGAGTAGAAACCACAAATCTTGTTGGAACTGTTGACTTGAAGGTTCTAGTTGATGGAAAGGCCTCAATTGTGACACTCTCAGACGTTCTTTACATTCCACAACTTAGCAAGAACCTAGTCTCAACAGCTGTCCTAGATGAAAAGGAGTTTGAAACAGGAACTAGGAAAGGAATCTTCACAGCAAGCTTTGATAATGAGGTTTATTTCATAGCTGAGAAGGGCAGTCAAGGAATGTTCAGAATTGTTCTTTGCAATGGAAAAAGTGTTCTCTACTCGTGTGCAAGTGAGATGATGCTTTGGCATAAAAGGTTGGGACATGTGCATCTAGATAGATTAAAGAAAATGAAGAAAAAGGGAATAGTGGAGGGTATTACTTTTGAAGATGATGAGACCTTTGATGATTGTAGTGGATGTGCCCAAGGGAAGATTCATAGACTTCCATTTCCAAAGGCAACCACATTTAGGAGAGAGAAAGTATTAGATCTAGTTCACACTGATGTTTGGGGACCTGCTAGGTATGCTTCACATGGGGGGAAGAGATGGATGTTAACTATCACAGATGATTGGTCTAGATACACGAAGGTATACTTTCTCAGACATAAGTCAGAGGTATTAAGATGTTTCAAAGAGTATAAAGTATGGAGTGAAAAGCTACATGAAACCTCAATAAAAGAGATAAGAAGTGATAATGGGAAAGAATACACCTCAAGGGATTTTGAAGAATATCTTAAAGAAGAAGGAATTCATCATGAGAAAACTGTTCCCTATAATCCGGAACAAAACGGAGTAGCAGAAAGAGTTAATAGAACTTTAGGAGATATGTCTAGAAGTATGTTAAGTGATAAGAGGATAGGGCTGCAGTTTTGGGCTGAGTCTATGAACTATGCTAATTTCATCAAAAATAGAGTCCTAACTTCAGCAAATAAGGAGGAAACTCCGTATGAGAGGTGGACAGGAAGAAAGCCTGATTTGTCTAGTTTGAGAGTGTTCGGAAGTCAAGTCTACAGTTTGGATTCCGATAAGACTAAATGGAAGTTAGAGGGAAGAGGGAAACCAGGATATCTTGTAGGATATGATGAGTGCACAAAAGGATACCGAGTGTATGACTTGAAAAAGAGAGATATAATTTTGGTAAAACACATAGTGGTGATGAATGAAGAGAAGTCCATTGATCCATTCAAATATAATAAGGAAGTCAAAATCAGATTTGAAACGGATCAGTTTTCTGACTTTGACTTTGAAAATGAAGAGAAGGAAGAGGGAGAAAAAGAAAAATCTGCAGATTTAACAAAGGAGAAGGAGGAAAGGACAACATCCGAGGCAACGCCACAATACGAAGTGGAAACCGATGAGGAATTTGATGAGACACCGGAATTGGAAGATAGGGAAGCTGAAAATCTCCCAAAACGAAACCCAAGGATGCCTTCCATACCGGCGTCCGATTTTGAAGAGGGAAGAAGAAGTAGTAAACGACTTCAAGAAAGACAAGTAAATAACCAACTCACAAAGATGTCTCACCCAGATGAACCTCAAACATACTTAGAGGCCATAAACACTCCAGAAAGTAGCCGGTGGATCACAGCTATAAATGAAGAAATGGCCTCTATCATGGAAGCCAATACATGGGAGTTGGTAGATTGTCCACCGGACCGAAAACCGATCGGATGTAAGTGGGTGTTTAAACTTAAATTAAACCCGGATAATACCATTGAGAGGTACAAAGCTAGGTTAGTTGCAAAAGGTTATACACAAAAAGAGGGGATAGACTACGAAGAAACCTTTGCACCTGTAGTCAGATTTCCTTCTGTTAGAATCCTTTTAAGTATAGCCGCAGCGGAGGATATGGAAATCCACCAGATGGATATTAAAACTGCCTTTTTGCACGGAGAGTTGGAAGAAGAAATTTACATGAGGCAACCGGAAGGATTCGTGGAAAGTGGGGAAGAAAACAAAGTTTGCAAACTGATAAAATCACTCTATGGGCTTAAGCAAGCCCCGCGACAGTGGAATATAAAGCTCGACGAATTTCTGACCGGTTTGGGGTATATCAGAATTAGTTCAGATCACTCTATATATTTATTTGAGGATGAGAATGGAGTGATATTTATTGCTATTTATGTTGATGATTTGTTGGTCTTAAGCAAGTCTTTAGATAAAATTAACAAACTAAAACGGGATCTTAGAAGCAGTTTTGATATGAAAGATCTTGGAGAAGCAAAGTACATTTTGGGAATTCAGATGGAGAGAGATAGAAGGAATAGAATTATAAGACTCACTCAAAAAGAAGCAATCGGTAATATGCTAGAAAAATTTCAAATGGAGAAAGCAAACGGATGTACTACTCCCATGGATTTGAAGAAAGTGAGTGAGGGGAGTGAAGAGGGAGGAATATTCATCATTAATGATGAGATGGACGAGATAGAAAGAAAATTTATGGAAAATATCCCTTATCGGCAGATTGTAGGCAGTTTAATTTATTTTATGAACTGTACCCGTCCGGATATAGCTGCAGCTGTAGGTGTCCTTAGTAGAAATCTAAATGAACCAAGAAAGAGAGATTGGGAGGCTGCCAAAAGGGTGATGAGGTATCTGGTGGGGACAAGGGAGTTATGGTTGCATTTGGGAGGGGAGCACACTGATATCACCACTTGGAGTGATGCCAGTTATGGAGATGTGCCTTTAAGGAGGTGTACGACTGGATATGTGTTGCAAATTGGATCCGGTGCATGTTGTTGGAGTAGCAAGCAACAAAAAGTAGTTGCTCAGTCCACTATGGAGGCTGAATACATGGCTTCTTGTGCTGCCACCAAAGAATTAATGTGGGTTAAATCTCTTCTTGAAGAACTTGGGTTCATGAAGTTTGGAACTCAAAATGTTTTTTGTGATAATCAAGCTGCTATCTCGATTGCAGCTAATCCGAAACATCACTTCAAAGCTAAGCATATGGATATTAGACTAAGCTTTGTGAGAGAGAAGGTAGAAAATAAAATTATTAAACTGGTTCATAAAACTGATAGAGAAATGATTGCAGACATGATGACAAAAGCAGTGCCTTCCCCTAAGTTGATTTATTGCAGAGAAAACTGTGGATTAAAATTGAAAAGTGACTAGGAATTAAGGGGAGTGTTGAAAAGAGGTAATTAATAGTTCACTTCCCTATTTAGTTTTGTTTTAAAGAAAGAGAGTAAGGATCAAAGGCGCGCCATGGCTGCCGCCATATTTAGAAAGTGGCAGTTTTTGCAGTTAAGGGTATTTTGGCTAAAATGATGCCTAGGTCTAGGTTTGAACCCGTGACCTCTAGATCCTTTGTAGCCTTACGCCTTAACCATTAAGGCGTTACGAAACGATACACGTGACGGGTTTTATAAATATATAAACATTAACGAAACAGCTAATTAACAGCAGACTAACCAAAAGGAGCAATTTCTGCATGTACGCGAATCTGAACCGTGTAAAATATGTTTTGATCGGACGGCCGACATTATAGCCGCCACGCGAAGTGAGCTTTTTGGCGGCATACGGATATAGCGTCACGCGGTGCCACGTGGCGCCACATTATTTGATACCGGAGAAGATGGGAGGAGGAACCATGGCTTCCGATATGACAGGTGTCACCTTGTAGACCTTGTCGTACAATAGTTGTACAATAAGTACATCGCCCATTGTACCTTCTTGTACTTTATAGTGTTCCTATTGGACTAGGGTTTAATAGTAGGTAGTCGTGAGTAGGCAGACCGAGACTTAGTAATATTTAGGTACTTCTCTCTCTAAGAGAGCTTGTAACTATAAAGGTCATCTTTGACCAGCCATAACTTACTGCTCGGGTGAGCAAATTCAGTGATTCTTTTTGCGTTTGACTCAGGGGAGTCTTGTCCTCACAAGGGTGAGAGTGGTCTGAATATTTGTGTGCCTGGGCGGCGCTTATTCAGCGGGAAAGTAGAAGGGGCAAATATTATCCTAGAGGCTTTACATAGGCTGCTCATTCTGTGGGTCAATGGAGACCACAGAATTTCATGGCCCAAGCCTTGGTTCCCATCTGTTGTGTACATTTCATAAGCTGTAATATCATTCCAGTTTCTCAAATATCAGCCCACTCCAAATGCTATTTTTTTGCAAAAAATCTACATTATTGTTTGTTGTGAGCTTACAATGTTTTCCACCATTTCTGCAAACTCACTCTTTAGGGACCAGTGACGAACCAACCTTGCAGTTGTAAGGCCACGCGATGAGACAAACTCATCGTTAGATTGACCGCAAAAAGTAATATAGTCTTTTTGCTTTGTCAGGAGATAGTGACGAGGCTGCCTCGCTGCTGAATTGGTAATCTTCGATCATTGTGGAAGTGCTGCTTCGGAAACGAACAACTTGGCGAATTTGTCGCTAGATGACTATCCAGCTACAAAGCATACTCGTCGCTTACTTTTTTTATCATGTACAAGGCAGCATATTCGACTAATCAATACTACACGTAAACTCCATTTCTATAGACCAGCTTAACAACATTTCAAGTTAGACACATATGAATATATATAAATGCATCATATTCCACATTATACAAAATACAAAACATGTAAACATGGGAAAAACCGAAATTGCATTATCACATATAAAATCATACACACATACAAAATCTGGTTTGCCCTATAAAGTGAAGTGCTACTACGCATCATAAACTGTGTACATTAAGGTGCTACAAGTATCAATACAATTTTTTCTCTATAACTAAACTACCGTTCACAAACTACGATTTGAAAAAAAAAATCACAATGTATAATTATATGAGATCTTTAAAACTTGCTAACGCTCATGCCTCCCTCGCTCAAAATGGTGTCTTGTTGACTCTCTTGTTTCCACAAACTGAAACAAAATGTTTATAATTGTTTACAAAAGATGTTGCTTTCTTTAATCCACAAAACAAAATTGTACAAAAAGTTGCCTCGATTTCTATTTATGCTTAAAAAGATAAAAAAGGGCACGAATACTACAAAAAGAATCATTCACATTATTCATTCACATGAATTTCACATCTACCTTGAATCCTCCAAGTGAGACTTCACCCATTCAGTGAGACTCTCTTTACGGCTTCCCTTCCCCCCCTCTCGCGACGGGAAAATCGCGAACCTGTGCAAACGCTTTTGTCGAAACTTCTTTAATGTGTCTTTATCCACACTAAATTCGGTGGCATTCAATTCGAGAGGGACCTTCTTACAGAGAAAATTGGCTCCGGCGAGGAAGACAGGATAGGAATGGCGTTTGATGGGATGGAAATACGAGCGTTGTAAGGATGACAATCGGTTTTTCCAACGTCATCTACGATTGGTGACCAACTTTAGAAATACGTGGATATTAAACAAGCCACGTGTATTTGACAACAACCAATGATACTCTTCTGACGGCGGCAGATCAGGTTTCGTGGGCGTATTACCCCCAATTAGTATTAACATGTATCCTAATAAGTGGTTTGTTCTTCGTTTTACCTCCAATTAGAATTAACAGTGACCCTAATAAGAGGTTTGTTCTCTGTTTTGTTTGACTAAACGCATCCATATTAGAATTAAATGCCTATATTACAATGCATGCATTATAATAAAGCAACCCAACGGGCACCTTATTAAAGTTAAGGGTCAATATTTAACGTCAAACAACGCTCGTTCTCGCCGCGAACGACAATGTAAGTTTTGTGAAACGAAACGTAAACACGGAAAAACAGTCGTTATAATTTCATTCATTTTACAATACGAAACTAAACTCAATAAACTTATTAAAGTAATACGGTTACAGAGGGTTAAAAGATAACTGCGTTTTAAAACCCGAAGCGTGGAATCGACATTATCTCGTGACAGTGTACGGTTTGTACTATGTTGTCACCCCACCTCTTTTACTGTAATAATATCCACCGCGTGTGAAAAAAACGCTTATTAGAGTTATGAATAGACTGAGGAGCCATAACCCATGCTTTCGTTTTTACTGTATCTATTTTAGTAGGTTGGATTCCAGACCGTTTTCGATATTCGATATATATCAATTTTAGGTACCATAATCGATATATCGATTCAACATATCAATTTCAAATCATCGTTTATCGCCGATATCATCGTCAATATATTGAGCTTAAAAAAACTCACGGGTTTCAAAGTCTCGTGACTTCGGACAAAGTGACTGTAAATTTTTTGCCGGAAAGAAATATGGTTTTTTCTTGAAATTCAGCAGAGTGAAGGAGATCTCTGAGGTACATTGATGAGGTACACTTGTGAAGTACACGTACGTCATACGCAAGTACGATTTTCCAGACGAAAAAGGTCGATTTCCAGATATTCGATGATTTTTTAGATTTGGTAGTCAAATTACGTGGAACCACTCATATCAGAACACGTATGTAAAACTTTTTGACAAAAAATACGCGATGTACCCGAGGCCTCTGTAATACATAAATTTTGCTGTCCGTACTATTACAGAGACCTCCTCGTGTAACCATACCGCAAATAATTAAGCATTACAATTTCAAAATTAGTACATTTTTGTCGGTTACATTTTGCGGCGTCTTCATTTAAGTCACGGAACGAAAATCGTACGTGGCGTATTAGACAATTTGACTTTTTCGCTAAAATAACATATTATATAAAAAAATAAAAATATTAAATTTAAAAAATACTATGCATCGCGATATATATCGCGATGATTTATGTTGGTCTCGGTACGATATATATATCGAGGATCCTCCTCGATCGATATTCGATATATCGAATATCGAGATTATCGCGATATGAATTTACCCGATACCCAACACTATATTTTAGTGATAAAAAATTTAAATTATAAAAATAAAAAAATATATTATACAATAAAATCGCTTTTTCAGTTTAACAGATTATGCGGTGCATGCTAAAAGCAAGGCACTGAATTTACTTCTGCGGCGTTTTACATTGGCTGTTTTTACATGATTAAAACTTTAACATTACGAATTAATAAACGCCATACCAATGTGCTCCTCCAGAGACATTATCATGCC
>JBBHKE010003070.1:0-137547 GCA_037447655.1 Zygnema cylindricum | reverse complement strand
CAGAATTCTCGCGACCAAATGTCATCCTTCCATGCGGCGCCACGTCATGCCACGTCCATAAAATCCAAAGTGACCATTCCGCGATCTCGGCGATGATGTGCGCCGTCGGATTAAATCTGACATTAAATGTCGACCGTTTAAAACAAATGTTCGTTTCATTTGTTTCGTGCGAAATGACGTTCACACTAAACCTTAATAAGTTCTATGTCCGTTTCGTCTATATTTCAGTTAAATCATTTCAGTGTAATACAATATTTTAAAAATATAAATGAAACCCTTTATCATCTAACGGACTTCTATGACAGACTGGTTAGAGCTAACGGCTACGCCGCGCTTTACCGGTCGGGGGTTCGAGTCCTGCCGGACTCAACCTTTTATTGAGAGTGACTTAAGTCACTCTTTAGTCCTTCCTATGGAGCTGAGGCAGCCATGGCTCCATCGCTCTCTCTCTCCTTCAGTGACTACAACAAGTATGGGGGAAAGAGAAAAGAGATGGAGGCAGGCTGCCATCATTTTCTATATATGTTTCTGCTAATTTATTTTAGACCTAGAAAATACAAAAACTACTTATTTCAACATATCCAAGGACCTTTGGATGACCTGATACAAAATAGTCGTGCGCCTTATCCAATAAGTCTTGGGGAATGATACACGTATATGACGCGATATTTATTTAAAGACGTACGGCGCCGGATATTCCTTTCTAAAAAAATTACGCGACATACCGGTTCGCACGAAATCAGACCGCACGAAATATCCGAATCGACATGAAATTTTGATGGACGAAATCAAATGTTCGGATCTGATTGAACGGCTCACAGTGGAGCCATAATGCTAGAATAGAAGTTTGGCGGTTTGTGGACCCGATGTCGGCGGATGACACGTGGCAACATATGGTTGGACCGCGGATATTACGGGAGGAGCAACTACGGCTCTGGAACTGACACGCGTCAGCGGACCGGCCATGCCGTACTATGGCCGTACAACAAGTACAGCGGTACCTGTACCATCTTGTACTTTACATTCATATGATTGGTCTAGTACCTTAGTAATAGGTTTAGAGAGGTAACTTAGGATTTATAATATTTTTGGTTTTTCAGCCTCTCTTCCAGAGTGCACCTGTATTTATGGACCAACTTTGGTCAACCATAACTTAATGCTCAGGTGAGCAAATTCAGTGATTCTTTTTGCTGCGGCCTCAGGGGAGTCCACGCTACACAAAGGTGTAGTCGGTCAGAGTTTTTTTCGCGCCAAGGTGGCACTTATTCATTGCCAAATTCAAAATTGCAATTATTATCCTAGAGGCTTCATATAAGCTGGACATTCTGTGGACCAATGGAGGTCACAGAGTTTCAAGTTATGGGCCCACCCTCTAGGGTGCCCATTTTGAATGGAACAGGGTTCATTTATTGGGAAACCATGATAAGGGGTGCACTAGTTGAAAAACGGCTATGGGGCATTGTGAGTGGTCGTGTGCGTCGGCCATCCGCAAAATTGAGAGATCCACCAGGGTTTGGAGGATCTCGGTTCACAGGAGGATCTGCGGGGGTAGAGGCGGAAGAGGATGTTGGAGAGAGCATCGTGTGGGACATAGGGAAGAACAAGGGGAAGGAGAAACTTACACCGATGCCTACTGGATCGGTTTTGGCAGCAGGTGTTCAGAAAACCGAGGCTAATGATAGTGAAATCTGGGATTTCAACAATACCGTGGAGACACATTTTATTCTCGGGCGTCTCACCTAGGCAATGGCTACACCTCATCTTCTTCTGGACAGGGCGGACGAGTTGTGGGAGGCACTTGTCAACATTTACAAGAGTGGTACGATTCAACAGCAAAAGCTGGCAGATCAGAAGGTACAGGCTTATGGGTACAAAGGGAGAAAGATGTTAGATTTTTGTAATGACTTGGCCGCGTTATTTATGGAGTTAGAGAGTGCAAGGAAAAGGGAGACTGAGAAAGAGAAGGTGAATACTTTGTTGATGAAACTCCCAGATGATTATGAAAACACTGTTAACAGGGTTCAGGACTTGCCACATCATCGATGGATCTGGAACTCCGTTGTGGGAATGATTTTGGTTCGGAAAAACACAATTGAGATTCGTAGAGAAGGAAAGAGTGTTCAAGCATTGGCTGCTGGAACTAATTTGGGAGATAAGGATTCCAAAAATCCTTATGGAAACTTTGGTGGAGGCGGAAGAGGAAATCAATCGGAAGGATCTAGATGGAGGTCTCCGAAGGGGCTTTGTCACTTTTGTAAGAAGTCAGGACATTACATGGCGGAGTGTACTAAACTGACAGAGTTGAGATTGAAAAAGGAACAGGTCGGAAAACCATTCGCAAAGAAAAAGAAGGCATTTGTGGCAACACAAGTCATCGGAGAGGACTCCGATGAGGACGATGGAAAACTCCTCCTCAATGAGGAGTTGGAGGTGAAAGGTGAGCTGGAGATTCCAAGGAGGCAAAAGTGTGCTTTCGGTGGAGTAAGAGAAGCTCCTGAAGAAAGATAGATTATTGATTCAGGAGCCTCTATGCATATGTGTAGAGAAAAACCATTGTTTACCAAAATGAGAAAGATCCCTACTGTAGAGATAGAGTATGGGGATGGGAGAATATTCACCACTAATTTTGTGAGATCTGTGGATCTGAGAGTCTGGGTTGATGGAAAGGCATCCATAGTCACTTTCTCTTATGTTCTTTTTATCCCAGAGTTGAATAAGAATCTTATCTCTACGTCGGTCTTAGATGATAAGGGTTTTGAGACTAGTACTAAGAAAGGAGTCTTTGTTGCTAGCTATGAGAATAAAGTGTACTTCACAGCTCAAAAGGGTAGCCAAGGAATGTTTAGGCTAAATTTGAGTAATGGAAAGATCGGAGTTTACTATGTTGGTGTAAGTGATTTGATGATGTGGCATAAATGATTGGGACATGTGCATCTAGATAGATTAAAAGAAATGAAGAAAATGGGTGTAGTTGAGGGCATACATTTTGGAGATGATGAGACTTTGGATGATTATAGTGGGTGTGCTCAAGGAAAAGCTCACAGATTGCCTTTTCCAAAAGCCGCAACATATAAGGGTGAAAAGGTTTTAGATTTGGTTCACACTGACATATGGGGACCGGCCAAAGTGCCATCAGTTGGAGGGAAAAGATTTATGCTTACTATCACTGATGATTGGTCTATATACTCTAGAGTATATTTTTTGAAAAACAAATCTCAGGCTTCGACTTACTTTAAAGAATATAAATCATGGAGTATAACGCTTCATGAGACACCTATAAAGAGAGTGAGAAGTGATAATGGGGGGGGATTCACTTCTAATGAGTTTGAGGATTACTTGAAAGGGGAAGGGGTTCAACACCAAAAGACTGTCCCAAAGAACCCGGAACAAAATGGTGTAGCCGAGAGACTAAATCGGACATTAAGTCATAGTGCCCGTAGAATGTTGACGAATAAAAAGATAAGGAAAAGTTTTTGGGCAGAAGCTATGAATTGTGCTAACTATCTCAAAACTAGAGTCCTTACCTCAGCTGTAAAAGGTCAAACACCTTATGAAAGATGGACCGGGAGAAAACCTAACATATCACACTTAAAGGTGTTTAGAAGTCAAGTGTTTAGTTTAAACACAGAAAAATCTGATTGGAAGCTAGATGCTAGAGGAAAGCCGGGATACTTACTTGGGTATGATGAGAACATAAAAGGGTATACAGTTTATGATCTCGGTAGAGAAGACATAATTCTAGTAAAACACTTGGTAGTTATGGATGAAGGAAAATCCATAGATCCCTTTAAGTATACTAAACCGGTCAGAATTAGTATTGAATCCGAAAATGAGTTAGATGTTGATTCTACTAACCGAACTCCGGTTCAGCCTGACCGTGCAGAGGAAGAGAAAAATCTGATCGAGAGTGACCCTCTTTAGGAGTCACATCTTTCGATTCAAACCGAGGAAGAAAACGAGGAAATACAGGAAATGGACGATGAACGACCGGAGATGGACTCCACGGATAGGGGAGAAGGTGAAGTTGTTCGGAGGAACTCGAGATTACCCTCGATTCCCGCGTCAGAGTTTGAAGGAGGAAGGAGAAGCAGCACGAGACTTCAAGAGAGACAAGTGAACAACAAGGTGATTAAGCTATCACATTTGAGCGAACCCCAGACTTACTCAGAAAGCAGTTAATAGTCGGAAGGTGGTAGATGGGTGACAGCTATTAATGATGAGATGGCTTCCATAATGGAAGCAAACACTTGGGAGTTGGTGGATTGTCCTCCGGATAGAAAACCAATAGGTGCAAGTGGGTATTTAAGTTGAAGCTCAATCCAGATAACACTATCGAGCGATACAAAGACAGATTAGTTGCAAAGGGGTTCACACAGAAGGAGGGAATCGATTATGAAACTCTGAGACCTCCATAAGTCCTCAGAGTGGACAGCTTCCAAGAAGCCTCTAGGATAATCCTGACCCCTTTGTGTTTAAGCAAAAATAACTGCCACCTTGGCAGACAAAAACTCTGACCAACTTCACCCCTGTGAAGACAAGACTCCCCTGAGTTGATAGCAAAAAGAATCTCTGAATTTGCTCCCATGAGCAGTAAGTTATGGAGGGTCAAAGTTGACCTTTTGTACAGAAGCTCTCTGGGAGAGAGGGTCCTATCTTCTAATTTTTCTAAGTCCTATCTCTCTCACAGACTCTATCTACTGATGTACGGAACCAATCAGAATTGAGTTCCGTACGCAAAAGTACAGCTGTCGGTGTACTTTATGTACGGACATTGTACGACATGGCCAAAATATCGACACATGTCAAATCCGGATTCGGTGCCATAATCTCCGGAGTTTCCACAATCCAACAGAATTTTGCCACGCGTCATCCGATGTGGCGATGGCCACAAACCGCCGAAATCTTCCTCCGCGATCTCGGCGCTAATCCCGGCCGTCCGATTAAATTCGGCTTTAATCGTAGCCGTAATAAATACATGCGCGGTATTTGTTTCATTTACGAAACAAATGCGCGGTACTGATTTATGTCTGTACCGTAAGTCGTACATTACATATTACTGGATCTATGTATCCCGTAATTAATTCTAGTTAAATGGTTTATCGCTTGTATACATATATAAATAATTATCAAACTATATGTTAGGTAACACTACCGCTAGATGAAACGGCTAAGGCTACCGGCTACATTGTGTCTGCTGGCCGGCAGGTACAAGGATCAAATCCTGCCGCCGGCACATACATTTTAATTAAATATATAAACCCTAATATAAAATTCCCGTAAACCTCAGGATAGCCAAGGTAGCCATGGCTCTAGCTTCCTCTCCAATTTCTCAGTGACTGCGACAAGTTTGAGAGTTGGAGAGAGAAGTTAGAGATAGACTGCCTCGACTTCTATATTTCTTTTCAGACCTAGAAAATACTAATAAAACCATTAGTTTCTACACTCCCCTTATTTTCTAGTCAATCTTTAATTTCAGACCACACTTCTCCCTGCAAAAAATTAGCTTAGGGGAAGGTACAGGTTTGGTCATCATATCTGCTACCATCTCACTATCTGGTCTGTACTCTAAACTGATTATTTTGTTTTCTACTTTCTCTCTAACAAAGCTGAGTCTGATGTCCATGTGTTTGGCTTTAAAATGGTGTTTAGGATTGGCAGAAATAGCGATTGCTGCCTGATTATCACAAAATATTTTCTGCACACCACTCTTAAGGTGACCAAGCTCACCAAGCAAAGACTTGACCCACATCAATTCTTTTACAGCAGAGCAAGAGGCCATATACTCAGCCTCCATGGTGGACTGAGCAATAACCTTTTGCTGTTTGCTACTCCAACAGCAAGCCCCATCACCCACATATAATACATATCCAGAAGTACATCTCCTCATCGGAGCATCACCATAACTGGCATCACTCCAAGTAGTGATGTCAGTATTCTCCCCACCCAAATGCAACCATAGATCTCTAGTTCCTACCAAGTATCTAAGGACTCTCTTAATTGCCTCCCAATCCTTCTTAGTGGGAGCATTTAGACTTCTACTCAGCACTCCTACAGCTGCAGCTAAATCCGGCCGGGTACAATTCATAAAATAGATTAGACTTCCCACTACTTGCCTGTAAGGAATAGTCTGCATGAACTTCTGTTCTTCAGGAGATAATTCCTCGTCTAAGACTATGACTCCTTCTTCCTCACTCCCCTCACTTCCCTTCTTCAATTCCATTGGAGTTGTGCAACTATTAGCTTTATCCATTTGAAATTTTTCAAGCATGTTTCCTATTGCTTCCTTTTGAGTCAATCTTATAATTTTTCTTTTTCGGTCTCTCTCTACTTGAATTCCCAAAATATATTTTGCTTCCCCCATATCCTTCATTTCAAATCTCCCCTTAAGATCGGTTTTCAGTTTATTAATTTTTTCCATTGATTTACTTAAAACAAGCAAATCATCAACATAAATTGCAATAAATATAAAACCTTCCTCATCTTCGAAAACATAGATTGAGTGATCTGAGCTGATCCGAATATATCCTAGACCGGTAAGAAACTCATCAAGCTTCTTATTCCACTGTCGGGGCGCCTGTTTCAAACCATAAAGAGATTTAATCAGTCGGCATACCTTACTCTCCTCTCCTTCTTCCACAAACCCTTCGGGTTGTCGCATGAAGATCTCCTCTTCTAATTCTCCATGCAAAAAGGCTGTTTTGATGTCCATCTGGTGCACTTCCATGTCTTCCGCCGCTGCTAAACTGAGAAGTATGCGGACAGAGGGAAATCTGACCACCGGGGCAAAGGTTTCCTCGTAGTCAATTCCTTCCTTTTGTGTAAATCCCTTTGCCACTAATCTGGCCTTGTAGCGCTCGATTGTGTTATCTGGGTTCAGTTTCAGTTTGAAAACCCACTTACAACCGATTGGTTTTCGGTTAGGTGGACAGTCCACCAGCTCCCAAGTATCGGCTGCCATGATTGAAGCCATCTCCTCATTGATGGCTGTCTTCCACCGGTTTCTTTCTGGACAAGTCATCGCCTCTCCATAAGTTTGAGGTTCATCTTGATGAGATAGTTTAGTTACCTTGTTATTAACCTGTTTTTCTTGCAGTCTTTTGCTACTTCTCCTCCCTCCCTCAAAATCTGAGGTCGGAATAGATGGTTCTCGTGGATTCTTTCGAACAAACTCGGCTTCTCCCCTATCCCTTGATTCCGAATCAATTTCCACCACGTCTTCCGCTTCGAGTAGAGTTGTCACTGGAGTTTCCACAGCCGAGTCCTTTTCGGTCTGATTTGTTCCTGCAAGAATGTCATCGTCTCTAAAACCTGGATAGTTAGGAAGCTCAAAGTCATCAGAATTTTCTGACTCAAATCTGATTTTTACTGACTTTGTATATTTGAAGGGATCCACAGACTTTCCTTCATCCATAACTACTAGATGCTTTACTAAGATTATATCTTCTCTTTTTAGATCATAAACTCTATATCCTTTAACATCCTCATCATATCCTAATAAGTATCCCGGTTTTCCTTTAGGATCTAGCTTCCAATTGGACCGATCAGTATCTAGACTGAATACTTGACTGCCGAAAACCTTTAAATGAGATAAGTCTGGTTTCCGGCCTGTCCATCTCTCATAAGGTGTTTGATCTTTTATAGCTGAAGTAAGAACTCTATTTTTGAGGTAATTAGCACAGTTCATTGCTTCTGCCCAAAACCTTTTTCCTATCTTCTTATCCGACAACATACTTCTAGCACTATCACTTAGTGTTCTATTTAACCTTTCAGCTACCCCATTCTGTTCAGGATTTTCTGGCACTGTCTTTTGGTGTTGAACCCCATCTTCCCTCAAAAAATCCTCAAACTGGTTAGAAGTATACTCTCCACCATTGTCACTCCTTACTCTCTTGATTGGAGTTTCATGGAGTTTTTCGCTCCATGCTTTATATTGTCTAAAACAGTCCTCAGCTTCTGACTTGTTTTTCAAAAAATATACTCGGGAATACCGAGACCAATCATCAGTTATAGTCATCATAAATCTCTTCCCCCCCGGTGAGGGCACTCTAGCCGGTCCCCAAATATCTGTGTGTACTAGATCTAGAAGTTTTTCTCCCTTGTAGGTGGCTGTTTTTGGAAAGGGTAATCTGTGTGCTTTACCTTGAGCACACCCACTACAATCACTTATATCATCACTCTCACTGAACTGAATCCCTTCCACCACTCCCATCTTTTTCATCTCTCTTAACTTATCTAGATTCACATGCCCAAGCCTCTTATGCCACATCATAATATCATGAACACCAGCATAATAAAGTTTCTTCGTTTCATTACTTAAGATCAGCCTAAACATCCCATGGCTACCTTTCTCAGCAATGAAATAGACATCCTCCTCAAAACTAGCAGTAAAGACTCCTTCCCTAGTGCTAGTGAAAAAACCCTTATCATCTAATACTGATGTAGAGATAAGGTTTTTGTTCAGCTCCGGAATAAACAATACATCGGAGAATGTTAATATGGATGTCTTTCCTTCAACTAACACTTTCAGATCTACCGATCCTACAAGAGTAGTGGTGACTATCCTCCCATCCCCGTACTCTATCTCTACGGTGGGAATCTTTCTTATCTTAGTGAACAGGTGTCTATCCTTACACATGTGCATTGAGGCACCTGAATCTATAATCCAGCCTGCTTCACCTTTCAATCCACCGTAAGCACATTTCTGCCTTCGTGGAATTTCAACCTCAGTTTTCGCCTCCAACTCCTCATCCAAAAGGAGCTCATCGTCCTCGTCCTCGGATTCCGCCTCAAGTACCTGTGTGACAAGGGCCTTTTTCTTTCCTCTCGGGGTACCACCGGTCTGCCCCTCCTTTAACCGAAGCTCGGTTAGCTTGGTGCACTCTGCCATATAGTGCCCAGGTTTCTTACAAAAATGACATAAACCTTTGGGAGCCCTTGGTTCGAACTCGCCAACCTGTTTTTCCCGCTCCCTACCCCCATAGTTTCTGACTGGTTTCCGGGAATCCTTGTTCCTCCAATCGGTCGCTGTTGCCAAGGCTTGGCCACTCTTTCCTCCCCTTCGGATCTCAATCGTATTCTCTCGAACGAGAATCATCCCTACCACTGAGTTCCATATCCACCTTGAGTCCGGCAAGTCCTGCACACGGTTGACTATGTTCTCGAACTCATCAGGTAACTTCATTAGTAAACAGTTAACTTTTTCTTTTTCACTAAAAACTTTACCCGCACTCTCTAGCTCCATGAAGAGTGTAGCAAGCTCATTGCAAAAATCCAACATATTTCCCTCTTTGTATACATACTCCTTAACTTTCTGATCAGCCAACTGTTGTTGCTGAATCGTACCACTTCGGTACATCTCTATGAGAGCCATCCAAAGATCGGATGCCCTCTCTACCTGCAAATGAGGACATGCAAGTCCTTGAGTGAGATGGCGTAGGATGAAGTGCTTTGCCGCCATATTGTTGAAGTCCCAGGTTTCAGTATCATTCTCCTCGTTCCTCGGAATAGGTGACATGAATGCTAAACCAGTTGCTATTGGTGTGGTCGCCTCCTTCTCCTTTCCTTTGTCCACCACCTCTCCTTCCTTTGTTTCCTCCGTTGAAGGTGAATCCTCTTTCCTGGTGAATCTGCTTCCTTTAAACCCTGGAGGAATTCCAAGACTTGATGGACGCCCCAATCGTCCACTCACTATCCCCCAAAACCTTTTTTCGCATAGAGCTCCTATCATCATACTTTCCCAGTATATGAAGCCAGTTCCATTAAATATTGGCACCCTAGAGGGTGGGCCCATAACCTGAAACTCTGAGACCTCCATAAGTCCTCAGAGTGGACAGCTTCCAAGAAGCCTCTAGGATAATCCTGACCCCTTTGTGTTTAAGCAAAAATAACTGCCACCCTGGCAGACAAAAACTCTGACCAACTTCACCCCTGTGAAGACAAGACTCCCCTGAGTCGATAACAAAAAGAATCTCTGAATTTGCTCCCCTGAGCAGTAAGTTATGGAGGGTCAAAGTTGACCTTTTGTACAGAAGCTCTCTGGGAGAGAGGGTCCTATCTTCTAATTTTTCTAAGTCCTATCTCTCTCACAGACTCTATCTACTGATGTACGGAACCAATCAGAATTGAGTTCCGTACGCAAAAGTACAGCTGCCGGTGTACTTTATGTACGGACATTGTACGACATGGCCAAAATGTCGACACATGTCAAATCCGGATTCGGTGCCATAATCTCCGGAGTTTCCACAATCCAACGGAATTTTGCCACGCGTCATCCGATGTGGCGATGGCCACAAACCGCCGAAATCTTCCTCCGCGATCTCGGCGCTAATCCCGGCCGTCCGATTAAATTCGGCTTTAATCGTAGCCGTAATAAATACATGCGCGGTATTTGTTTCATTTACGAAACAAATGCGCGGTACTGATTTATGTCCGTACCGTAAGTCGTACATTACATATTACTGGATCTATGTATCCCGTAATTAATTCTAGTTAAATGGTTTATCGCTTGTATACATATATAAATAATTATCAAACTATATGCTAGGTAACACTACCGCTAGATGAAACGGCTAAGGCTACCGGCTACATTGTGTCTGCCGGCCGGCAGGTACAAGGATCAAATCCTGCCGCCGGAACATACATTTTAATTAAATATATAAACCCTAATATAAAATTCCCGTAAACCTCAGGATAGACAAGGTAGCCATGGCTCTAGCTTCCTCTCCAATTTCTCAGTGACTGAGACAAGTTTGAGAGTTGGAGAGAGAAGTTAGAGATAGACTGCCTCGACTTCTATATTTCTTTTCAGACCTAGAAAATACTAATAAAACCATTAGTTTCTACAGATTATGGGGATACTTTTGCTCCAATTGTTAGATTCCCCTCCGTCCGGATTCTACTTAGTCTCGCGGCAGCGAAAGACATGGAAGTGCATCAGATGGACATCAAAACCGCTTTTTTACACGGAGAATTGGAAGAAGAGATCTTCATGCGACAACCACTAGGATTTGTGGAGAAAGGAGAAGAAAACAAGGTGTGCAGATTGATAAAGTCCCTTTATGGACTAAAGCAAGCTCCACGCCAAAGGAACAAAAAGTTGGACGAGTTTTTGACAAGTTTGGGATATATCCGAATCAGTTCGGATCATTCCATCTACTTATTTGAGGATGAGGAAGGTATAATTTTCATTGCCATATATGTTGTTGATTTGTTTGTTTTGTGTAAATCAATGGTGAAAATTAATAGATTGAAAAAGGATCTAAAGAGTAGATTTGAAATGAAAGATTTGGGGGAGGCAAAGTACATTTTGGGAATTCAAATGGAGATGGATAGAGAAAAGAAAACAATTAGACTAACTCAAAAGGAAGCAATTGGGAATATGCTTGAAAAATTTCAAATGGAAAAAGCAAATAGCTGTACGACTCCAATGGACCTAAAGAAGGGAAATGAGGGGAGCTAAGAGGAGGGAGTCTTGATCTTGGATAATGAGCTAGGACTTGAGGAAAGCAAGTTCATTCAAACTATTTCATACAGACAGGTTGTTGGTAGTTTGATCTACTTTATGAACTGTACTCGTCCTGATATAGCTGCAGCTATGGGAGTATAAAGTAAAGTCTGAATGATCCTAGGAAGAAAGATTGGGAAGCGGCCAAAAGGGTCATGCGGTATTTGGTAGGAACAAGAGATTTGTGGTTGCATCTGGGTGGGGATAACACTGACATCACTACTTGGAGTGATGTCAGTTATGGGGATGCTCCGATGAGGAGGTGTACTTCTGGGTATGTGTTGTATGTTGGGAATGGGGCTTATTGTTGGAGCAGTAAGCAACAAAAGGTGATTGCTCAGTCCACCATGGAGGCTAAGTATATGGCCTCTTATTCTATTGTGAAAGAACTAATGTGGGTAAAATCTTTGCTTCAAGAATTAGGATACATAAAGAATAGAGTACAAAAGATATTTTGTGATAATCAAGCTGCGATTGCAATTGCAGCAAACCCTAAGCATCATTTTAAAGCAAAATACATGGATATTCGTTTGAGCTTTGTTAGGGAGAAAGTTGAGAATAAAATCATTAGTTTGAAATATAGACTAGATGGTGAGATGGTAGCAGATATGATGACTAAACCTGTTCCTTCTCCTAAATTAATATTTTGTAGGGAGAAGTGTGGACTAAAGCAAAAGATAGACTAGAAAATAATGGGAGTGTTGAAAAAGAGGTATTTTGTAGTCTCTCTTGTGACCTTACTGCAACCCTCATACTTGTCGTAGTCACTAAGGACCTGTAGGCAGCCATGGCTGCCTCTAGCAGCTAAAGAGACAGACAGATCACTAATATTGTTTTTATAAAACATAGGCTTTCAGCTGTGGGAATTGATCCAAGGACCTTTGGATGACCCGATACAAAATAATCGTGCGCCTTATCCAATAGGTCTTGGGGAATGATACACGTATATGACGCGAAATTTATTTAAAGACGTATAGCGCCGGATATTCCTTTCTAAACAAATTACGCGACATATCGGTTCGCACGAAATCGGACCGCACGAAATATCCGAATCGACATGTAATTTCGACGGACGAAATCAAATGTCCGGATCTGATCGAACGGCTCACAGTGGAGCCGGAATGCCGGAATAGAAGTTTGGCAGTTTGCGGACAAGATGTCAGCGGATGACACGTGGCAACATATGGTTGGACAGCGGATATTACGGGAGGAGCAACTACGGCTCTGGAACTGACACGCGTCAGCGGACCGGCCATGTCGTACTATGGCCGTACAATAAGTACAGCGGTCCCTGTACCTTCTTGTACTTTACAGTCATATGATTGGTCTAGTACCTTAGTAATAGGTTTAGAGAGGTATCTTAGGACTTAGAATATTTTTGGTTTTTCAGCCTCTCTCCTAGAGTGCACCTGTGTTTATGGACCAACTTTGGTCAGCCATAACTTAATGTTCAGGTGAGCAAATTCAGTGATTTTTTTTTTTGCCGCGGACTCAGGGGAGTCCAAGCTACACAGAGGTGTAGTCGGTCAGAGTTTTTGCGTGCAAGGGTGGCACTTATCCATTGCCAAAGTCAAAATTGCAAATATTATCCTAGAGGCTTCATATAAACTGGACATTCTGTGGACTAATGGAGGTCACAGAGTTTCAGGTTATGGGCCCACCCTCTAGGGTGCCCATTTTTAATGGAACAGGGTTCATTTATTGGGAAACCATGATAAGGGGTGCACTAGTTGAAAAACGGCTATGGGGCATTGTGAGTGGTCGTGTGCGTCGGCCATCCGCAAAACTGGGAGTTCCACCAGGGTTTAGAGGATCTCGGTTCACAGGAGGATCTGCGGGGGCAGAGGCGGAAGAGGATGTTGGAGAGAGCAACGTGTCGGACATAGGGAAGGAGAAGGGGAAGGAGAAACTTACACCGATGCCTACAGGATCGGTTTTGGCAGCACGTGTTCAGAAAACCGAGGCTAATGATAGTGAAATCTGGGATTTCAACAATACCGTGGCGACTCATTTTATTCTCGGGCGTCTCACCCAGACAGTGGCTACACCTCATCTTCATGTGGACAGGGCGGACGAGTTGTGGGAGGCACTTGTCAACATTTACAAGAGTGGTACGATTCAACAGCAAAAGCTGGCAGATCAGAAGGTACAGGCTTATGGGTACAAAGGGGGAAAGATGTTAGATTTTTGTAATGACTTGGCCGGGTTATTTAGAGTGCAGGGAAAAGGGAGACCGAGAGAGAGAAGGTGAATATTTTGTTGATGAAAATCCCAGATGATTATGAAAACATTTTTAACAGGGTTCACGACTTGCCAGATCATCGATGGATCTAGAACACCGCTGTGGGTTTATCCTAAAGGCTTCATATAAGCTGGACATTTTGTGGACCAATGGAGGTTACAGAGTTTCATGAAGTAAGTTGATGCTTCAAACTTTGTTTTCAGAAAGTAGATTCTAGAGTATCTAGACCAAGTCATCAGTTATTGTCATCATAAACCTCTTTCCTCCAACCGAAGGTACCTTTGCAGGTCCCCAAATATCTGTGTGGACCAAATCTAACACTTTCTCACCTCTATATGTGGCTGCTTTGGGAAAGGGAAGTCTGTGAGCCTTACCTTGAGCACAACCACTACAATCATCCATCATTTCATTATCCCCAAACTGAATGCCATCTACTACCCCAAGCTTTTTCATTTCCCTTAACCTATCAAATGCACATGCCCCAACCGCTTATGCCAAATCATCACCTTAGGAACACCAACATAGTACGCATTCTTCTTTTCATTACTCAGGTTAAGCCTAAACATTCCTTGGCTACCCTTATCTGCTATGAAGTAAACTTCATCCCCATACTTAGCTGTAAAGACTCCCATTCTAGTCAAAGTATCAAACTCTTTGTCATCTAACACAGACGTAGAGACAAGATTTTTACTCAGCGGAGGAATGTATAGTACATCTGAGAATGTAAGTATAGAAGTCTTACCCTCCACTAAGACTTTTAGATCTAGTGATCCCACTAGATCTGTAGTAACCACTCTCCCATCCCCATACTCTATCTCTACAGTAGGGATCTTTCTTAGCCTAGTAAAGAGTTCTTTATCACGGCACATATGCATGGATGCACCTGAGTCGATAATCCATCCTTCCTGTAGAGCTTCCCGAATTGCTCCAAGGGCACACTTCTGTCTCGAACGGATCTCTTTCTCCTCCAAGCTCTCGTCAAGAAGAAGCTCCCCATCCTCCTCAGAGGACTCATCCTCGGTTTCTCCTGTCACTTTTGTAACCACAAGTGCATTTTTCTTCCCTCTGGAAGAACTTCCTCCACGGTTCTCTAGGAGCCTCAGCTTCGACAGCTTGACACAATCTGCGATGAAGTGTCCCGACTTTTTGCAAAAATGACAAAGACCCTTTGGGGGCCTCGGTCCCCCAAAATGATCTCTTTCCCCTTTGTAATATTTCTTTGGGTCCTTCCCCCATTGGTCCCCTCCTGCTGCTAGAGCTTGAATGCTATTCCCTCCTCTCCTAATCTCCATTGTGTTTTCCTGCACAAGTATCATCTTGACCACTTTGTTCCATTTCCATGAACTATCAGCCATTTCCGTACTCAGTACACTATGTTCTCAAACTTATCTGGTAACTTCATGATAAGAGTGTTAACTCTCATTTTCAATGTACTTGTCCACCCGACACTTTCCATCTCCATATACAAACAACAAAGATCATTACAGTAATCTAACATCTTTCCTCCTTTGTAAGTGTAACTCACTAGCTTTTGCTCAGCCAACTGGAGCTCCTGATTAGTTCCAGCTCTATAAATCTCCATCAAACTCACCCACAACTCCTCGGCCTTGTAAATGTGAAGATGAGGAGTGGCCAAAGCTTGAGTGAGGTGCCTGAGAATGAAGCTCTTGGGTTCATGTTTACATCCTCCCACAATTGAGTATCGTTCTCCGGGGTCTTCACGGTCGCCTCTTCGGTAATGTGGCAATAGGAGTGAGGGGTGTCTCCTTCCCTTTCCCCTTTTCGGACACACTGCTGTCCCCATCATCTGCCTCATCCTCTGAGGCAACCGTTGCTGCAGGATACCTTACTCCTCCAAATCCTGATGGAGTTCTCGAAGGTGGACGTTTCACTTGTCCACTAACGATACCCCAGTATCGTTTTTCGTACAAAGCTCCTATCATCATGGCTTCCCAATGGATGAACCCAGATCCATTGAAGGTGGGCACCCTAGAGGGTGGGCCCATAACTTGCAATTTTGTGTCCTCCATTGGACTACAGAATACAGGAAGCCTCTAGATAGTATCTAACTAACCCACTTCAAGCCACAACCACAGCTGCCTAATAAGGCAAACTGACAATTTGACTGCACCCCTGTGCAGCGTGGACTCCCATTCGTCCATAGCAAAAGGAATCACTGAAAACGGCTAACTAGCCGATAAGTTATGAGGCAGTAAAAATGCCAATTTGTATAAACTCTCAAAGGGAGAAGTGACTTCCTACCAAAATTTTCTAAGTTCTGATTCCCTCTAATAACTTCTATCTACTGAAGTACGGATCAATCAGATTACTGTACCGTACAAAAAAGTACTACAGCCGGTGTTCCTTTTGTACGGCCTATGTACGACAAGGCTATTAAGCGGAGGCGTGTGTTCTTTTCACTCGTCCATACATTCCTCGGAATTCTTATGACCGAATGTCATCTCTCCACGTGGCTCCAGGTCACGCCACGTCACAAAACGCTAAAGTGACCACCCCGGGATTTCGGCGATGATGTGCGCCGTTGGATTTGCAGCGAGACACAATCTTAGCCGTTATAAATATTTGCGCGATATTTGTTTCGCTGTCGAAACAAAATGCGTGGTATTCGTTTTGAAATAGTGTCGTACTTCGTACTTTCATAAAACTGTATCTATGCAAGCCGTATACAGTTTTAGTTAAATGGATTTGTTCCTCCTTATATATATATATATATTTATCACATACTATAGCATTTAGCATTGGTCCTAGTCTAATAGGATAAAGCTGACCGCTATCGGCCAACTTGACGAACCGAAGGTACCGGGATCAAATCTCGGGTTCGTCAGGTATATTTTTAGTAGCCTACTAAAAATAACTGCTTGTCGAACTAAGACAGCCATGGATTAACCACCCTCTCTATCCTTCAGTGACTACAACAAGTATGTGGGCTAGAGAGAGGAGGTGGAGGCAAGCTGTCCGTCCTTTTTCTTTTTTTTTATACTAACATATTAAACCTAGAAAATACTCTAGAAATCTATTAATTTCAACAAACACTTTGCAATAGATTACGATTTCGGCCCTTATCTTTTAATAAGATTCGCAAAATGAATATTGTTAGTACTGTGTCAGATTTGTGACGTAAATTATGATGTCACGTACTTCCACGATACCAAAAGTACAAATTACAATAATGTTGGAAAAAAAAGTACAAAAATTTCATTTTTTTTCGTTTTTTGCGTGATCGACTGTAATTGATTTTTGTTTTTTCCATCAACCGCCTAAATCCGCCTGACTCCCCAAATTTGGCAACCGAATCTGTTCCGCAACCGGCGCAAGCGGTTGGTCGACGGTCGGTCACGGATTTGGTTGACCGTTTGCAATCTTTGTGTACCGTGTAATTTCTTGTGTTGTGTATCGCAAAAAAAAAATCGCGATAATACCGGTTCATATAGCAGAGGTCGCAAAAGTCAAAATTTTAGATAACCGAAACCGATTCTTTTTTTGTTTTTCAAAATCTGAGTACTTGACGCTTGACCGAGTTATGTCACGCTCCTAACTTGTTAACCGTTAACCGAAACGCGTTTACAAAAATAATAGTTATCCGAAACTCGATTTCTCGCGACTACGCGTACCTGCTCGTACCTGAATAAGTACAAAATTAGTGGTACATCTCCCGTATACCTTCCATGATAACAAGAGTACAAAGTACAATAGTGTTGGATTGTATGGACAGTACAAAATTTACATCTTTTTCGTTTTTTGCTTACCCGACCGTAACCGATTTTTTATTTTTTTCTGTGAATCAACCGGCCGAATCCGCCCTGCCCCCCAAATTTGGCAACCGAATTCGTTCCGAATCTGACGCAACGGTCGGTTAACGGTCGATAACGGTTTCGGTTTACCGTTTGCGACCTCTAACGTATAGTTATACTTATCGATTATCGAACGGTGAGTGGTTCCAATATATCGCTCCGAGAAAAACAAATTCTTTATCAACGATAAGTGGAAAAAATATCGTACGCTATAGTCTTATTTATAATATAGTGTAATATTTTTTTCCACTTTATATAGCGTGGAATGCTACGTATGGCAATTTTGTTCCTTACTTTGTATAACGAAAGAACTACAGTTTAGTACAACGGAATAAAGCGTACACCTATATGGTTTGAACCGTACAATTATCGCCGATAGTTATCCAACCAGTGTTATCGCGATAAAAAATCGATAATTATTGATTTTTTCTCGCGATAACATCGGTAACGATATATCGTACCAATATATTGATTATCCACAAGCCTAATAAAGGGACATATTGGTTATCGACAAATGGCTACCAATACACAACCTTTATAATTTCATATCGTTATAACTACGATATTGATGTATCTACTTATCGAACGGTGAGGGGGTTTTATATATATCGTTACGCGGCCAACAAAAAACCATCGCGATATATTTGGTGGGGAGGTCGTAACAAGCTACAGTATGAAAATAAGGTACACGAAAAGGGCAAAAATGCATTGCTTACTAAATTATGGAGGCATCACGATAGTTATCGACCCGATAACTTTTTCGCAACACATCGATATTTTTATTACGATATTACCTTTACCAATACATCGGAACAATAAATCGAGTATCCATGTCAAAATAAAATCGATATACCGATTATTAGCAAGAGGCTTTCGTTACACAACATTAATATCCAAAACATTGAAACGTTGCACCGTCCATTGCCATTAAAGTCCATGATTTTTTATAATTAATTGCACTAAATAAGGCTTTTAATTGCTTCTGTGAGCCACCGACTTAAATATAATAACGGTAGTTTATGCCCATAGTCCAAAAAACATCATGTATGAGGGTGATTCATTACGATATGAATGGGCGGTGCAGCTATGCGTAAAGAACTAGAGGTGACGACATTCACTCTCCCACCTCAAAAGGAACCTCTACATTCGACTATAAAGAAATTCAATTATCGACAAAATGAGAATAACATGATCGAGCCTACTTTTCCTAAAAGGTTATAAATAAAATGAAATTACACATATTAATTCAAGTGTTAGTATGCTACACCAAAAAACAAATTGAATTCCCAATGTTATGGCAATAAAGCTTTTAAAACCATACAATTTTTTCACAAACAAGAACGATTCACAATGTATTGTGCGCATGCGATTCTCAAGGGCGATATTGTCGCATTGCATACTGTTGTATTACGTACAATGTGTTATATGGTATTATATTGAATATAGAAATATTTCGACGATAACAACTAACTTGTCACTGCACGCTAAATTGCTCCCCCTTAAGCTCAATATTAATAAATATATAAAAACACATTAACATTTTTTTTAACACTCAATGTCACTTTTTGTGTCAACTCTGTAGTTTCTACGCTCAGTTGACGTCAATTCAATTTTAAGTGCACGTGGACCACCCCAACAATACCCCTTGAGAGACGTTCCCACATTCGTTGCTAACAAACGATATTCGTAGTTTTGACCTTCATTGTGTCATAGTCTTAGGCTTAAGCGTCCATGGTAACTTTTAGTGATCTTACAATTTAGTTGATTTTTTTTCTTTATGTTGTATTTGCTTTCCCTTTTAGTTTGTTATTGTTGTTTAAGCATTGTTGTGCTTTTAGTCCGCGTATATTATGGATTTTAGCCTTTGATGGTTATCAACTATTTTAACTACAATCATGTTTTGTACTTTGATCATATTGTCGTCCCATTGTTGGCAATATACTATATTATGTTTAGAAGTAGTAAATTTAGGGAAAAACTTAACAGTATATATGGTTACTTTACATTTTTTGCCCTTTATATTAAGTGATATTCCACGCATTTTTCGGCAGCTAGCAAAGATTAAAATTGTTGTTACATGCGAAGCGCACTTAACGTTGAACAGATGATATCTCACGTGGACTCTCTTTCCTAAAACATACTTGTTGTACATAAGGCTATTCTTTACGAATATGGTGAACACTAATGAAAACTCCCGACGTCAGCGTTAACTCTATTTTCATGTTATTAACACATGTATGATTTTTGGCCAAAACAAATATGCGACAAAATAAGAGTAATAAACAATAACAACAATGAGCGGTGTAGCGAGCCACCGTGAATCAAACTGAGTTTAGAACGGAATAAAATACTTTGAGGATATTTTACCTTCAAAAAAGGGACCTGACTATAAAATACCGATAGCGTGACACACGATTATATTATACTAGCATTAACAAGGTTAGGGTACGGCCCCATGTAGCTAAGTACGAGTTTTTTTTCTAGCGTTTTCCTTTATACCTTAGCGTCGTATTCCGAAAGTTGCAACCGTACGAAGAAATCGCAAATTTGTAAATTACAATTTTCGTCATCGTCAAACTTAGGATGTACGAAAAGTTGTCGTCTTATGTTCTTTCAACCCACTATCACGTCATCTTTAAACTTCTATTAAACACATCGGCGATATGTTTTTGAATAAAGTAAAATCTCTTTGACAAATAGGAAAATATATTTCCATGTGTAAAAATTTGTTAAAAAAAATTGACGACAAAACAAAAGTACAGGGTTGTTTGTTTTTGTCTACATCAACCTTGTACGTTTTTGTTTTACAGGTCTTGATGCTGCAGTGTCATTTCACAGAAAGGTTAAAAATCTGCGAACGGTAAAAAAATTGGCGACTAGACACAAGAGGTTTACGCAAAGGCATGTTGTACAGCCATGGATGTAAAGTTGCAATTCTACAATGACACGCAATGACATGCAACATACCAAACTGTTTAAAAAATACGACGTATCTTGCGACACTTCAAAAAGTTTTGAAAAATACGGTGCAGCAAGATAGATTGTAGACATTGACAGCCGTCATGGGCATTGTCGACGCATACAATCGCCGCACCTTTTGAGTGACAATAATGTTGTTACACATTCGGACACTCGAAAACCGTGTACGGCGAATGTGTGCTAAAATACAAAGGGTGTGTTCCCATTTGATAAAGTAAGGGTATTTTCCTGTCTTTAACGTTGAAAACAGAGCATAAAGCGAAAAAATATTATGCCATACAAAAAAACTGCGAAAAGCAGAGTACGTTTTGCGTCATTTTGAAACTTAAAATGTACTACAGCTAGTCGTCTTGCTATTTTCGACCCAATGCCACGTAAAAAAACGTCATTTTCAAACTATTTTGGAAAACGACACGCGAGTCAATTTTATTTAAAGTAAAGGCGGACCAACGAATAGGAACGTGTGTTTGCACGTGTTCTAAATTTTCAAAACAATTTCACAAAACATGAAGTAAAAAAGAAAAAAAAATGCAACCTGTACGAACATTTTCTCCGTACAAGTTTTGCGGAGGGGTCACGAGCAACAAATGCCATTTCGTAAAAACGAAGTCCATGAAAACGCCTCTTTCCCTTTCACTCTCACATAATTTGTTGTATCTCTCACATTTTGGAGCGAAACATGACAATATTGGTATGCAATAAAAGATATATGGTAAACTATTATTTTCATTACCTTTGGGCATTTTTTGATGGCAAGTCGAGTGATAAAAGTTGAAAAGGTGTAAGGTTGTGGCTAAGGTTATAATTAGGGTTAGGGTCAGCCTAGAGTTAGGGTCAGGTTAGCGAAATCAGGAAGCCATGGCCGAAAATTCTTTAATCAATGGCGTCGACGTTAGCATAAGCAACCATGATGTCATAACATCGTAAAACCCTAAACATCTACAATGTCACGAAAAACTGGACGTTTACAATCGTCGCTATTTTGTAAAATTCAAAAATGGTTGCGAGTTTTGTAATTGTATACAATGGTCACAAAATATGCCCACCTCTACATCCGTCACAAATTAAAATAACAATTTCGTCATCAAACATAAGAACATACTGGAAATCTGTACGAAGAATCTTCACTAAAAAACAAAGTAAGAAGACTAATTTACGATTACATGGGAACACACCAATTACATGGGGGCGTACCCTTAGAGAAATTTCCCATGTGATAAAGTTATGGTTTTTTTTTTCTTCGTTTTCCTCCAAAACCTAGCCCTTAACGAGAAAATCCGCAGCCATACGAAAAAAATGAAAGTACTGATCATCTAGCGCGATCCAGTTTGTTGTCTAGCGCGTTTCGACCCACTTTCGTGTTTTTCCAGCTCATCTTCAAACTTATAATAAAATCACCTCGCGAGGTGATTTTGAATGAAGGTCAACAACGTGAGAGAAAATGCAGATGCTGTCGCACGCGTCGGAGGTTTTTGACATTTTTTGTCTGCGGAGTACCAAAAAAAGACCCAATGCACGTTTCCAGCCTGTGCGTGACTTTTTCCGTGCGTTATTTTCCGAACAGCGGCAATGGAGGGGTCTCGACCAACGGACACCATTTTGCAAAAGTGTAGTGCGTGAAAGCGCCTCTCTCTCTCCCTCTCCCATTATCGCGTCTATCTCACAATTCTTGCAATGAAAAACGTCAATATTGGAATAAAATGAAAGATCTCTAGAAACAGTTTCATTTTACTATCTCTGGGCGTAATTTGATGGCAAGTAGAGTGAGAAATGACAAAAAAACACTATTGGGAAACCATGGTGGAAAGTTTTAGAATTTGTGATGTCGGCGCTGTCATAATTGAGCGTGACGTCCAAATTTCACAAACCCTAAACATTTGCAATGTCAAAAGTAACTAGAGGTCTACAACCGTCGCTATTTTGTAAACATCGTCACTCTCTGCTAAAAAACATTGTTCAAAAGTAGGGGTTTTTATGGTAGGCCTTTGCTCGGCGCCTTTATCGTAAGGTGTGTTATAGGCTTTTCATGTGATCTTCTTAGATCGCTACTTTGATCAGCGACCGTCTGATCGTCCGAATCTGACGGTGTAAATAAATTTTTTTGGTCTGAATGTTTTTATTGGTCTAATTTTTGGTCTGAATGTATTAATTGGTCTGAATTGGTCCGAATACAATATGGGTCTTAAGGTCATATTGTATGTTTTGCATACAATAGGCATATTGTATGAACCTACTTTCACCTACTTTTGAACTATGCTAAAAAACAGAGCTACGGGACTAAGTTTTGGTTACATGGAATATGCCCTTATTCGCCAAAGCCCGAAATGAACAAGTGAACGGAAGTACAAGATGCGCGTAAAAAAGTACATTGCGAATCGCTCCTCCGAAGTGAACGAACGTAACCAGTAACCGATCCTTACAAACTCTAGTTTTGTGGCGCGATGACATTCAGCAAGTGGTCCCCGCCGCCTATTTGCGACAACGATTGAACTGTTGTCATAGGAGATCGGAAACACCTACCCAAAATTTTGCATACGCGAACCTACGAGTGTTTACTCTGTGTTCGGCGTTTTTTTTTTCAACGAATCTGCTAGTCGTATTTCATCGGACGGAGGCGATGATCTTGCCGACTTCAAAAGGGAACCATGTTGACTCGAGACATCTTGGACGTGACGAGAAACTGTGTCGGCGGAAAGGTTCTTAGGGGAATTATTCACCAACGAAAAAATACTAAAATAGGGTGACCTTAGCTTGAATGTGCGCAAGTAGACAACTAACAATCGTTATTATAGTTACGAAATAATTAGTGTAAAGCAGATGTTGGCATTATTAACTCTAATTTAGGTTCAAGGGCCTAACACCAACATAAATTTACACTAATTTATAGTGTTGGGTATCAGGTAAATTCATATTGCGATAATTTCGATATTCGATATATCGAATATTGATCGAGCAAAATTCTCGATATATCGTACCGAGACCAACATAAATTATCGATATATATATATATCGTGATATATAGTATTTTTTTAAACCTAACATTGTATATTTATATACAATGTGTAATTTTAGCGAAAAAGGCAAATTTTCTGATACGCCACGTACGACGTGATTTTCGTTCCGTGACTTAAAGGTAGACGCCGCAAAATGTAACCGACAAAAAGGTATTTATTTTGTAATTCATATAATTACTTATTTGGGGTATGGTTACATCAGGAGGTCTTTGTAATAGTACGGACAACAACAAAATTGTATTACAGAGGCCTCGGTTACATCGCGTGTCGTCTGTATACAAGTTTTTATATACGTGTTATGATTTGAGTGGTTCTTTATAAGTTGACAATCAAATCTTTAAAATCGTCAAAAATTTAAAAACCGACCATTTTCGTACGGAAATCCGTACTTGCATATTATGTACGTGTACTTCGCAAGTGCACCGCGCCAATGTACCTCAGATATCTCCTTCACTCTGTTGACTTTCAGAAAAAAACCGTATTTGTTTTCGGCAAAGATTTTACGGTCACCTTGTCCCGAAGGCAAGTGACTTTGGAGACCTGTGAATTTTTTTATTTTTTATTTTTTTAATGCCTCGATATATCGGCGATATATCGCGGTATTTTGATTTTCGATATATCGAAGCGATATATCAATTATCGAGTACCTGAAATTCGATATATATCGAATATCGGCAAAAGGTCCTCGATACCCAACACTACTAATTTATACACCTAACACTAATTTGGATACACGTTCCCACAATACTATTTTCCTACGAAATAGTCATTGACCCTATGTTTTGAAACCTAAGAAGTTTTCCAACATGTGTTTCCAACCTCTTATTTGTAACCTCTTGTTATCTAGTGAGCATTGGCACCATAGTCGTTCCAAAACTCTTGGTTATGATTTCAAATTTCCAAATTTACGTTTATTCTACCTTCCCTTCTTTTTTTATCATACCGACCTGTAATTCCCTCTCTTTCGACCGTCCCTAAAATCATAAACGAAAACATAATTATTTTCTTGTTGTGGCTATCGATTCCAGTTGGACCAGCTTTTTTTGCCATTTTGCCCAAGTTTTTATCTCCTTTCATGAGAGATGAAAATTATTGTAAAAAACTTATTTTTTTATTGCCTTTGTCTATAGCCATCAAAAGGGCATCTTTTATTTCAAAACTTATCTTATTAACTCGATATGATGTGCTCACACCCTAATATGATAATTCAAAAATGGTATATATTTGAGGATTTGAACAAATTTGAGTAGATGAGGTAGTGAAACCGTGTTGAAAGATGAACCATTTCTTCTAATTTGGTTTATCATTAGAGCATTCTCATTTACAATGTGGACACATGAGCTGTCGACGGTGTAATCTGTTTTTTTTTTTAGAATAAAAACAATAAGTGGTTCTCAAACTTTTAGCATAAAAACCCCATAATTTTTGTCGCACAAAAGTTAGTGTTCACGAATCATAAAGGTGAGACATTATTCCCCCAAATATTTTCTCATCTACAATTGGTTAATCAATATTATGTTTCTTATTACATTCTATTTATGGTGTAAATGAAATTTAAAAAAAAAACGTGTTATTGTAGATTGGACAGTATGGAGTTACACCCATGTGATATATTGTCATAAATTTTGTCATTAAATAATATCGGTAAATGGGCATGAAATTGGGCATAAAACTGTTAGTTTTACGTAAGAAATTCCCCATATTTTTATTATTTCAGCGTTAGAAGCCGATCCCCAACCCAGTTTTTGACAAACGTACAAAAGTGATTCTTTTCCAACAACATTTAAAATGGTTCCCCTTCCACTATAATGGTTTTGAATTTTGAAGGTGAATTATAAAACACTTCTTCAACATTAACATGTTAATTCAAGTGGTGTTGTCGCCAAAAGCTTACCATAATATTATAATCGTTGGTGGATGCTAAATTTTTAACACTACTAGGGCCAATATGTGATGCTTCTCTTGCCTTAGCAACCTTTTTTAATCCCCATTGTTTATAGGGTAGATATTTGTTTGGGTTTGCAATTCTGTGTCCTCCATTGGACTACAGAATACAGGAAGCCTCTAGATAGTGTTTAACTAACCCACTTTAAGCCACGACCACTTCTGCCCAAGAAGGCAAACTGACAATTTGACTGCACCCCTGTCTCCCACTTATTTTTTCAACGTTATAACCGTAGTTCATCAGTAACCATTAGCTTAATTTTGTGCTATTAACCCTCGTGTGATAAGCCGATAATTTTTTATCACATGTCGTTTGAGGCGTTCATTAACTCAAATGTGTCTCGGTGCCTAACCTGGCTCCCTCCGCTAATGCTTCACTAGGCTTTTTTTGGAGGGTGTAGAACAAGCACGACAAACACGATCCCCCGTCTCTCTCGTTGAGGCTTTTCATTGTGAGGTTTATGTCTTCTTTAGAGGTGTTCGCCTCCTCATAATTTGATGTTATTTGATTTTTCTGTTTCTTTGTTTGTTTTTGTCGTCCCTCGACAGAGTGTTAGGTGAAGGATTTGAGATTTCAACTCTCGAATTATTACGCGTGACTATAAGCCCAAGGTACCTTCTTATTTGAGGTAAATGTTATCTTGCAACCCCAATATCGAGTCACTGTGAAACTCATCCACGGGGTCCCCCTTGTTGGCGCCATCACCCGTCCCATCATTCCTATATCGAGCATCATTTACAAATATTGTACGACCATCTACTGCATAACTTTTAGAGTAAAAAAATTTTAACCAACGTCCCGCGTACAGCCTTGTCTAAAACATCGTTGACCAGTGAGCTCCTTCCGTAACTCCAAATAGATTGGGAGGGGGAGCAAATTGGTGTTTTAGTTCCTTTAATTGCGAAGGGCTGGTGAAGGATTCTCGTTTTTTTTTATGCGACGTACTTGCGACTCGAAGTACCTATAAAAAAACTTAATTCTCCAATCTCTCTATGGCACAAGAGTTTTTATAAGCTTGGCCAAACCTTTTTATACTTCTTTATATTGTATAAACAAATAATTTGGCTCTTGAAGATTAAAGTTATTTATAAATACAACTTAGGAGTTCCATTTTCGAATGTTTAAGTTTTACGCTCCTTTCCAGTAAGGATTCCCCAAACCCCGTGAGTTGCGTCGGCCTCAGTGGCGTTGACCCTTTAAGGTCGATAAACATTTTTTTTTATAATGTCATAACACCTTCCTCTACGTCCCCACTAAAGCAGTAGACGCTAGCCTTGACCTACATGTGTATCCAAGTCCTATACTAGGGCCCTAAGCGTATTTTATAAATTACGGGAGGTCTTATCCCACTAATCTAGTGTAGTCTACTGTTTTATATGCCCTCTTACCCTACACCCCCCTTCTCTTTCCTAACGTTCTTACAGTTCTCCACCAAGGGAGTGTCTATGTTTGTGAGAGAAGAAATCTTGAGGAATGAAATAGTTAGACAACGACTCTCCTATCACGTTTTCCCCATTCCAGGGAATATATACTTTTATGTTAACAAAATTTAATAAAACTGAAGCGACCATTTAAACCATAGTTCAAAAGTAGGCGTTTTTATGGTAGGCCTTTGGTCGCCGCCTTTATCGTAAGTTGTGTTATGGGCTTTTCATGTGATCTTCTCAGATCGCTACTTTGATCAGCGACCGTCCGATCTTCCAAATCTGACGGTGTAAATAATTTTTTTTGGTCCGAATGTTTTAATTGGTCCGAATAGGTCCGAATACAATATGGGTCTTAAGGTCATATTGTATGTTTTGCATACAAGTAGGCATATTGTATGGGCCTACTTTCACCTACTTTTGAACTATGATTTAAACGCCACTCACCCTTTAAACGTTTTTTTGAAGGGGATACGCCGATACTGATGATGGCGTAGGATTTCTGTTAACCGAAACGGCTTGACTTGTCTCCCGAATATGAATTCGGAAATAGTAGCAATCGACAGTAAAATGAGGCAATGTACCCTTTCCGTACTTTGTCCCCTCTCCTGTCTTTATGACGTTAGGGTTTGCAGCTTCGAAATTTCGTTGCCTCCGGTTCGCATGGATCCCGTTGGTGTTCACATGAGGCACTTACAGACATAGCCGCCGTTTCGTCCCTCCCGTTCTGCCGCATGGTTTGCATCCATGCTCTCCCATCCGTCTCTCCCCATCTCTTTCTCTCACACGCTCATTGCGCGGTGGAAAGGAGGAAGTCACCGGCGTGTGGAATTGAATTCTGTACAGGTATGTTGCTTGACACCTGGTTTTTCGTGTGTGTTGTTTTCTTCGCATTTGGATGGAAGAAAGAGAGAGACTTTTCGCAGCTCTGTTTTGAAAATTGTAGGAGAATATCGAATGACAGTGTTTTCTACGAGTCTCAATCTGCATTCGCATGTGATGGTTGCTTTATGGTTCAGCCTGTGAAAGTGGCCATGTTGGAGCTATAGAGTTTCCCGAGAGAGGTTAAGGTTGCCACAACTTTGCCACTTCTATTTTATAAAGTTGGTATTGAAAGAAGACGAGCCAGAGATTATAATTTAGTTCCATGGATAGGACAGGTTCTTAAATTAGGGAAACTGGCAATTTTAAACGGGATGTTAGTGAAAAATGACGATTTTGCAAGAGCGGTTTTGCCTGTAATTTCAAATTGTCGGGAGAAAGATTTGTGCAAAATCAGATCTGCCTTACAATGGTGCGGCAGAACTGCGGATGTCCAATTTTGATATCTTCAGCTGATAGAGATGCAGTGTTGACAGACATTGAAATGATAAGCTGCTTTTGAGGACCAGTGATTAGGTCAAGCATGTGATATGACGCCACAGTAGCGTCCGTATTGCCCTAATAGGGGGATCTTCTATCAAGCTAGCCTTTTCAACATTGCCATGCAGCACTTGCTGACTGCTGTCAAAATGGAAGAATATAGAAGAATAGTTAGAGATCATTGGAGCTGTCGCTTACTGGCTCCATTTTCATGTGAAGGCTAGAAGAGGAGAGTGCTTCTAGGGTACAGCACCATCAGAGGTAGGAAAAATGCCCTTTTAGTCTTTCTAATTCGTGATGCTCCTGACTTGGGCAATGGGGAGCATTGGGTTTTGCTAAGCAGGAATTCAAGCTATAAGCTGTGTGAGATTTCATGGCTCAACATCCTGGTCCATCAGTTCCTATACTGCAGTCTGTGTTTGTCCGGCCGCCTGCTAGTCTTCGACAGCCACAAGCTCCTCGACGAGCAGTTTTGCCAAATCAGCCAAGAAGTGGACATGTGGTTGTTGGAGAGAGATCGAACGACTTTGCAGTCCCTCGAGCAGAATGGACCGCTGAGGAGACCGATGCTTTATTGGAAGCTTGGTGTTCCAGTCAGGTGAGCTTTACTGGTATTTATCCTAAGTATATTAGCAGAGAAACTATCCTCCGTCGTTTTAACACAGTTTTTTATCCTCTGCGAAAAGATGATTCGCCCACGAATCGTGTAGAATGGTTAAGTAATGAGCCTATCATACTGGTATGGTCATTTTGAAGCCCACTTTGTTTGGAACTTCATCAATATGAACTGTAATGGTTTTGGAATTCTAGAAATTTAGGGATTAATATTTGACCCTGTCCAGACATTATATCAATAGTCCTTTTGGGCATTAAGCTTAACGCACTAGGACCCACAAGTGCCTAGTGAGCTCTGCGGCAAATTGTGCCACCTTGACTTGGTACAGTAACTGTTAATATGGCACTTTGGGCTGCGTCTGACCTACCATCACATGTGCACCGCGTGAGTGAGTATGCTTACTGTCTGGTCATCCATTTTACAATCTCAATATTCCCTTGATTTCTCTTGGATGGCAAGACAGCTGGAAAACAAGACATTCATGTAAGCTGGTCAAGGGTTCATTAGTCCCTTGCTTTTCGTGACCCATTGAATATTTTGTCGGCTAGAGTAAAAGAGGTTTGAAAATTTGTTGTACTACTGGCTCTCTTTTTGGCACCATGTCGTAGCGGAAAAGCCATTTTTTTGCAAATGGTCAAAATGGAAGTGTCCAGCAGAAATTATGCTCAGCACCCAACAAATTGATACTATGGTATTGCCTCATCTTTTTCAATGGGACAATATGCGTTCAATAACACTTGGAATGGCAACTGAGGATTCCTCTGACAATATAGCAGCATCATTCTACAAATCGACCCTATTGAATTGCATGCTTGAATTCCTGCCATCATATTGAAATTGATATCATTCAGTTTTGCCTGTCTTTATTTCCTACCTAATACCCTTATCATCATCTTTAGTTGGTAAATATTTTTCTGGACTGAATATTTTTGATCATCTCGCATATCCAATGGGCTTACAAGTTTACAGGTTTTGACGTCCATTTACGATTGTTGAGTACCATGCATCACTAAAGTCTATCCTCAAGGTAATTATCCACAATAGTTGGGATATCTTTAGCTGTGCGGTCCCTCTAGCTGTACGGTCTCTGCAAATGGGCTGTGGCTTCCTCGTTCTTGGCACTCAAACATTTGGTTGATGGTTGAATATAGCAGGCCTTTGTTGACCAAGTTAGTGTTATGTATAAATCAATGGTCGTTTTTCGCTAAGTCCTACCAGAGCAACTGGTGTTATTACTGTTACGTGTATTTTTCACAAATGCTGTGATATACATCTTCAAGCTATTGCTTTCTAGGTCAAAGTTCACCTAATTCGAGTCCCGAGTGACGGCCATTGACAAGTATTGGATGGCAATTCATGGAGTGCGATCTAGGAAAATCAGTCGTCTTATTGGTTTTCACACCCGTGTAAAAAGTCAATAAGTTTAGCTACTCATAATTGGTGATTGATCTGTAATTTTCGTTTGCCAGGAGACCTTGTTATTTATCAGAGGAGAAGATTAGGCTTAGTGGTTACATAAAGACATGACAGGATGTGATGTTTTTAAGCAATGAAATCAAATCAGCTTCCAAGGAGTTTTGACAGGATAATGCACAGCAGCAGGAATCTGATTGACGTGTCCTTGAACTCTATTCATTGGAGCTATAGTTCAAGGTCATGCGGAAAATAATGTAATATATAAGGCATACACTTAACAAGGTAGTCTTTTGAAGCCCAGTTGTTTTTATGTCTTTTAATATGTGTTAGACAAGTAGTGAAAGCTGCTTACACTGTATTTATGCATTTTTGCTGGAGCTGTTGAGTATTGAGATCACCACAAGTTTCAAGTCTACAGTGCTGCACAACACTGAAACTGGTTATATCTTCAACTCTGGAAGTCTTCAAAGGAAACTGAAAACTCAGTATTTTTGAAGTAACAATAGTTTGGAAGTTTGCTATGGATGATTTTGGGCTTATGTCCGGTGCTTTGATCTTTTACTGTTTGCTCCGATTGACAAAAGCAGATAGGGTTAGTGAGCTGTTCATGGCGCCACAAGTTGATTAAGAAGGGTTACTCCTGAGGATTGCAAACAAGCAAGATTAATTGAACTCCTGATTGTTGCCTTAAACAGAATATTTGACTAACCGTCCGTCTATTTAAAGTTTGAAAACTGATGCAGGCGTTTTACTGTGTTCTTATTGTTAATCAGGCATAGATAGGGTACAGAGGTGGTCCTATTCTTGCAATGCAAATTAGGGTATAAGCAGTGTTCTTTAGCGGTGTGCTGTTGCAGAGTTTATTTCCCATTAACTGCCGTAGAAGTAAGGGTGGTTGGCAATGTTAGTGTTTACCATGCTGAATTGGTGCGAACAAAAGTGTTCAAGGACAGTGTTCAATGACAAGAGAATAGCAGGGCGAAAAGTTCGTCGATTGTGGTTTTTTTCGCACACATGGGCTGGCTGGAACATAATTATTACTGTTCACTTTTGCATGGTTTCAGGATAAGAATATCCAATGGGCTGAAAACATCTCTTACATCCTTTTTTTTAAGACGAAATACGCCGCAAGGCGTTTATGATACAGCTTGTGGTATTAAAATCGGCCCTATGATTGGTTGGTGATAATGTTGCTGTAATTGGGTCCCTGGGGCTCGAGCATGTGAAGACAAGCAGTTGACTAATGTAATGTTGAAATCTGATCCTTTACTTTTGGCTTCTGAATCGCAGGGGTCGCCCCTGATCACGTCAGTAAAAGCTGGCCATGAGAAGCTGATGAAGATACTTCTGCAAAATGGGGCCGACATAAATGTTTCTGATGAAGAGGGATGCACGGCGCTACATTTTGCCTGTGCTGCTGGACATAGGTGAGAGTCTGTTATATCATAACAATTTTAACTTTCGTTTTTGTCTGCACGTTGCATCAATAGTCTGTGTGCTTTCTCTATGCCATCTGCAATTTGTGCCCTAAGGCCAAAATAACTGGGCTTATGTGTCTAAAGCACGTGTAAGACTGCGGGCGACCTTGTTCAAGACCAGTTCAGTGTATGCAGCATCTGTCGCGACGGCATGTGCTTCGAGTGTACATGTTTGCTTGCAATGTAAGGGGCAATAAGAATTGTGAAGTTTTTGAGCCGATCACTTGAGCATGGAATTTGGGAGATTGCTGTTATGTTGACGTGTTGTGGCTGTTGCTTGCTTGCAGAAATATCGTTAAAGTTCTACTGTTCACTGGGGCAGATGTCGATGCGGTAAATCACAACGGGGAAACTCCATTAGATCTGGTGACAGACGAAAAGATATCAGCTCTCTTTGCGAGGCACAAAGAGAGGGTGAATACACTCCCTGACGATGGTTTTGACTGGTTATCTCCGCCCATCTCTCCATCTGATTGTTTTGATCGTTCTGATCTCAAGAGCAGTAGCCCTATATGGAACACAGAACCACCTGGTGCATGGCCGCGATCAGCAAAGGACGTGGATGCCAGTTTCAGCAGCAATAGCAGTTCTGACACAATTGTCGAGAGGTCAGAAGTGTCGTTGGTCGATGTTGCGATCGAGGCAGCAAAGGCTAATGGAGTGGATGGGCCCGAGTTAGCGATGTACATAGATGACCCTAGCTTCGAAGGGCAGTCTAATGACAGGCTGGGTGATTGGCCAGTTCACGATAGCTCCTCTTCTGACATATCTTTTGGTTGGGCCAAAGGAACTCTGCAAGGATCTGAAACAGACGGGGCGGTGGGATCTGGAGGGGAAGGGGTGAATTGGAGTAGTAGGAGGTGGTCGGGAGATACAGACAAGGCAGGAATGTCTGGTCCATATATTGGAAGGGAGCAGCATGGATCCAGCAGTGGTAGGGAACAGCACAGTAATAGTGCACTGGATGATGATGAAACATACAGGAGTAGTTTTACATGGTATCAGGTAACAGGTCCAGGAAGGGTGGACGATGACATAACAAATGGAAGTCCAGGAGGGCGACAGGTGATAAATTGGAAGGCATTAAGTAGTGGGTTGTCGCAGAGAAGAGTTGCACCAGAGGATGCAAGTGATGGCGATGACAATATAAGAGCATATATGAAGGTTCCCTCTCCTCCGTTCAGTGATGGTACTGGTCAGAGACCGATAGCTAGTGGCAGTCCGAGAAGTCAGAGATCAGGGGGTAGTCCTAGTCCCGAGGCAAGTCCAAGGGACAAAGAAGAACAAGGTCACGGTAGCGTAAACAATAGATCATCGAAGCAGTCGTCAAAAGATAGTTGGAAAGGTCGAGGAGGGAGAGAGAAAAGGCCAGAACGTCAGAAAGCGAGCAGGACCATGAGTGCAGGTTCGTCTGAGGTTCAGCCTCATTCTCAAGGAATGTTGAGTAGGCGTGCAACTGACGCCAATGAGTTGGCGAAAAGTGAGTGGGCAGATCCTGTTCCTGTCCTTCAACGGCAGCCTAGTATGGATCAATGGGCCCAGACTGGACACGAGTCAGATGAATTCGATATAGACCATCGATCGAGTCCTGCCAAGAGTCCAGCAGAAAGAGGATGGGGTGGGATAGGTGGAATAGGTGGTGGAAGTTTACAGGGACCTGATCGGAGGGGAACTGTTGGGGAACGGAAAACGGCCGGAGAATTCAGATTGGCGGCTCCTGGAGGGCATGGAGGTGTACCACGCGCAAGTTTTGACAGGATTAGTAGCGCAGGTAGACGAGAAGGGGACCGAGAAAAGCATGGGGGGGCAGGAATTATGGGACTCGCAGCTCATGCCCCTGGTAGAAGAGCAGGATTATTCCGATCGACAAGTACAGACTTGGGAATTGCCAAATTTAAACTGGAAAAAGAAGAGATGAGTCTGTCGCAGTCCCAAGCTAAATGGGATACGAGGGACCCACTTTTGTTTACATCGCCACGACTTCGGCCTGTTCCACCTGGAGGGGAAGATAGACCAGGAGCTGAGAGAAGTCATATTAATCTGTCTGTGTTAAAAGGATCGCTGGGGCCTCAGTGGGATGCCAGAACCAGCTACGACGGGAGAGAAGGGAGAGATGGAAGGGAAGAGATGTCTGATGGAGGTGGAGGTGGACTGCTGTCTCCCACCCCACCAGCTGCTTCGGGGTTGAATGCAAGTGTTAACCGCCCTTTGCTCTCTCCAAGGTTAGCAAGTCTAAATGCCCGTGGATCACCCGAAGTCAATCGACGTCCTGTCACTCCTCCTCCGGCACAAGCGCCGAGAGTCATGACGCCTCCTGCCTTGGACCTCGCACCCTCTCGTCCAAAAACTAGTCCAACCGCATCACCAGCAGCATTGCTTACTTCTGCCATTAAGAGGGGTCTTAGTCCACATACAGCTCCAGGAGCCAAACCGGAGATTGGAGGAGGAAGGAACAGCAGCGTGGCTGTAGAGAAGACGAAAGAAAGGAAAGTTAAATTCACTCTACCAAGTCCTCCTTCAGAATCGACAGTTTCCTTAGCAGATTTGGCTTCTATACGACCTGATTGGAGGGAAGCTGCAGCAGTAGGAGCATGTGTGGCCTGCGGAAAGGAGGGATGTCAAGGGGAATGTATTCCAAATAAGGCAAAGAAAAAAGTAACACCGGAGGTGGCAAAGAACCTCTTTTCAAATGCGGAACCAAAAACAACAGGAACTCTGACGTGGACGCGGGGAGAGCTTTTAGGCGAGGGGGCATATGGAAAGGTACCTTCCCTTTCCTCCTTGCTTGCTCATTATTGTCAGGAGATTTGTGCCACCTTTGTGTTTGGGAAAAATGGGAGAGCATAAAATATTTCTCCTCAACAATTACATGAATACTACTCTGCTGTTAGTGACCTGTGGTTTGTTGTACCTCTGTGGTCAACAATGCCTAAGCCAGCCTAAACTTAAGGGAAATTTGCTGGCAGTTCACATGACATTTCTTCAGGTTTTTAAAGGAAAAAGAATCTTAAAGGTTTCGATAGGAAGTTCTCTGATGTTAGGTTGATATAAGCTCCTCACGAGGTCCTGGCCTTCGTTTTTCCCCCATTTGTAGGTCTTTGCGGGATTGAATCAGACTACAGGAGAACTGATGGCTGTGAAGCAGCTGAAGCTAGCTGATGGAGATGACAAGGGCCAGCATATGGCCGCCTTAGAGCGTGAAATTGCTTTGTACCGCAAAATGCGACATAAGCACATTGTGGGATACATCGATATGGAGAGAGATGAAGGATCTGGCAGCCTTTATGTCTTTCTGGAGTTTATTTCAGGTGGCTCAATTCACAGGTATGAAAAAAATATAAATTGTTTAAGGTAGCCATTTTGACACTCTTTTTTACTTCGTTAATTTGTTTGTTGTAAGGTCCTATCTTTTAGCCCAGCATATGTAGGTACAGATCCTAACTTAGTAAACCTCTACCAAAATTGTAATACTGATAGGAACATGTGAAAGGCAAACCTTTTCATTGAATGAACCTTTTACGAACCAATGTAAACTTCATGCAGAGCTCCCCTGTTGTGAAATTTCTGTGAGAACTGCACTATCGAGAGAGTTCCGGATGATGTTGGCACTGGTTCTCATTTTGAAGATTTTCATGAGCTGTTTTTTAGCGACAGAATTGTGGGTTTAGCATCACATCAGTGTAGATCTTTATGTTTCCTATGATGAAATATTGATTGAACGTTGTTAGTAACATTAGAATGTCTTGTTGGTGTCTGGGTTGACTTCGGGTTCTTATTTTTGGTGGCTCTTAAGGCTACTTGACTACGTGCTGGCTTTTTCTGACTGTTTGAAGCTGATTGTAATTTAAGTTAATTAAAGCTCGTTGAGATGGTGTTTGTGCAAATTATATTCATATTATCTTTTTTTTCTTTATGCAGCATGCTGGAACGATTTGGGAAATTCAGTGAGCCATTGGTTCGGATCTATACTAGGCAGTTATTACTTGGGCTAGAGTATCTACATTCCTGCAAAATCATCCATCGTGATATCAAGGGCGGTAATGTCCTTGTGGATGCTGATGGAGTCATTAAGCTCGCAGATTTTGGGGCCTCCAAGGTCAGTATTAATGCTTGACTCGATTATACAAGGGGTTCACAGGAATGCTTATTCTGGTTGCTTTTTAGTCTTGTCAAACAACACACCCTTCTTGAGGAACGTTTTTCCTGATGAATCTTCTATTCTCCTTGGCTGTGTTTGTCTGAAATTGAATAAAAGAAAGGGCAAGTTTCTTGTCACTGGGACACAAATGTGTACTGTCATGCACTTTTGGTCAAATGACGTTTCTCCCATAAGCCATGGATCTGATTGATAAAGATAAATTGGTTTGCAGGCGTTCCATGATGCGACTCTCACCGATGGATGTAAGTCCATTCGAGGGTCTGTTTTCTGGATGGCACCGGAAGTTATAAAAGGAGATGGCTATGGGAGACGAGCCGATATCTGGAGCGTTGGCTGTACTGTTATTGAAATGCTGACTGGAACGTAAGTGCTTTCATGTGTGGACCTCATGATAATTACTTTTTTGAAAAACGTTTTTTCCTGCGTGTTTATGAGTCTACTGTTTGGGTTCGAATAACATGGAGTGAGGTTGTTGAATTCTATGTTCGGAAAAACTTTGAATGCGATTAGAATATAATAATTTACAACTCTTATATTTTATTCTCTATTTTATGTTTACTTTGTTGCATGGCAGTTCTTTAAATTGTAAAGCGTTCAGTTATAATCATCTAAATACCTCTGTGAGTCTATGAGCAAAGTTTGCCATTAATGCCATTTTAGGTTTTTAGAAACACTGCAGTATGGTGAAAGGATGAAGAAGATTATGAGTATTGTTTCTGTTATGTATGGTAAGCATCTATCTGTCAGACCGTACATGTGATATACTCTTCAAATTTGTTTTTTTTTTAATTTCGCTTTCTTCTGTCCGATAGTTTTCACGAGGTTTGCGATTCTGGTTTTTATTCCCTGATCTTTTACGTAATTCTCAAAAATCCTGCCTAACCACGGCGAACAGTTTCTAAATTCTTATTGGTCATTGCCTTCTTGTGGTACAGTTTGGGCAGTTTGTAATTCTAGAATGTGTTAAGTGCTTTCGTCCAAGCTCTGGTAATAGTGTGTCTGGTAGGTGATAGAAAGCAAACTTCTTTGACTCTTTCTTAGACAAGAACCTGTGTTCTCCAGACAGTAAATACGGAACCTGCAAGCACTCTATAGTGTATCATAACAGCAGTGTACCGCATATTCCACTGCAACACTTTCCAAAAACTTCCATAGAATGGGCATTTTTTGGGTCACTAGAAGGTTCGAAGACTGGAATTTGAACCTAATATTACTGGTATCAAATAGCTTTTATTGTTGTACAACAAACAATTTTACATGGATATCCACAATGAAAGAAGTAATTCAACTTACATTCTAAAATACCATCGACTTTATGTCGTATTTAATTTTCAGTTCGAATTGAAAGTGCTAAATACGATCATATCTTACAACCTAACTTGGCATGTCAATCAACCGACATTCAATGATCATAGAATTGTCAAAACTTGCAACCCTTGTCCGAAATGGTGTTTATGCCATTTCTAAAGGCTCAAATCATTGAAAAGTACATGTCCTTGTTGGTTAATTCATGCGCATAACTCCTGTTCAAATGCTTGGTTTTGCTGGTATTCAGCACCAAGTGACAAAGAAGAGTGTCAGTTCTGTGTATGACTTGTGATAACCCATCTAAGTCAGAAGCCTGTTGTTCTTGAGTTATTACAACTTCATGAGATGTGCTCCTTTCAGAAAATGTCCCTTTTCCTCTTTTCCCTATCTATATCCACTCTTCTCCCATCCTCCCACCCTCCCTCCCTCCTATCCTTCTGCTTCGCTTTTCGAACTTAGATCAGTTTGTCTTTCTGTTGATTTATGCTCTATCAGACTCTTCGAAGGGTTTACCATGACAGTGATGAAAAACTTTAAATCTGGATCTTGATGTGTGGTTATCTGTTTGAGGCAGGCATCCATGGCCCGGAATGGACAATACATGGACTGCGATTTTTCATATTGCAAAGACAACTACTGGCCCTCCTTTGCCTCCTGACTGTTCGGAGGAGGGGAAAGACTTTCTATCGCAGTGTTTTCAGCTTGACGCCAAAGAGCGGCCGTCTGCTAGTGAGGTGAGTGTGTGTTTGAATCTGCCAATTGTACCGTAATCCCCAATACAGGAGTCCTTAAGGGCTTGCCTATTTTGACCTCTTTAACTTTTGTACCATAAGTCCCAATGCATGAGTTGTAAAGGGCTCGCATTTCTTGACCACTTCATCTGTCATACCTTAAGCTCCAATGCATGAGTCCTAAAATGCTCGCATGATTCGACCTCTTTATCCCATAGTTCAAAGTTGCTGTAACATTTGGAAACGTTATATGTGGTTCCTCCATACTAAATGCATAAGATAAGGTATAATACGCGTATCGTATGGGAAACTACATATAGTGTTGGTAATCGTTTGTGCACATTTGAACTATGATTTATCCACATGATAACTGGCTGGGATTGACATCTTGCCTGTGTTAGGAGAGATATCAAGGCTAGGATGGAGGACATAGGAGTCCTTGTGGATCTTCTCTTAAGCGATCTCATATTTGCATCGTGTCCTTGTTTTTGGTTCAATATTCGTAGTTTTCTTTCCCCCCAACATTACACCTCCCTCGTCCTCCTAATGCAATTCATATTTCTTGTTTTCCTTAATTTTTTCCTTCCTTTTTTGTTTTTTCTTATTTTTTCTCAGTTTTTTTTTCTTGTATTTCTCATTTTGTTTTCTCACTTCATTTATTTGGCTTTTAATTCCACGCAGCTGCTAAGCCATCCATTTGTTGTTTCCGTCCCCGATACGCCAAAAGAGGCGCGATTAATGGGACAACAACAGCAAAATTAACAATAATAAGAATTAGAAGCTAAAACAAAAGGGCACGTCCAGCATGTCAGAGTAGCAATAGCGGTGGGGGAAAAATGCGATCGGGTATAAAATGGGTTTAGTAGATTGCGCCAACCTACCATATCGGGTGATGAGAGGCCCAGCGGAATGAAGGCCGACTGTCGAGTCTTTGGGTACTAGTTGCTTGTCTACTTCTATTCATACAATTTTGCTTCACCGACTCGAGTCTGTTGAGCTGATTGTATATAGGGGAACTCGTCTCCTTTTGGTTTGGGTAGGCCCTTTTAATTTATGTTGATTTAGTTTTTTTGCGCTGGGTGTTTCTGTCGCTTGTGACTCCCAGCAAAGGTAGTTCACTATTGAAGAATTCAGTTATGAAACCTGAATGTTTATGTTCTTATGCTGAAATAGAAATGTCCATTACCTACGTCTTTCTCAAATGAGACAGACGCCATCCTGACGGTAACATGGCAATGTTAAAACAGATTTCTGATTTGTTGGAAAGGCCATTTGTAACTGATTCGTTCAGGAATGAGTTTATTGGACCTGTTAAATGGTTGGGAAATTTTGTGGACCTTCCATGCCATTCATTATCACAAGTGCAAGGGCAGCCCTTCCATACTTCAAATCATAGGTTTAATGTGTGAAACTATTGGAAAAGATATATGTTGTTCTTCCGTACAGTATGTGTACTATACACAAAATGTCATGTTTGCGTACTGTAAGTGATTATAAGCCATAGCCCTTCCAATTGTTTTCACACACTTAGCCCATGTTCAAATGTGTGAAAGCAATTGAAAATGTTATATGCCGTCATCATACTTGAATGTGAAATACGCGTATAGTATGAGAAATGTACATGCGGTGACCATTTTTAATTGCATTATGCATCAATCAATTCTGAGCAAGTGAGGATGAAGTACAAACATTTTTCAGTCTTACTGTGAGGATTGCCGTACTTCAAACTGTATTCCAATAATACTGCAAGTATTCAAGCAGGGAAATGTACAAGTACATCTGGTTAAACCAAGTATCTTACTGCAACATATCTCCAATGTTTGCGGTGCCCCTACGACTCGGATGAGGTGGCAGGCCTTCTTCATTTCTCACTTTCAGCACCGATAGGAAATATCGGGTTCTACTTAGCTCACCCGGGACAACAAACTGTTGGCTGTTTTGCACGTTCCCAATGGTTCTTATTAAAAACGTGCGGTGATGAACCACCACCATCTCAACTAAAAGTAAAGTCATAAGTAAATTGTGAAAATTCACGCAAAGTTAAACATAATACAGAAGAAAAAGTGCGATATAAAGGAAATGATTACAAGGTCAAACTAAGGAAGGAGCGAAAACAAAGAACACAAACAAGACAACAAAACAGCAAACCCTTAGCAAAAACTCCTGAGCAAAAATCTCAAACATGAAATCCCTGTACCCGTAACCGCGGGAGTCATTGAGGGTTGCATAGCATATAACAAGGATCCATGAGCACAATAGCATGTTGGAGAAGGATGGGAGCTTGCATACAGAGAAGCCATGCTGATGATGAAATGGTGCAAGACGGTAGTCGAGGGAACATTCCGTGGTCACAAATAAATGCTGATAAAAGCTCTTGGGGACAAGAGGTGGATGGGTCTTGAAGTCCCACCCCTCGAACGAATGTCGACATTAAGTGTGGAGGAACTCAACCAAAGCAACATCTAAACATCCGAACATACTGACCATCATTGCAATAACAACATCCATAGCATCTCGACGCGCATCATAACGCTCTTTATTCCTAACAATGTCATACGTTGTCACACCCTATGTAGAGACGCTTGACCCACTATTGAAACTCAGATGCAAAATGTTGAAACTACCATGAAGTAACTATTTTTTGGGGGGGAATCATTTCCAACCCAATATTGTTGATATTGCTAGATTATTTCGGCCTTTACACTATTTTTTCTCCACGGACACTTGTCGGGTTATTAAACTAACGTTTGTAGTAGCATGGCATGGTTCTAATATTTAGATTAGTTGTTTCCAAATAAAATCGGGCATGTGTAAAAAGGAAAAAAGTTAGTGGTAGAAAGAAAAATAGTATCGGTAACAGGAAGGCAAGATGTAACGTAATGTCGACCCTAATAAACTAGAACCTGGTTCAAAACTTCAAATCATGATTTTGTGCTATATAATCTAAAATTTAAATCGTAAGCAATCCATATTGAGGTTTGAACGAAGTCGTTTTCAAGTTTATGGGCTCGAACAAACTAACTGGTTTCCGTAAAATATGATTTTGTGGCCAATAAAGTTTCATTTCTCATCCACGACCAATTAGGGTATTTTCGCATGTAATCGAAACTTAGTCTTGCTACTTTGTTTTTTAGCGAAGATTCTCCGTACAGCGTTTAGAGCATTCGGATGTAAACGCAAATAACTTGTCAATTAAAAAAGTGACTTACGTAGACGTGTACGAATAATTGTGATAGATGAAGTGGTACATAAAATGAGGCGAAACTTCCACTCGCCTTCAATTTTGAGGCGTTTCTCCGCACGCTGTACAATTTTTGTGACTTTGTCTGTACGTCACACGGACGTGTCAAAACCCTAAAATACCTTTCGCTGTCGCAGAGAATTTGCTGTTTTGTTTGTCGTCTTCCCACTTGCCGACAGGTGGCCAATATATTTCATACGCCGTATGTGTAAAGACACGTGTTTTTGAGAGAGACGGCCCCAGTACGGATCAGCGCACGCAAAACATTGCGCACAAGCTGGAAACGTGCAGTGTGTTTTAATTTTGGTACTCCGAATGTAAAAAACTGCAGACACTTGCGACAGTGTCAGCCTATTCGCTCACATTATTGGACTTTATTTCAAATCACCCCGCGAGGTGATTTGATGTAAAGTTTGAACATGTGTTGAAAGCATAGTTCAAAAGTAGGTGAAAGTAGGCCCATACAATATGCCTATTGTAAGCAAAACATACAGTATGACCTTAAGACCCATATTGTATTAGGACCTATTCGGACCAATTAAAACATTCGAACCAAAAATTGGACCAATTAAAACATTCGGACCAAAAAAAATTATTTACACCGTCAGATTCGGACGATCGGACGGTCTCCGATCAAAGTAGCGATCTAAGAAGATCACATGAAAAGCCCATAACACAACTTACGATAAAAGCCCCGACCAAAGGCCTACCATAAAAACGCCTACTTTTGAACTATGATCCAAATAAATTGTCAGTATTGGTGCTTATGTATCTGACGTTTTCACACCAGACGATCTCCGGAAATGAAGGAAAAATATCATAATATAAGACAGGAAAATAAACCAATAAAACTGAGGGTACGTCCCCATGTATTAAAGTATCTACTTTTCTCTGTCTTTTTACCCTAAAACTCAGGGAACTTTGACAAAAACTTTAGCCGTACGAGAAAATCATTTTTACCAAAGTAGAGTGAACGGCAATTCATACTTTGGATGTACGGCGTGTTTGTCGTCATGTGAAAGCATTTTGGCGTTTTCCCCTTTTCGACCCCCGGGCAAGAGAATCCAACCCAAAAAGAAACTTCATCCAAAATCACCTCCAGGGGGTGATTTTAGTTCAAGTACCGCCCAAACAGCGAATGAAAAATGACCCACGCACGCGCCACAAGGGTGTGAAAATTTTAGGACGAGGGAGAGTCCTCGCTATTTTTCTCCGTGCCCGTCACGCGCAGGTACGGAAAAAAATCTGCAGGGGTTTCGGATCTCCACTTTCTTTCATGGGGTCCTTAGCAAAATTTTGCACCGTCGTCGCCTCTCCCCTCTCCCTCTCACACCATCGCTCTAATCCCACACTTTTTAGAATGAGACACGACAATATCGGTATAAAATAAAAGATCTTTTAAAAATATTATTTTTGACAATTTTTAGGTTTTTTTTTAATGGCATGTCGAGCGAGAAAAGTAAAAAAAACGAAATCGAAAAACCATGGCATTGAATCAGTGACGTCGACGTTGTCACAAGTGAGCGTGACGTCACAATATCACCAAACCCTAAACATCTACGATTTCACAAAAATCTAGATTGTTTTTGTTGGCGTCACTAATCGTTTCGTAGTCGTCTTCAATCGTCACAAGTTGTACCTACGTCTACAACCGTCACATTCAAAGTTCCGATTTCATTTTCGCACATTGAGACGCTCTTCAAAGTAGTACGGAGAATCTTTACTACAGTCCAAAATACTTTATCAAAGTACCGATTACATGGGGACGTACCCTGAGTATATTACTGTACGGTAAAGTATCGTACATCACCAGAAGTCATAGTTCAAAAGTAGGTGAAAGTAGGCCCATACAATATCCCCATTGTATGCAAAACATACAATATGGCCTTAAGACCCATATTGTATTGGTCGCGAAATGAAATAAAATAGTAACAGGGTTGAGTTGCACATCGATCGATAGAGAATTAAACGTCATGTCTATATTTTAAAAAATATTCGGACAAAAAAACAAATTCTGTGAGTTTTGAGGTCTTTTTTATTTAAACCGTCAGATTCGGACAATCGGACGGTCGCAGATCAAAGTAGCGATCTAAGAAGATCACATGAAAAGCCCATAACACAACTCATCCTACGCTGTGTCGGTTCGCTGAAAATTTCGTCCAGCGTCGTGCGCTTACTATGATCATACGTCAGATTCGTACGTTCGTACAAAAGTGTGCACAAACGCACACACATACAGTATGCCCACTCTGCGCGAGTTTTGTGCCAAGTTTTGTGCGCCTACCAAAGGCCTACCATAAAAACGCCTACGCCTACTTTTGAACTATGCCAGAAGTGACCAATAGTTATTTAGGGTTTTAATTCTTTAAAACTTTTTAACTTCGAGGTTTTCGTGTGCAGATTCATCGAGATTTAAAACTTTCGAACATTCCCCCGGTGGGTATGCTCACGTGGCAATATCTAATTCGTCAGAATGTTTTCAAATTAGAGTCTACTTTTCTTTCTGGTCTTTCATAGGTTTATAAGGTGACAGATTGCCGGATCGGCGGATTTTCGCCCGCCAACAACGACATCCCGTTGCTTCCTCCAATTATTCTTTGCCTACGGGAACTCGCTGTTGGTACGGCAATTAAATACCCCTAATTGATAGTTCATCTTTTCCATTGTAAAACTGTAACATACATATGGATGTATTAATAACTTACACGTGGAAGGCAACCCATGCGTCATGAGATTTCCAATCCAGTAATTCAATTTTCAAGATCAGTCAGCAGGTCTGCGGATTTCTTTAACCGTCATTGTCAACCTGTCAAATCTTTGAAAGTATTGACTTTTATCATACAGATTCCTGACGAACTTTGCAGATTGATCAAACTTTCCAACTTTTGAACATTCCCCCGATTGGCATACTTACGTGGCAGCATCTCCGAATGTTTTCTAATTAGAGTCGACTTTTGGAGAGTCGATATTCGTTTCCGTTACACCTGTTACGCACGGTAAAGGACAGATGTCCGTTTCAATGCGTTTCAATAGCCTTAGGAAAGACTTATTTTGCCAGCTTGTTAATACTGTACAGTACGGCTCATTTGGCAACATTGGAAATCTCTTTAGTGACTCCACTGGAAAGAATGTCTCACTTCTCAAGGCGGCTTTACGGCTCTACACTTGCCTATAAATTGTGGAAACACTGAACAAATATCTTTACAACGTCACAAATTAAGGGTACACCGAGAATCGCTATTACTGTAGCGTTCATGACTCTGATTGAGGAACCCTGTTTTTTTCGGTAAATTCTCAAATAGAATTAATCATTCTAAATGTTTCAAACGTTATTTGAGGTACCCCATTAAGTAGGGTACATAACTGTAATATAGTTCCATTTTAATTAGTGTGTTGTACGGACTATCATATCCGTATTATTTTGTACTTTTTGCACTTTTTATAAAATAGAAAAGTACAGACACAGTATTAACGTTGTCGCGCGCGCATGTAAATGTGCTTTGGAAAAAAAACGGCCAAATGAGATCGGCAAAAGCCGTGTTCACATTTGTCCGAATGTCGTTTGCGTGGTCGATCGTGTGAACATTGGACATGCGTGCCTGTCGAAAGTTACGGAAATTTTCCGTAAAATAACACAACAGTGTGATGTGTCATTTTGGTGTTGTTACTGCCAACCCCAACTGTTTATGTGGTCACTGTAATGAAGGTTTTATTCATAATTACGGAAAACCTTTATTCTATTTCGCGACGACAACTTCTTTAGCGTTAATGTAAACCCTAATTGATGCAAAAGTGAAAATTGTATATGAAATAGAGTAAGGCTGACGTTAATATTGGTGTGAATTCACAATTGCACACATATTAGTGTAATTTAAAAAAATAAAATAAAGTTAACATACAACATTTGGCGTAGGTGATAAATATCTTCGGGTAACGCCAAATGCGGACAGACCCCAAATTTTTTTTCCTTTTCGACGAATCGCAGCCGTTATTAAAAATTTTGTTTTTTCGTTGGTTGCGAAGCCTGTCTTTTCATTTTTGAAATAATTTTAGGATGTTTCGACAAAACCCATGTCACTAACGCGTCTCATCGTCCCTTCATCCATGGTTTACATTCCGGTTACTCATTTTACCAATTTGGTAACCAAAAACAAAACATGCATGGAATCATAACGGCAAGGGGTTCCTTCTCAATCTACCACGTGCACCTCGCATTTTTACTTCCTCCATTCCTCTCCTCCCCTTCCCTCACTCTAACCCTATCCTTATCCCTATCCCTATCCCCATCCTTCTCCTTATCCCTTTCTCTATCCCTCTCGCTTTGCCTCTCCTCTCCCTCTTCATCATCCACTCTCTTTAATTCTCTCTTTTCCATTTTCCTCTCCCTTCCCCTATCCCTAACTCTCTCCCTTTATCGCCCATCTCATGCCCTCTACATTTCTCCCTCTCCCTATTTGATCCCTCTCCCTCTCCCTCCGAATCTGTCGCTCCCTATCCCTCTCATTTCCCATCCTTCTCCCTCTCCCTATCCTATCTCTCACATCTCTCTTTTAATCTGCCTCACTGTATTTTTCTCCCACTCCCTATACTTATCTCTCTCCCTCCCTCTCTCAACCGCCACTCATATTCCTCTCCCTCTCCTAATCCATATATCTCCCATTCTATCTCTCAATCTATCGCCTTCTTCTTCTAACCCTCTCCCTAAATCAATCTATCTCTCTCTCTCTTAATCTGTCACTCTATATTCCTCTCCCTCTTCCTCTTTCTATCTCTCTCCCTCCCTCTTTCAATCTGCCACTCATATTCCTCTCCCTCCCCCTATCTCTCTCCCTCCCTCTCTCAATCTGCCACTCATACATCTCTCTCTCTCCCTATCCATATATCCCTCCCTCTAACTCTCAATCTGTCGCCCTCTTCTTCTACCCCTCTCCCTATACCTATCTCTCTCCCTCTCCCTCTCTATCTGGCACTCTCTATTTATCTCCCTCTCCCTATACCTATCTCTCTCCCTCTCTCTTAATCTGTCACTCTATATTCCTCTCCCTCTCCCTCTCCCTATCTCTCTCCCTCCCTCTTTAAAGCTGCCACTCATATTCCTCTCCCTCTCCCTATCTCTCTCCCTCTATCTCCCAATTTGCCACTCATATTTCTCTCTCTCGCTATCCATGTATCTGTCCCTCTAACTCTCAATCTGTTGCCCTCTTCTTCTACCACTCTCTCTATAGTTATCTCTCTCCCTCTCCCTCTCTACCTAGCGCTCTCTATTTATCTCCCTCTCCTTAAACCTATCTCTCTCCCTCTCTCTTAATCTATCACTCTTTATTCCTCTACCTCTCCCTCTCCTTATCTCTCTCCCTCCCTCTCAATCTGCCACTGATATTCCTCTCTTTCTCCTTATGAATATATCCCTCCCTCTAACTCTCAATCTGTCGCCCTTTTCTTCTACCCCTCTCCTTATACCTATCGCTCTAGTTCTCCCTCTCTATCTAGCGCTCTCTATTTATCTCCCTCTCCTTATACCTATCTCTCTCCCTCTCTCTCTTAACAATGGCACTCTTTATTTCTCTCCCTCTCCCTCTCCCTATACCTCTCTCTCTCTCTCTCTCTCTATCTCTCTCTCTCTCTCTCTCTCTCTCTCTCTCTCTCTCTCTCTCTCTCTCTCTCTCTCTCTCTTTTTCTCTCTCTAAATCTGTCAATCTATACTTCTATCCTTTTCCCTTTTTATGTTTTTATGTGTGAAAAAATAACACAAGAAAGATCTATTCGTCATTTTATCTTAATAGCCGAAAAATTACCCAGAAGCATAGCCAAAACGTGTTGGAATAATCATATTAAAACTTATACTTTATAGTTTTAATCAACGACGAGGCTCTCTCATTGTTGATCACTTACGCCGACGTTACAACCTCGTAGCTGAATGCATAAATATGCCATCATTCACCCTCATAGCAGGAAATGGGCACATATAATTATGCATACTTTCGAGCCAACCTTACGGCGACTAGGCCATCTCATCGTTGGAACCCACCAACGACGGTGCAACCTCGTAGATGAAAGGATGAATCTGTTATTATTTACCCTTATAGCTGGAAATGGGCCCATAAAATTCTGCAAACTTTCAAGCCAACTTTACGGCGACGAGGCCATCTTATCGCTGGAACCCCCAGCAAGCGACGGTACAACCTTGTAGCTGAAAGGATGAATATGCCATCATTCACCCTTATAGTTAGAAAGGGGCTCGTAAATTTATGCAAACTTTCAAGCCAACCTTACAATGACAAGGCCATCTCATTGCTGGAAGGTGCGAACGACGAGATAGCCTCGTTGTCGATGGGGTAAGACGCTAACATAATGCAATAAATAAGTCCCAATACCCTCATTCTTTTTTCTTAAAATAATGTATATTCTCGTGACAATGAAAAACTTTAAGGGGTTGACAAAAATACTTGTATAAAATGGTAAAAAAAGTTACAATATCATTGATGTCATCACTAAATACAAGTTATCCGACATTCGATTTAAATGAAATCTAATATAATCTATCAAACCAAACAAAATATTATAAAAAAAGAATACAAACAAACCACACTATTTTAAAAGAGCATATCACTCTACCCTCCCATTTCACTTAGTACTTCATATCCCTTTCAAAAGTACGTCATACTCCAAAGTCCTGAAATCCCTGTTTGTCGCTAAAGACATCTTCGTGTGTGTTGGCGGTTTTTATGCCTTGGGCGAAATCCCGTGCCCTCGCGGTGGGAAGTGGCACCTCATCACCCTCAAAATGGTTGCGCCATTTCATGATTATGCATTGTAAAATCGGGTGTGAGCATTCTTTCTTTTCACTTCCCGTCTTTAAGTGACAAGCCGCACTATATCATCGCCTTCCTTACATACCCCATGCCCAATTTATCTTTCATATCGTTAACCTCTCTAATCGAATCGCAAGCCAACCTAAGGAAAAACTCCTTTTCCGGTCCCTTTAATTTTCTAGACCACCCATGAGAGTTTGGATCCGCACATTCTTTGTTTATGATTCCCTTCACTTTCCAACTCCCCGTTTCCTACTCCAAACCTCCTTTATTTTCGCGATGACAAATGAGTCTGCCGGTTGAACCAAGTGTGTAGCACACAGAGGGAAGAAATGTAGTACGGTGTTCTTTGTCACCAATTGTCGATTTAGTTATTCCGACATGTTGTGGCCTCCACAATTATCAAAAACATGATTTTTTCTCGTCCTTGTCGATCATCTTGGTACGATTTGTCGTCCTTGAACCTTTGAGGGAATACGATCTTATCATTCCACCCATTAGGGATGGTGCGATAGCACACTCCTGCAAATGTTATGGGCAATGATAAAATTGTAAGAATAAAAGACTTAGGTGGTAAAAAAATGGAAGATGAAGATAAGGAGAGAGTAGGTGGAGAGAAGAAAGAGAGGCGGATGTGAAGAAAGAGAGAGAAGGGGTGGGAGAGGGGGAGAGGGAAGGAGAGAGGAAGTGAAGGATAATGAGGGAGAAGGGAGAGAGGAAAAGAAGTGATTTTAGTGAAACGTACCCGATATGTTGTCGGGTAGCTTTTGTATCGGGTAACTTCGTTGTTTGTTGGTGAATATTAACATCGGGGCCTCTATCATAGCGTTGACACCCCCGGTTAGACGGAACATAAGGATCATGGAATCTCCGCCACCCGCTACATCCCCATACTTTACAACCTCGTCTCCCCGAAAACCCAACGTTTTAGCATTATCTATGTTGACCACGACATGAGTTTCATCCATGTTCTCAATCAAATCCTAGTTGAACAAGCCTTATTTCAAATAACTATTTAAACAACTGCTGGTACTGAAGATGAGGAAGAAGCACCAGTAGTCATTATAGAACAAAGTAATTGAGGAAGCTTCCACAAAGACCAATTGCGAAACAACAACTTTGATGAAAAATAACTTTCACCACAGGAATAATTTTGTCCAAAAAATCTACCACAATGTAGATAACATACAAAAGAACTCACACACAAAATTTCAATTAAATCTACTCAAAATTCTGTGAGATATTTAGAGATGAAAACTCATAAAACTGCACATACAGTTTTCCATATCATTTGTTCCTAAGTTAAAAATTCACTAAGTCCTACTTCTACATACTGATACTACACTAATTTGTACGGAGGCATTCAAGCCGTACGTCTACCAACCTAACACAGCAAATATTGTGTGAGTATACCCGTGTGAGTATACCTGTGTACATACCTGTGTACAGAGGGTATGTCAAAAACACATACTCTACACTAATCAACTAATTCTCTACAGACAAAACTCTATTCTACCAAATTTTTACATCGACATTCAGATACGGATAAGTTATCGTGATCTAGTCACGCCTCGTCGATATATGTTGGCGACGGCTGTCAACCGTCCGATTATAAGATTTGACACCGTAGATGTAACTTCAAGAAGTCCCGTGGTCCCGCCGAATTTACGTACGTCTACGGAGGACATACTCGAGCAAATCTCTTTGATGACAACGCATGTCCCAAGTGTGACTGACCGTGAACTCCCAACTTCACTATTACACTAATTTCGATAAATGCAAAATTAGACTTAGCCAAAAATAACCTAAGTCCTAAACAACTCTCTCTCCCTCACAACTGAAGCATAGAGAGGACTAAATATTTCCAAAAACAACACTCCTGTAAAGCTTTAAACTCTGTTAGCCACTCAACCCACATGCCTCTCTACAAAACTTCAATTTGGGTGCACCCAAAGGTTTCATCATCATATCAGCCACCATTTGCTCATCCGGTAAATAACTCAACTTCATGATTTTTCCCATCACCTTTTCTCTTACAAAATGTAGCTTGATATCAATGTGCTTACTCTTAAAGTGATGATTGGGGTTAGATGCAATATCTATTGCTGCCTCATTGTTACACAATACTATCTGCGGTCCAAATTGCATAAGCACGAGTTCTTGGAGAAGAGATTTTACCCAAAGTAAATCCTTGACTGTTTAGCTCGTTGACATGTACTCAACCCCCATGGTGGATTGATCTGTCACCTTTGGAAGTTTTCTGCTCCACCAGCAAGTCCCGCTTCGAATCTTCAAAATATACCCGGTAGTGGAGCATCGGCTGGGCATATCTCCATAGCTTGCATCGCTCCACGTATGAGTTTTGAATTCCTCTCCACTAAGGGCCAATTATAGGTTCTGAGATCCTGCTAGGTACCGAAAAACTCTCTTTGCTGCCTCATAATCCGATTTCCTTAGATTTTGTAGACTTTGACCTAAAACACCAATAGCTGCTGCGATGTCTAGACGAGTACAGTTCATGATATGAGGCTTCCCACGATCTGCCCGTATAGAATAGATTACATAGAATATGCCTCCATTGAATCCAAGAAATCATCAACTAGGATACCACCATTCGTTTTGGTAACCTCCGATTTGTGCCTAAATTCCATAGGAGTGGCACTCCCCTTTGATTCTGACATGTCAAATTTTTCGAGCATGATCCCGATTGCTTCTCTTTGAGTCAAATAAATAATTCTTTGTTTTTTGTCTCTTTCTAGCTGGATTCCTAGAATGTACTTAGCCCCACCTAAGTCTTTCATTTCAAAACGAGAATTCAAGGTTGTTTATATTTTATTAATCTCATTGATAGATTTATTGTTCAGTAGCAAATCATCTATATATACAACAACATAAATCACTCCATCCTCACCTTTTATTACCTAGATTGGTCCAATATTTGGCTTTCTACCTGACCACACTTCATACGGTGTCTTATCCTTTATAGCTCTTTTTTCGCCTCTATTTGTGATGTAAGAAGCACAAAGAAAAGCTTCCCCCAAAAAAATTGGATCTATACCTTTATCAACCATCATAGAAACAACACACTCAACTAACATACGCTTTAGTCTCTTAGCCACACCATATTATTTCAGAGTGTACGGAACAATAAATTCTTGAGATATACCAATTTCTTTCAAGAAATCAACAAAGGCATGGGAGGTATACTCTCCACCATTATCCGATCAGAAGGCAAGATTGGATTTGCCGTGAAGTTTCTCCGCCCAGATTTTGTAGTGTTTAAAGTGAATGAAGGCTTCGCTCTTCTCCTTCATCAAATATATGCGGCTATACCTAGAATAGTCATCTGTAAAGGTGACAAGGTATCGACTTCCAACAAGAGAGGGAACTTTGGACGGCCCGAATACATCTGTATGAATGAGACCAAGAAGATCTTTGGCTCGGTGATCATAGACTTGAGGAAGGGGCAGCTTGTGAAGCTTTCCGAGAGCACAGCCATCACAAAAATTGGACTCTTTCTGACCAAGTTTGACTCCTTCTATCATATCATGTTGGATTATCTTAGTAAGTCTCTCAAGATACACATGTCCAAGCCTTTTATGCCGCAAAACATTATCACATGGAACACTGGAATACGCAAAATCAGTTTTATTAGCCAGTTCCATGCGGTACAAAAAGTTTGGGCCTCTAGTTCGCACTAAAGCCACTCTCACATCCTTGCTCACTCTTTTCTTGCCATTTTTCTAGAGGACCTCAAATCCTTTTCTTTGAGCTACGGACGTAGAGAACATATTTTTCTTGAATTTTGGTAAAAACAAAGCATTATATAAGGTCCTCTAAACTACCTTGCCATCTATCACACAATCAAGATCTATATTATCCTTGGTTGTTGACTCAAGTGTGTTGTTCTACGACCACTGGAGCATCAGCAGTAGCAGTGGAAGTAGACATAATCTCACTCACAGAAGCTTATCAAGAATCCTATCAAACAGCTGTTTTCTACAGCTCACCAAATCTGATAAAAAAAACCAAACAACTTCAAACTATACCACAGTATAGAATATGACAAAGACTCACAACTCCCAAAGTTTCAGCTCAATTTATCTAACATACACCAAGATATGCAACTCAAAAGTTTCCCAAAAACAGTATGCAGATTACAAAGTCTGGAAGTCTGGATACATAAAATTTTCTACGTCCTAAGTCTTATACTCTTCACTCAGTTGTCCTACTACATAGTGTTGTACCGCCGATACAAGTGTTCCTAAAAGATACGTCCAAAAGAACTAAACTGCCTTTAAGGTCTAAGTGCTCCTGATCACGCTAAAACTAATCTATCACTGAACAATCAATATTACTGAGAATCCTATACATGTGATTTGTTCAAATACTTGTGAACAATCAATATTACTGAGAATCCTATACAGGTGATTTGTTCAAATACTTGTTGCCTGGCTTAGTGACAATTGATTGGGTACGTCTATCCAGCTATTGCAGAACATCTGTTAGCGAGTCTTTTAATTATTCTCTTATGAATCTCGTCCGTTGACTTCATTCATATCAACTGTAGCAGCGCAGTCCAAATCATGATCACATTCAAATATCTGCGGCTTCGTAGCAGCTACGCTGTCTCATACCAAAAACAGCCGCAGCTGCGTTTGTCTTGTTCCGTAGCAACTGCGTTGTCCTATACCAAAATATCAGCAGTTGCGTTTGTCCCGTTGCGTGGTAGGCTGCGTTCGTCCGTACAGACCATATCAAAAATAACCGCAGCTGCGCTTGTTTCATCTGCGTCGCAGCTGCGTTGTCAATACCATTCAAAAACCTGCGCTGTGCTTCAAGTGACGACGCGTATCCATATAGATCTATTTTTCCGCCGTTCTATAAATTTGCTGATACTTAAAGCTTTCCAAAAAACAACACTCCCATAAAGCTTTAGACTCAGTATGCCAACGCAGCTTCGATGTCGAACTAGCCCAGCATCGCAGCATAGCAACGTAGCAATTTAGCAAGTCACCTAGTCCCACTACATCCCCGTTATTAGACTAGAGCAGCATGGCGGTATAACAGTGCAGCAACTCAACTATTCACTTAATCCCAGTGCGTCCCTGCAATGCTTCAGCTTAGGAGCAGAAAGGGCTTTAGTGAGCATATCAACAACCATTTTTGCATCTAGCAAATAACATAATTTAATCACTCTAGATAACACTTTTTCCCTTACAAAATGTAATCTTACATCCATGTGCTTTCTTTTGAAGTGGTGACTTGGGTTAGAAGCAATGGCAATGGCATCCTGGTTATCACACGAGATCACCTGTGGACCAACCTGCATGTATCCCAATTCTTCCAACATGGATTTCACCCATAGGAGTTCTTTGTGGGCCGAGCTTGCTGCCATATATTCTGAGTCCATCGTCAATTGTGTCGTGACCTTTTGAAGTTTGCTGCTCCAACTACAAGTCTCGTTCCCAATTTGTAGAACGAATCTCGTGGTGGATTTTCGACTTGGCATGTTGCCATAGCTTGCATCACTCCATGTTTATAGCTTCACTTCTCCTTCGCCTAGTGTGAGTTTGAGGTCTTTGGTTCCTGCCAAGTATCTTAAAAATCTTCTAGCTGCATCACGATCAGATTTCCTCGGATTCTTTAGACTTCTCCTCAGTACCCCAACTGCTGCAGCAATATACGGACGGGTACGGTTCATGAAATAAATTAAATTTCCCAATATCTGTCTGTAAGGTATCATTGTCATAGGATCATCCTCCCTTTTCTCAAAAATTTTATTGACAATAACACCTGGTTCTGTTTATTCCCCCTCTAACTTATGCCGAAACTCCATTGGTGTTACACATCCTTTTGCCCCCTGCATTCCATATTGATCTAACATGTTTCCAATAGCCTCTTTTTGAGTCAATTTCATTTATCTGTTTTTCCTGTCCCTCTCTACCTGAATACCCAAAATATATTTTGCCTCACCGAGGTCTTTCCTCTTGAACCGTGATTTTAAGCATTTTTAATTTTGTTAATTTCAGCCATTGATTTGCTAACTAATAGTAGATCATCTACGTATACCGCTATATATAATATTCCATCCTCACCCTTTAGAACAAAGACAGAGTGATCAGAGCTTATCCTTTTAAAACCTAGACCAGTTAAGAATTCATCAAGTTTTAGATTCCATTGCCTCGGGGCCAGTTTTAGGCCGTACAATGATTTTAGCAGTTTACATTCTAAGTGCTCTTTCCCTGGTTCTGCATACATTTCAGGCTGCTGCATGTAAATGGTCTCCTCTAGTTCTCCATGCATAAAGGCCGTCTTTACATCCATCTGATGTATTTCCATATCTTCTATAGCACCTAGAAATAGCAAAATCCTAACTGTCGGAAATCTTACAACATGAGAAAATGTTTCTTCAAAGTAAATTCCTTCCCTTTGATTATAACCCCTTGCCACAAGTCTAGCCTTGTATCGTTCAATGGTATTATCTGGATTTTAACTTCACCTTCAATACCCATTTGCTGCCAATCGCTTTTCGATATGGAGGAAGTTGCACAAGCTCCCATGTTTGAGCCTCGATGATCGACTTTATTTCATCGTTTGCCGCCTCGATCAAGTGATTTCACTCCGGTGATAAGAAGGCTTCTCGGATGGTCACAGTTTCCGCTCCGGTGATAAGAAGGCTTCCCGGATGGTCAGAGGCTCCCCTGAGGCTGCCGAGTAGGCAAAGTGAGAACTTGCTTGCACGCGGATACTAGATCTTCTTCCCCCCGGAAATTCTGAGGCTGAAATTGTCGGATTCGGTGCGTTGCGCTTGTTGTGCTGGTTGCGATCCGTAGGCACTGACTGTTGTTGTTACGCTTCGAAACGAACTTGTTGTAGAACCCGATTATGTTCCGACTCCGGTGGTACCACAGGTGAATTTTGCATCTGTGGGACAATATTATGGATGCTATCTAAAATGACATATTCCTGTACTTTTTGCTGCTTCTGCTGCTCTGTCATTTTATATAAGTCTATCGAGTCTAGTTCATCTTTGACAACAATCATCTTTGCTACAATGATTTTCTGTTTCTCAAAAACAAAGACTCTATAACCTTTAGAGTGATCATCGTATCCTAACAGAATGGTCGATAATCCCTTAGGTTCCATTTTCCATCTATCATTAGACGTATCCAAAATAAAGCATTTACTTCCAAAGACCTAGAAATGACTGACATCCGGTTTTCTACCTGTCCAGATCTCATAGGGAGTAGTTTCTACCGATATGGAACCTATCCTTTTTTTGATATAAACTGCACAATTTAATGCTTCAGCCCAGAATTTTGGATCTACGTTCTTATCCGCAAGCATGGACCTAGAGCTTTCTGTGATAGTTCTATTTAGTCTTTTTGAGACCCTATTCTGTTCCGGAGAGTATGGGACAGTCAATTTGTGACTTATACCTTCCTTGAGTAACAAGTTTCCAAACGCTTTTGACGTATATTCCCCGCCATTGTCCGATCTGAGCTCCTGAATTGGCAGACCGTGTAGTTTCTCCGCCCACGCTTTGTAGTGTTGAAAATGAGTGAAGACTTCACTATTGTCTTTCATAAAGTAGACATTAGTAAACCTCAAAAAATCATTTGTAAACGTAACCAAATATTTCATCCCCTTGGCAGATGGTACCTTTGGAGGGCCGAAAACATCAGAATGAATGAGTTGCAAAAGTTTCGTAGACCTATGTTCAAACTCTTGAGGAAACGGTAATATGTGTATTTTTTCTAGTGCACATCCATCACACGTTTTAGGTGACTGGTTTGACAAAGTGACTCCTTCTATTTTACCACCAGTGACCATCTTTTTCATACTATCATAATTCACATGGCCTAACCTTTTATGCCACAGCTCATCTGAGGATAATGCACCAGAATACAAAACCTCATTTTCTTCATTATCGGGCATATCCATTTGATACATTTTGCTGGCATCTCTTGTTCCTGTAACTCCAATTTTCCCATTTTTGCTAACAACCTGCCTGCCATGTTTCTGATTGACCTCAAACCCTTTACTTTCTACTAAAGAAGTTGAGAACAATTTTTTCTAAAAAGCTGGGACATAGAGAACATTATAAAGAGTTCTCTCAACTGTCTTCCCCTCTACATAAACTAGCAAGGAGACATCACCTATAGCCCGCATTTGCACACTCATTCCACATGCATAGTAGATATTTTTCTTTGGTGTTGATTTCAGATTTTTGAAAACTGCCTTGTTCTTGCACATGTGGGCCGACGCTCCCGTGTCTATTATCCACCCATTGTCTTTTGCGCCCTCCATCGCTGCCGCCATAGCAAATAGATCATCATCCTCCTCGTTAGAGAGTGAAAGAGACTCGTCGTGATGTGAGGAAGACGCCGAGAATAATGCATTTCCTCGTTGTGACGATCGCGTGAAGCCTTGATGAAACTGGCTTTGCTGCCATCCATGCCTATATAGACCTGTTTCATTAGCTTTGTTAAGCTAAGGACATAATTTGTATCCATGACCTTTTTCATTACAATAAAAACAAGCATTGAAAGATGTTCTATTTCCTCTTGGATTAAACTGTCTAAACTAATTCTGATTCTGATTAAACTGATTTTTCTGCTGATTAAACTGACATTTTCTGTCAAATTCTGTGTTAAATGCCTCTATTTGTTTTTCACCATTAAGAATTTTAGTATATGCCTCCTCTTCCAATATCAGATTAAAAGCTAATTGTAGTGTCCAGCTAGCTTTATATTTTTGTTTCAGCCTTTTAGACGCTGCTCTCATAGTATTAGGAAGTCCCCTCATTAGCAAAACAGCCTGCTGAAACTGAGGAAAAGATCCGCCTGCACTAGCATGAGAATATATTAGTATTCGAAATTTATTACAATATTCTGCCATTGTGCCACTCGTGTATTTGTAGTCCCTAATTCGTCCAGCCAAAAATAGTTCTTTCTGAACATTAGCCTTTTCAAAATCATCCTTGAGAGATTTCCAGATATCAATCGCCTTTTTTTTTATCCGTGACATAGCTAATTCTCCTGAAATACAGAACTTCAAAATTGATCGAGCTTGTGAATTTTTCTTTGACCGAGACGGATCTGATTCCGCCAATGAACCACCCAAAATATCCAAAAGATTAACATTTTTGAAGTGTGTTTCCACCATATCCACCCAATACGCGTATTTTTCTCCAGAGAAAATAAGAATTCTTGATGACAGGCCCATTACTTGTTGTTCTACGACCACTAGAGCAGGTGGAGCATCAGCAATAGTAGTGGAAGTAGACATAATCTCACTCACAGAAGCTTATCATGAATCCTATCAAACAGCTTTTCTCTTCGGCTCATCAAATCTGATACAATGAACCAAATTGCTTCAAACTATACCGCAGTATTGAATATCACAAAGAATAAGAACTCCCAAAGTTTCAGCTCAATTGATTTAACATACACCAAGATATGCAGCTCAAAAGTTTCCCAAAAACAGTTTGCAGATTACACAGTCTGGAAGTCTGGATACATATAATGATCTACGTCCTAAGTCTTATACTCTTCACTCGATTATCCTACTACATAGTGCTGTACCGCCGATACAAGTGTTCCTAAAAGATACGTCCAAAAGAACTAAGCTGCCACTAAGGTCTAAGTGCTCTTGATCACGCGAAAAATAATCTATCACTGTACAATCAATATTACTGAGAATCCTATACATGTGATTTGTTCAAATACTTGTCGCCTGGCTTACTGACAATTGATTGGGTACGTCCATCCGGCTGTTGCTGAACATCTGTTAGCGAGTCACTTAATTTTTCTCTTATGAATCTTGTCGTTGACTATATTTATATCAACCGTAGCAGCGCAGTCCAAATCATGATCACATTCAAATATCTCCGGCTTCGTAACAGGTACGCTGTCTGTGACTACAACAAGTATGGTGGCTAGAGAGAGGAGGTGGAGGCAAGCTGTCCGCCTTTTTTTTTTTTCTTTTTGTACTGATATACTTAGACGTAGAAAATACTCTATAAATCTAGTAATTTCAACACTCCCTTTATTTTCTAGTCTAACTTTAATTTCAGTTTTAGTCCACATATTTCTCTGCAATATTTTAATTTGGGAGAAGGCACTCGTTTTATCATCATATCTGCTTCCATTTCCTCATCAGATCTATATACAAGATTCACAATCTTATTCTCAACTTTTCTCTTACAAAACTCAACCTTATGTCCAAATGCTTAGCCTTGAAATGATGATTTCGATTAGCTGCAATTGCAATGGCAGCTTGATTATCACAGAACACTTCATGCACTCCATTCTTCATATACCTCAATTCTTACAACAAGGACTTGACCCACATTAACTCTTTCACAACAAAACAAGAGGCCATGTACTCACCCTCTATAGTAGACTCAGGAACCACCTTTTGTTGCTTGCTGCTCCAACAACAAGCTCGTTCCCCTACATACTATACATACCCAGAAGTGCATCTTCTCATAGGTACATCCCCATAACTGGCATCACTCCTAGTAGTGATATCAGTGTGCTCCCCTCCCAAATGCAACTGCAACACTGTGGTTCATACGAGATATCTCATGACTCTTTTCAGTGCCTCCTACTCTTTCTTCTTAGGATTGTTAAGACTCCTACGGAGGACTCCTACTGCTGCCGCTATGTCTGGCCTTGTACAGTTTATAAAGTAGATCAAACTTTGAACGACTTGTCTATAAGGAATAGAATTTATATATTATCTCTCCTCTGGACTCAACTGATCATCTAAGATTACCACTCCTCGTGCTACACTCCAATCACTTACTTTTTTCAAGTCCATGGGAGTGGTACAACTGTTTGCCTTTTCTATCTGAAATTTCTCAAGCATATTACCTATTGCTTCTTTTTTAGGAAGTTTGATAATCTTTTTCCCCCTATCTCTCTCCATTTGGATCCCTAAAATATATCTTGCCCCACCTAAATCCTTTAAGGGATAAAGAAAGAGAGAGAGAGCGGACAAGGGGCGCGGTTTATAGAGGGGAAAGTATAGAGGGCACGAGAGAGAAAAGGAGGAGAGAGGGACATAAGGGAGATGGATAAGGGAGAGGGGTAAAGAAGAGAGGGGAATGGGAGTGAGGGAGTGGAATTGTGATCTCACGCCAGGAGAGAGTGCGAAGCATGTAAACAACCAGGATTCATGCAATAATGGAAAATGGTAATAGTTATAACACTTACTACAATTGTAGTGGTAATGGTTATAACACTTATTACAATTGTAGCCTCCCGTGAAGTGTACGGGGAATTTCCTCACTGTCCTCAGAATGAGTTCTGCTTTTCCGTTGTGTTGTTCGTCGACAATCATCCAATTGATTATTGGCATGCAAGTAATCTTCGTCAAAACATGTTGAGTTTTCCGGGGTTTACGCGGGAGCTTAAGGTACCTTCCACCCTCCTCTCAAGATCTGTGGTCGGAGCTTCTTCCTCAAGAGGCTCTTCATACGGTAATTCTTCTCCTTCGCTCGCCATTTGCGTCTCCTCCGAATCGTGGATGTCCCCTTTCCCAAAGTCGTTCTCAATTGGTAATGGAGGGACATGACCATTTCCGGAATTTCTTGCAAAACAACTCCCGAAAAAACAAGTGATTGGAGAAGAGATTGGCCACATATTGGTAAAAGAAATAGGTGACAATTGAGGTTAGAAATGGATGCGAAGACGAAAATGGTATAATGTCACGCGATGGCATGCGACAAGCCAAATCGTTTCAAAAATTACAATGTGTCTTGCGACACTTCAAAAAGTTTCAAAAATACAGTGCGGCAAGAGTGGTTGTTCACGTTGACGGCCGTCAGGCGCATTGTCGACGTATACAATCGCCACAAAGCTTGCTGGACAACTTATTAACTGGAATAGTAGATAAAAACTTATTAGTTGGAATAGTGGATATAAAATATGAAACTAACCCTTTTCATTAAGAATTGAAATCATTTCATTAAAGTGAAAAACGTATCAATCAAACATCTCAACAAACCTTATTTGGTTATTTTACAAGAAAAACAGAAGTCCTTATTACAAAACTTGCGATGGTAAAACCATCTGTGTACAAAAGGGGTAAAACTGAAAAGACATATAAAGACTAATATCTATTCACGCTTGACAATTTTGTTTGTTTTATTTTTTTAGACGTAGCTTACATAATTGTGACTCTTTTAGTCTTTTAGTAAACTTCATCAATTCTCGCTATGTGAATCGCTATTATTGTTAAAAAATAAGTAGTGTAAAGAAAAAATTAGTGTTATTAACTTTTTTTGCGTTCATGGGCCTAAGGACAATAAAACATCATCGCTAATTTATGTTACTCTAAGACCTCCATAGGTCCTCAGAGTATGCAGCTCACACCAAGCCTTTACGATAGCCTTGCCTTTTGACACTTTTAACAAATTTATTAACCACCCTGGCAAACACCTGACTAGCCAAACTTCATCCCTATGTTTTTGATCCTTGTGTAGAGAAGACTCCCCTCGGTCTGGTGCAAAAAGAATCAGACAATTTGCTCCCCTGAGCAATGAGTTATGGATAGTCAAAGTTGACCTTTTGGATAGATGCTTTTTGAGAGAGAGGCGGATTTGTCTAAGTCCTAATTCCCTCTCTAAACCACCTACTACTGCTGTACTTGACCAATCCTACGACTCTAAAGTACAAGAAAGTACAAGTGTCGTTTGTACTTCTTGTACTGCCATGGTACTGCATGGCCGTCCCGCTGACTTCTGTCAGTTCCCGAGCCATAGTTGCTCCCTCCGCAATCTTTGCTATCCACTGGTAGAGTGCCACCTGTCATCCGTTGAAGTCTCCTCTATAAACTGCCAAACGACCACTTCGGTACTTCGGCTCCATTAAGAGCTATTCAATCGAAGACAACATTTAATTTTGTCCATTGAAATTGAATGTCTGATTTCATTTCGTGCGTCTTGATTTCTTTTAGTGAGTTTGAAGTAATTCCATGTATATCTCAAGCCCTAATTTGTTAAATGAATTCTGTAATGTGATAATGTTTAAATACGTATCACACCCTATATATCTCAACACTGTTCCTAAACTATACGATAAAGCTTATGGCTACTGGCTACTCTATCTGACGGCATGTACCTGGATAAAATCCTGGTTTCGGTGGTCCTTTTGGTACAAATGGTCTATTTCAGCTCTTTGTCTCTTAGAGAAGACTATGCAGCCATGGCTTTAGCCCCTTTTCTAGTCTTTAGTGACTACAACAAGTGTGTGGACTTGAGAGAGGAGTGAGAGGCAGTTTGCCTTTGCTTTTTTGTTGTTTTTATTTAACACCTTTTAGACCTAGAAAATACCAAACTGAAACCATTAATTTCTACAATTTAAACATCTAACACTAATTTGGATACACGTTCCTATATTGTAGCCGTTATTGACTGCGTTCACATAGTCGAATGTTTGAACATGTGAGAACAACTTAGCGTAATTTTTTCACGTGTATATTACTATAATCAAATCCGAGGGTGCTTTCCTATGCCAACGCCACTCCTTTTCACGTTTTGATTTCGTTATATAACACTTTTTGTGTATAACTATACGTTTTCCATAACAGTTTTAGTACAAACGACATATTTCGTACACTACACTATTTAAAAATCGCCCAAATTAGAGTTATTGGCGCTAATTAAACTGTACCTATATTAACGTAAAAGGAAAAAAATAAAATTAATTCTATTATAGGTTCGAGGGTCAAAATTTGGGGGCGCCTAGTTAGTGTTATTAACACCAATAGCAATTCAAGGTGTACTAACAAAACAAATGTCCAAAGCAAAAAAACCAAAGTTGATTGCCTACCAAAAGAAAAAACCTAAACGAAAAAAAAAATAACAAAGGTATAACGAAATAGATAAGTACAGATACTGTACATACCGTGAGTGAGGTCAATGAACTTCCAATCTTTAGTTCAAAGGCGATCTTACTTTGATTAACTTGCTTTCTGGAAAATTGTGTATGGGTTATACCTCAACAAAAATCTGGAGTGAACAATGACCATTTTATTGTACGGCGTAGCAACTGAACAAGATTAACGGTAATTTCACATGTAACTGAAACTTTAGTCTTCTAACTTTTTTTTTAGCGAAGATTCTTCGTTCTACATTTAGATCATTCGTATGTAAAAAAATGAAATTGTTACTTTAGATTGTGACGGGTGTAGGCGTGGGTCTAAACGGTTGTAGACCACTACCAAACTCGCGACAATTAATGATGTTTACAAAATAGCGACGATTGTAGACGTCTAACTACTTGTGAGATTGTAGATGTTTAGGGTCTGTGACATTTTGACGTCATGCTCAAATCATGACAACATCTATGTCACAAGTTCTAAAACTTTCCGCCATGGTTTCCCAATTTTGTTTTTTAGTCTTTTCTCACTCAACTTCCCATCAAAATACGGCCAAAGATGGTCAAAAGAAATATTTTTTATAGATCTTCCATTTGATACCATTATTGACGTTTTTCATTGTAAGTTTTGTGAGATAGATGCGGTAGTGGGAGAGGGAGAGAGAGAGAGACGCTTTTGCGGACTCCGCCTTTGCGAAATCGCGTCCGTTGGTTGAGACCCCCTCCACGACCTTTGTAAGGAAAAAAAACGCACGGAAAAAAGTCAAGCACAGGCTGGAAAGTGTGTGGGGTTTTTTTTTTTGTACTCCACGTAGAAAAATTGACAAAAACTTAAAACACGTGCAACAACATCTGTCTATTCGCTCACCTTATGGAACTTAATTTAAAATCAACACGCGGGGTAATTTTCTATAAAATTTGAAGATGAGTTGGAAGGACGCGAAAGTGGGTTGAAACGCGATACACCACAAACTGCATCGCGTTAGACGACAAACTCCAATACATATAAAGTTTCAAGATAAGGCAACTTGTAGTTAATTTCAATTTTCTGCTACAGCTACGGATTTTCTCGATGTTTTCTAAGCAATGGAGGAAAACGACAGAAAATAATTGTAACTTTAACACATGCGAAAGTACCCTAACAGGCAAAATTAGCTTATAAATTGTTTCGTGCAAGATTTCGAATAAAATATTTCTGACGGTGTAAACTGTGTATACTACGTACGTTTGGATCAAAGGTTTATAAGGTGACAGTTTGCTAGATCAACGGATTTTCACCAGTTAATAATGATATCTCGTTACGTCCTATAATTTTTCTTTGCCTATAAAAATTTGTGGTTGGTGCAGCGATTAAATACCCCTAATTTATATGTTTTTTTTTCCATGTAAAACTAGAAGATACATGTGGATGCTTTAATAACATACACGTGGAAAGCAACCCATGCGTTATAAGATTTCCAATCCAGTAATTCAATTTTCAATATTAATTAGCCTGCCTCTAGGTTTCTTTTAACCGTCATCGTCAACCTATCAATTCTTTGAGAGTTTTGACTTTTTATCTTACAAATTCCTGACAAACTCACTAAAAATGGTTGACTTTTCAATGGAAACTCTTGTCAACATCAATATTATTTAATGGTTCTAGACTTTTGTAACATGATTTCCCACCTCTATGAAAATTCCATTACTACCACCAATTTCAAACACACACTACATACATTGAAACACACACAATTCCATTGGACATCACTTGAATAAGGATCGACTTTTAATTAGAAGAAGCTTTAGTCCACATGACATTCAGCTTGGTCTCTTGCCTTTTTGGATCAACCCTTTTTTAAAAGTATTTTCCACTGCCCTCCGCTCTTATATTATTCTATATGTTAACAACTAAAACACTACTTAGTTAGTAAGAGATTTCAATGCAAAATGCCATTGCTACAATTTGGTATTATTTGCTCAGGACTTAGATTCATCAAAATTTTGACTAAGTTTTCCAAAGGAAAAAATGGCTACTTTCCTTTTCGACTTCTCCATTTATCCCTCGTCGCCCTAGACCGGCGACGCCATAATCAACGCTCCATTGAACAGATTCACATCTAGGCAAATCATTGCTCAGGTTCGACTCAGACTGACCAATTCAAAAACATGCGAAATCTCTAACTCAATATGTAATATTTCTAACCTATCAAATGCTACTTTTCACTACGTAACATTTACGTGCAAAAATGTGCGCGAAGTGAAACGCCACTTCACACATTCGCGCATCACAAATTTTACACGCGAAACTACTTACGTAATTTACTAAACTTGACTTATGACTTTTCGTACTAAAAATCGTACGAAACGAACCATCATTTGTATCAAACGACTATTATTACTTTATCGAGTGAACGCTAGAAATTGTGCTACTATTTTGACCCTTAACCTGCTATAACAAACACTCATTTGTTATTTTGACCTTACGTTGTCGCCTAAATACACGAGTCACAATAACTTTAAAATACAACTACAAATCGAGCGATTTTTTCGCAGCCGTCTACCAATTCAGAATTGTTTATTCGTGACACCTAAACACCCATTTAGGAATAGGTTTGGTCCCTTATTACTGTTACATCATCCCCTCCTTATATTTAATTGACCTTAGTTAAAACACATTTCATTTTGACATGCTTGTACAAGTTTCTCATTGTTTGAAGTTGCATACGGATACCAACCGAAGGAAGCGTTAAAATAAAAATAAAGGGTCACTAAAGAGAATAAGGGCTCTGGAACAAAGTTTTGGGAATACATTGAAACAGTTTGGAAAAAAGTCCGGGATGTATTAGTGGAGGCACAGAGGAGGCAAGAATTAAATGCTAACCGCAAACAGGGTGATTGGGTGGTAAACACAGGTGACTGAGTTTGGCTTTCAACAATTCATTACAAGTATATGATTGAGGGACAATCAAATCCTTCGCGGAAATTCACTCCAAATGACATCAAACCATTTACTCTAAGGGAGATGATATCATCAGTTGCTGCCAAATTGGATTTTCCGCCTTAAACGAAAATTTATCCAGTGAAACATATCAGTCAATTGAAACTTGCAAATCTTCGACCAAGTGAAGGAGAATTGGAATTGGATCCCTCAATAACTATAGAACTTGAGGTTCAGAGATGGGTAATAGATTGGGTTGATCAACAGTTTAAGGTCGACAATACTATATTCTAGCAAGTGCATTATCTAAGAAGACCAGAAGATGTGTAGAAATTAGAAGATAAAAATTGTGAGTTTTTACAAAGGTATTGGAGGGATAACAATAGAGAAGTCCCGTCGCTTCCTTGGGTTGGTATCCGTATGCAACTTCAAACGGTGAGAAACTTGTAATGGCATATCTACATGATTTGTTTTTAAATTCCATTAATTGCAGTATAGATTCCCATGTGTTTTGAACTCCATTACAAACAATCATAAGCATTTCTTCTGGTGTACGCTTCATCCTTTCTGTTTGTCCATCTGTTTGAGGATGATAAAAGGTAGTCATTTCTAATTCCGTGCCTAAATTTTATTGCAATTCTTTCCAAAATTCAGATGTGAATTTAGAATACACAGGAACTCTATGATGCCTAACCACGTTGTCAAAATATAACTTTGCAATGTCTACAACTGAATAGGTGGTTTTGCAAGAGATAAAGATTGTTGTTATACTGAACGTATCGACCACGAGGATGATATTGTCGTTTCTTTTAGATGTAGCAGGCAACGCAAAAAACTCCCATGGTATTTCTAAGATATCTAATTGTTTTAAGAGACCTCTAGGTTTTTTGTTACCAGGCTCACTTTGTTGGCAAAAAACACAACTTCCACATGTTAAGACACCTCTTTTGCTATCCTTGGCTGTTAAATTTGTGTATTTTCTAGGTCTGAATTTATTCTGTGTGTTTGTCATATGGTCTTGTCTAAGTCATCCATTCTTGTCGTAGTCACTGGAAGACAGAGATAGCCATGGCTGCCCCCATAGTCAAAAAGAAGAAACAGGCAAAAACAGGCAGGAAAACTGATAGTTGGCCAATATGCTGCTCTCAACCGGATTTGAACTTGGGTCTATGGTTTGCTATATAGACGTAAGCCTTATCAAATAAGGCGTTACCGAAACGATACACGTGACGGGTTTCAAAGATATATAAATATTAACGCAGCAGCTACTTAATAGCAGACTAACCAAAAGGAGCAATTCATGCATGTACGCGAATCTGAACCATGTAAAATATGTTTTGATCGGACGGCCGGCATTATAGCCGCCACGCGAAGTGAGCTTTTGGCGGCATACGGAGATAGCGTCACGCGGTGCCACGTGGCGCCACATTATTTGATACCGGAGAAGATGGGAGGAGGAACCATGGCTTCCGATTTGACAGGTGTCACCTTGTAGACCTTGTCGTACAATGGACGTACAATAAGTACATCGCCCATTGTACCTTCTTGTACTTTATAGTGTTCCTATTGGACTAGGGTTTAGTAGTAGGTATTCGTGAGTAGGCAGACCAAGACTTAGTGATATTTAGGTACCTCTCTCTCTAAGAGAGCTTGTAACTATAAAGGTCATCTTTGACCAGCCATAACTTAATGCTCGGGTGAGCAAATTCAGTGATTCTTTTTGCTGCGGACTCAGGGGAGTCTAAGCTACACAAGGGTGTAGTCGGTCAGAGTCTTTGCGTGCCAGGGTGGCACTTATTCAGTGGGAAAGTCAAAGTGGGGAATATTGTCCAAAACACATATTGAAGCTTTGCATTTTGTGGTGGAACTGAGCACACAGAAGGTCTTCTTTTCACAGGGGTGAAGGTATATTTGGGGTTCTTATTGTCAAGGGATCATTTATTTGGGTTTATATCAACTTGGAGTCGGCACTATCTAGATAAGCTTCTTTTGGATTTGCGAATTCTGTGGGCAATGGAGCCCATAGAATTTCAGGTTATGGGCCCACCATCTAGGGTGCCTATGTTCGATGGAACAGACTTCACTTATTGGGAGTTTATTATGGAGGGATTGCTTTTCGAGAAGCACTTATGGGGAATTGTTTCGGGACAAGTGAGATGTCCGCCACCTGGCTTTGGAGGAGGTTACTATGGAGAATCATCTGAGGCTGCTCAGAATATCAACCGGAGTTTAGATGAATCAAAAGGTGAAGGGAAAAACCTTTCCGTGGATAGGGAAATAGTGGAGAAGGATAAAGGGACACTTATGGTGAGGGGAGCTATGCTCTCCGCCACATCTTCACTTAGAGGGGTTATAAGTAAAACTGAAGTAAATGATAGTAAAATTTGGGAGTATAAAAACACTATAGCTAAACATCTTATACTTAGATATGTGTCTAAGTCCATAGCTATCACTCTTTTAAGTCTTACCAAGTCTTCGGAAATATGGGAAACACTAAGGCATATTTATAAGAGTGATGAAGATGTCAAGGAGTGTAAAAAGTATAACTTAGAGATGAGAAAGTCAGATCTAGAATCTATAATTGAAAAAGGGAAAAGTAAAAATAATGAGGATAGTTTTATAGATATTTTGGAAACAGAAAACTGGTCGCAAAGGGAGACTTCAACGGATTCCGAGGAAAGGGGAGAAGTAAATCTAGAGGGGGTTTTAAAAGATAGGGGAGAAGAGGAATATTTAATGAAAGGTTTAGGGGAGGAGAAATATTTATGGGGAATAAAAATAGAAGGTGATAGCGGAAAGAATTACTTGGGAGAGAGTGAGGAAAGTTCAAAAAATGGGATGAGTATCAAGGATAAAAATATGAGTACGGAAGACGTAGATCTTATGAGGAACTTAGCGGGGATACTTGTTTTTTCGAAAAATTTGGGGGGTAATGGACTTGACATCACTAATGGGAGTGATGCCATCTATGAAGGTGCGCCTGTAAAAGGGTTAGCATCGGGGTGTGTGTTGCAGATTGAGGATGTGGCTGGCTGTTTGAATTGCAAGAGGGAAATCGGATTTTGTGTGGATGGAAAAGTGATGAGGTGGATAAAATCTTTGCTCGGATTTATAAAAAGTGAGATGCTAAATAAAATGTGTGATCAGCAAGATGGAATGTTAATTTCAGCTCATCTAATAGACCTTTTAAAATATGAGGGTATATTCTTAAAGTTTAATTATAGGAAAAGAACGAAAAAAAAAAAAAAAAAAGGGATTTTGTTTTTGTTGTTTTTATTTAGTGGGAGTTGGCGCAATAGAAGACTAAAAAATAAGGGGAGTGTTAAATTTGTGTATTTTCTAGGTCTGAATTTATTCTGTGTGTTTGTCATATGGTCTTGTCTAAGTCATCCATACTTGTCGTAGTCACTGGAAGACAGAGATAGCCATGGCTGCCCCCATAGCCAAAAAGAAGAAACAGGCAAAAACAGGCAGGAAAACTGATAGTTGGCCAATATGCTGCTCTCAACCGGATTTGAACTTGGGTCTATGGTTTGCTATATAGACGTAAGCCTTATCAAATAAGGCGTTACCGAAACGATACACGTGACGGGTTTCAAAGATATATAAATATTAACGCAGCAGCTACTTAATAGCAGACTAACCAAAAGGAGCAATTCATGCATGTACGCGAATCTGAACCATGTAAAATATGTTTTGATCGGACGGCCGGCATTATAGCCGCCACGCGAAGTGAGCTTTTGGCGGCATACGGAGATAGCGTCACGCGGTGCCACGTGGCGCCACATTATTTGATACCGGAGAAGATGGGAGGAGGAACCATGGCTTCCGATTTGACAGGTGTCACCTTGTAGACCTTGTCGTACAATGGACGTACAATAAGTACATCGCCCATTGTACCTTCTTGTACTTTATAGTGTTCCTATTGGACTAGGGTTTAGTAGTAGGTATTCGTGAGTAGGCAGACCAAGACTTAGTGATATTTAGGTACCTCTCTCTCTAAGAGAGCTTGTAACTATAAAGGTCATCTTTGACCAGCCATAACTTAATGCTCGGGTGAGCAAATTCAGTGATTCTTTTTGCTGCGGACTCAGGGGAGTCTAAGCTACACAAGGGTGTAGTCGGTCAGAGTCTTTGCGTGCCAGGGTGGCACTTATTCAGTGGGAAAGTCAAAGTGGGGAATATTGTCCAAAACACATATTGAAGCTTTGCATTTTGTGGTGGAACTGGCACACAGAAGGTCTTCTTTTCACAGGGGTGAAGGTATATTTGGGGTTCTTATTGTCAAGGGATCATTTATTTGGGTTTATATCAACTTGGAGTCGGCACTATCTAGATAAGCTTCTTTTGGATCTGCGAATTCTGTGGGCAATGGAGCCCATAGAATTTCATTGGCCAAAAATATTTACTCTGCAATCGACTTAGAGTTTTATCACGACCTAAATAATCTAAATGCTCATGAGCTTCCTATAAAATTTGTTTTCTTAACTCTCCCACCTCATGAATACATAACCTATCCCCTGTTCGTATATACAGCAAACCATCCTCTATTTCAAAGTTTTTGACATGCCTCTCATTCAATTGGTCAAAAGTTGCCTCGGGAAGATTCTTGCAAATTACAACAAAGTAAGGATCTTTATCATAACCATTTCTAATAGCATCGTAAAATAATTCATCCTGAACCTTTACACTTATTTCAAAATATTTGCTTAAAGGATCTGCCACTACATTTGTCTTTCCAGGAATATGTTTGACGTTACATTTAAAATATGCCAATTTGTGCATCCACCTAACTTGTCTACTTCTCATGATCTGTGCATCACTTAGTCTTTGTAGATAAGAAAGTGCACACTTAGTCTTTGTAGATAAGAAAGTGCTTAACTGTCACAATGAACTGTGTATTTCTTATTATGAAAATAGCAACGCCATTTCACCAATGCATGAACAATTGCAAGTAATTATTTTTCCTATGCTGGGTAATTCTTTTCAGCATCATTGAATTTCATGGACTCAAATACAATAAGATAAAAATGTTTGCCAACTTTTTGACTTATAACTGCACCTAAACCTTTATCAGATGCATCTGTGATGATTAAAACTTCAAACTCAAACTCTCCAGCAGGATCGGGATACACCAATGTAGGGGTAGAGGTCAACTTCCCTTTTTATTCGTCGAAAGCTCTCTCCTGATCAGCGCCCCACCCAAACGTCTCCTTCTCGCGTAGTAAATCCGTCAAAGGTGGGGCAATCATACTGGTGTTTCTGATAAACTTCATATAATAAGTAGCCAAACCCAAAATGATCTAACTTTTGTGACATTAGTAGGTTGCTTCCAATTTTGGATTGTTGTGTTTTTTAGATGGATTTGTTTTAACACCTTCTCCACTAACTATATGTCCCAAAAATAATTGTTCACATTTAAAAAAACTAGATTCTGACATATTTCTTTCTCTTAACCTTTCCAACACTTTCTGTAAATGAGTTTCATGTTGTTCTTCAGATTTACTATAGATCAAAATGTCATCTATAAACACTTGAACAAACTCATCTATATAATCTGAAAAGGTTTAGTTCATTAATCTTTGGTAAGTGGGCGGTGCATTCATTAAGCCAAATGGCATCATTATGTATACAAGATGACCAACCCTAGTCGTAAAAGCAATTTTATCAACATCCTCAATTCTAATTGGCACTTGATTAAAGCCACTACACAAATCAATTAACAAAAATACTTGAGCATCTTTTAAATGATCTATCAAATAAAAAATTAATGGTAACAGATACTTATAGTTCACAATAATCTTGATCAGGCTACAATAGTCAACACACATTCTCAACATACCGTCCTTTTTGTTGTAATTTAGAAATCTTTATTTCGGTATATAGGGTTAAAATAAGTTAGAATATTTCTAAATAATCTGTTGTTATACTTACCTTAATTAGTGTTACACTAGCAAAAGTACAATAGAGTATATTGTACTTTTACAGGGACACGCGTCGGACAGAAATCCTTTGCACGTTTTACAGAGTGGCCCCAACAGTCAGCCACACGCGTCACGCAGTTGACGATTGGAGTCACAAGATCAGACAAATGAAATCTGAACCAGGCATTCCGGAAATATATGGTACAGTTCGACAGTACCATCGTCGATTGAATTTGTTCAAACGGACGCGATTCACTTGGGACAACAAGCGTGATTCACGTGGGACCACAAGTGACGAAGCACTCAGGTGCTTCGTACTACACGACCACAGTCGGCTAGACTTTAGCGACTACCACTGACTCATCTAGAACGTTTTGTGTACGGTTCGATATCTGAAAATATCTGAATAAACATTGTTTTGTAGTTTAGTGTAATAAAAAATATTGTTCTACTAGTTAGGTTTTTGGAAAGTAACAATTAGGGTTTTTGATGTACTAACGGTACACTAACGTACAGGTAGGATACTTTGTCGTTAGTCAAGATAATAACCACAATAATAATTACCCAAATTAGTGTAGACCAGTAGATACACACTGTGAGTATATAACTTAGGACTTAACCAATTTTGTAGTATCTAGTTTTGTGAATATGATTTTCTAAGCGCAGATTTTGGGAAACTTCCACACATCATATCTTATGGTTCACTTAGTCATTCGGGGTGCGATTTAAGGAATTGTCAGTTTACTCTCTTGTGTATTACTGTGAAAAATTTAAGGCATTTTGGTCTTTTCAATCATATTTTGTGTAAGCTCAAAGTTAGCTATTGAGTAGGTGTTTGATAGCTTCTGCTATTTTCCATGTCTACTTCCACTACTACTGCTAGTCTTCATGCTGCAGCGGTGGTTGTAGAACAACAGGTTATGGTCCTTTCGTCAAGAGTTGCTATCTTTAATGGCCAAAAGTATGCATATAGGGCGGCGATGGTTGGATCTTTGTTTGAAACTGGTGACTTATTGGGGGTCTGGGATGGCTCCCTTGATGAAACAGATCCTAGTTGGGCGAAAAAGAATTCAATGGCAAGGAACAATCTAATTCTTTGTATTTCAAAATATCTGGTCATGTCTCGCCTGAAAATAAAGAAGGCGAAGGAGATTTGGACATCACTGAAATCCGCTTTTGAGAAAGCGAATTTCCAAGAAGAGCTCTTGGTGGCTGGAAAAATATGGGGGAACTATGGTCCACTATTGTGACAACTTTCGTGCACTAATTGATGCACACTCTTCTGCTGGGGGGTCATTTCCTGAGTTTCAGCGGGCAACTTTGCTTATTAGAGGACTTCCTAGTAGCATGAAAGGTGTGTCTGCTCATTTAAAGAGTCGTGATAAAGCTAGTTGGTCGTTTCAATTAGCATTTAATCATATATTGGAGGAAGAGTCTAATACTATACTCCTTGAAGGAGAAGGAAAGGTTGAAGCTTTTGCAACACACTTTGACAAAAGAGCCCAGTTTAATCAGAAGAGGAATTAGTTTAACCAGATTCAGAATCAATTTAATTAGTTTAATTAGAGGCCAAAATCGACAATCTTCTACTGCTTGGTTTTATTTTTCTTAGAAGGGTCATGGATATAGGTACAGTCGTAAGCTGAAAAAGGCTAATGAGACAATTTTATACACGCCGGGTTGGCAGCAAAGCCAATATCACAAAGGCTTTTTTGGAAATCCTTCTCGTGGAAATGCTCTCTTTTCAGCTTCTACAACTGATGCAGATGAGTCTCTAAGCATCAATGAGCAAGAGGAAGCGGAGCTATTTGCTATAGTGGTAGCAATGGAGGGTCCCAAGGAAGCAAGGTGGATCATGGATACGGGAGCATCAACCCACATGTGCTAGAACAAAGCGGCTTTTACAACTTTGCAGGCAACGCCTCCAAAGAGTATATACTATGCTTGTGGGATGAGTGTTTAAACCTCAGCTCAGGGTGATGTATCTTTAATGGTAGATGTGGGGGGAAAGTCGGTAGAGAGAACTCTTCAAAATGTTTTGTATGTTTCAGACTTTAAAAAGAATCTTTTTTCAACATCCTTAGTGGAAAGCTAAGGCTTCGAAGTAATTCTGAAAAAGGGTAGACATGTTCTTAGCAAGAAAGGAAAAGAAGCAATAACAAGAACTAGAGATGCTAGCAAAATATACCGGAAGGACATGGCTGAATATAAGGAAAATGATGTTCCATACTCTAGTGTCTAATCTGATAATGAGTTGTGGCATAAGAGATTAGGCCACATGAATTATGATAGTCTAAAGAAAATAGTTAATTCGGGAAAAGTTGATGGAGTTTCTCTCACTTCTCATCCTATAAAATCATGTGATGGTTGTTCACATGGAAAGATCCACAAATTGCCATTTCCACAGGAAACAGACCACAGATCGGAAAAATTTCTGGAGCTAATACATTATGATGTTCTCGGTCCTTCACAAGTGGCGTCGACAGGAGGCTTCCACTATATGGTCACATTTACAAATGACTACTCGAGTTACACCAAAGTTTACTTTATGCAACATAAGAGTGAAGTGCTTACTCACATGAAGCATTGTGAAAGCGTGGGTGGAAAAGCTTCATGGAGTTCCAATATTGGCGCTAAGATTTGACAACGGGGGAGAATACATATCGAAGGAATTCAAAGAATTTCTCTTTCAAGAAGGTATCAATCACAATCTTACAATTCCATTTACACCAGAACACAACGGTGTTTTTAAGAGATTAAATAGGACGGTGACAGAGAGTGCTCGGTCCATGCTTGCAGATTAAGGACCAGATTTGAAATTATGGGCTAAAGCACTTAACTGTGCTGTTTATATTAAAAATAGAATTGCTTCTAGATTTGTTAGCACTACACCTTATGAGGTTTGGACAGGAGAAAAACCTGATGTTAGTCACTTTGAGATCTTTGGCAACAAGTGTTTTATTCTAGATACTTCACATGATAGATGGAAAATAGAGGCTAAAGGCCTACCTGGGATTTTCATGGGGTATGATGATAATGGGAAAGGATATAGAGTTTTTTTATTCGAGAATAGAAAGTGATTATTTCTAGGAATATCTAGATTAAAGATGAACAGAATTCGGTTGACCTTTTTCAAGTGCCAGATCAACCGGCCAAAGAAAAGCAAGAATATGGCATTTTTCACCATACGCAACGAGTCTACTTTCCACCCGCAAATTGGACACCTCTTTCTTCAGTTCATCTGGTGCCTTTACAGCATGCTTCACCACAAGCTACACCTTAGGCAGAAGGAACTACTACAAACTCTGTACCAACTCAAGCTATGGTTCAAACTAAATAGAAAAATCAAAGGGTGCCGACGATCTGTTGAAGGTCATGGGCATTTAGACTCAGCTGTGATCCACTCCCACTTGTCACACTTGCACCAGTTGGGATATTCGTCCTTGGAGGAGCACGTGGAGCACTTTGGCTAATAGAAGCACTTCCAGCAAGAGCTGAGCCATTATCACACATGTTAGCGGAAGCAAACCCAAAGAGGAATACGTATCAGACTAGATCAATACTGTAAGATATGTAACTACAAATGAAAGAGGTCTTTCAACCAAACAAACATGTCATACAAGCAAATCAAAGACAATAGAGCACAAAACACCTTAAACTGCACTTAGTGCTCTCATTTCCTTAAACTCTGTGTAGAATGTACATTTTGTATCGAATTGATCAATCCTCATTGAACAAAATTCTTAAATGATCTAGAAAACATCTAAAACGTATATATAGGGTTCACCAGACAACCTACTAACAAAAATCTAAGTGTTTGGACCAGAATTGTCCACTAACAATATCTATACTCTAAAAATCCGGGTGATTCTTATCACGTCCACATTCATTGGCGGCCCTACACACTAATTTACTTAAAGATAACTATTCGTGTAGATACTACAAAAATTCCACACTAAATTTGGTTAATATTGAATAGTTAGTATTCCAAATATATTCTAAGTCTTAGACTCAAATTCCTAAGACTTACTAAAGCTTACTTTTCAATACTCCCCTTAAGCTTTAGAAGGCTTACTCACTTCGACCACATGATTTTTTGCAGTACTCCAACTTAGGAGCGGGATGGGCTTTTGTCAACATGTCCGCAACCATTTTCTCATCACGCAAATAGCAAAGTTTGACCACTTTTGCAAATAATTTCTCTCGTACCAAATGTAGCCGAATGTCCATATGTTTACTATTAAAATGGTGACTTGGGTTTGTAGCCACAGAAATGGCCGCTTGATTGTCGCACCACTTAATTTGTGTCCCGTGTTGTGTAAAACCCAATTCTTCAAGAAATGCCTTAATCCATAGCATCTCTTTCAAGGCTGCACTCGCAGCCATGTATTCGGCTTTCATACTCGATTGTGCCGTGACCTTTTGAAGTTTACTACTCCAACTACAAGTTCCACTTCCAATCTGAATGACATACCCTGTTGTAGACTTCCTACTAGGCACATCACTATAGCTAGCATCACTCCAAGTATTAATGCCAACCTTGTCCCATCCCAAAGTAAGCCAAAGATTTCTAGTCCCAACAAGATATCTTAAGACCCTTTTTGCTACTTCCCAGTCACTCTTTGATGGATTTTGCAGACTTTTGCTCAACACACCAACAGTTGCAGCTATATCGGGCCTAGTACAATTCATGAAGTAAATAGACTTCAAACTACTTATCTGTAGAGTACTTGGGACATAATTTTTTTCTCTTCTGCACTGAGTTCCTCATCTATTATGACTCCAAACTCATGCTCCATTCCTTCAAGTTTTTGCTTATACTCCATAGGAGTTGCACAACCTTTGGCATCAACCAAACCAAATTTTTCCAACATGTTTCCTATCGCTTCTTTTTGAGTTAGCCTAATGATTTTCTTTTCTCTATCTCTTTCAACCTGTATGCCAAGAATGTATTTAGCCTCACCCAAATCCTTCATTTCAAATTTTGAATTAAGAGCGTGTTTTACTCTAGCAATTCCTTTTTTGTTCCTACTAATTAGCAGCAAATCATCAACATACACAGCAATGAATATCACCTCATCAGGATTATCACCACACATCACATATACTGAATGATCTGAACTAATTCTAGTAAATCCTAATCCTGTCAAGAACTCATCTAACTTTCGGTTCCATTGCCTAAGGGCCTGTTTTAGGCCATAAAAAGATTTTATAAGTCTGCACACAAGATTTTCTTTTCCTGCTTCCTCATAACCCTCTGGCTTCTTGATATAAATGACCTCAAGTAAATCACCATGCAAAAATGCAGTTTTGACATCCATTTGGTGGATGTCAAAATCCTCTATGGCAGCTAATGTAACTAAAATGCGGACAGTTAGAAACCTTACAACCGGTGAAAATGTTTTTTCATAATCTATCCCCTCCTTTTGATTACATCCTTTAGAAACCCAGCGAGCCTTATACCTGTCTATGGTATTATCTGGGTTCAATTTTAATTTAAACACCCATTTACTTCCAATACCCTTTCTTCCAAGAGGAAGTTCCACCAGATCCCATGTTTGGGCCTCCATGATGGACTTCATTTCTTCATTGACTGCTTCCACCCAGTGTTCCCTTTCATTACTCGAAAAAGCTTCTGTTAACGTTAGAGGCTCTTCTGTGTGTGCTGAGTGAGCAAAGGCTGCACTTTCTCCCCTGAGTCGTGCACTTCGCCTAACTCCACCTAGAAATTCTGTCACTGGTATAGATGGTTGGGTCCTCCTCCTTGATACATGTTATTCTTCTTGTGATTCAGTTTTAGCTTGAGGTAGAGGAGAGTCTGCTACTGGAGAGTCTGCAACTCTTTCAGACGTAACATTTTTTTTTCTGGTGGAGAAGATGATTGAAAGTCACTTTGAGTTGATGTAGATGCATTTTCTATATTTTTCTTGAAAAACATAGGATTTTCCTCTAAAAAGATATAATCAACACGTCGATCTTTCTTTTCATCTGTACGTTGACTAAATACATCTACTCCTTTTTCCCTCATCCTTCACTGTAATGTTTCTAGCTACCACGACTCTATTTCTCTTAATGTCATATACTTTATAACCCTTGGCATGATCATCATACCCTAGAAATATCCCTGGTATGCCTTTTGGCTCTAATTTCTATTTCTGTGGATCATCATCTAGCATAAATATCTTACTTCGAATAACTTTGAAGTGACTTACATCTGGTTTGTGTCCTGTCCACATTTCGTAGGGAGTTTTATCTTTTACTGCTCTTGTTTCTAGCCCGTTTCTCACATAAGTTGCACAATTCATAGCCTCTGCCCAAAATTTTAAATCTATGTCCATATCTGCCATCATTGTCCTATCACACTCTAATATGGTCATATTCATCCTCTCTGAAACACCGTTTTGTTCTGGAGAATAAGGAACGGTTAACTGACGTGAGATTCCATGCAATTTTAGGAATTTTGCAAACTCATTAGAAATGTACTCCCCTCCATTATCAAATCTGAATCCTGCTGTATTTCTCTCATGCCGATTTTCAACCCAAGCCTTATACTCTTTAAATCTTGAAAAGACTTCATCCTTGCTTTTCAAAAAATAAGCTGTAGTAAATCTATTATAGTCATCAGTAAAGGTAGGCATAAACTTAGCACCTCCCACAAATGGATACCTAGATGGCCCCCATACATCTGAATAAATTAGTTCTATCACCCTGTTACTTCTATGATCAGTTTGCGAAGGGAAAGGCAACTTATGAATTTTTCCCATTGCACAACCATCACATATATATTGATGATGGTTTTGACTAATTTTTACACCTTCCACCATTTTTTGATTTACCATCTTTTCTAATCTATCATAATTCACATGTCCTAATCGTTTATGCCATAAATCACAATCATTGATTACACTTGAGTACATAACATCATTGTCATTATCATTTGCAAGACTCAACCGATACAAATTGTTACCTCCAGCAAATCCCTCTGCAACTATTTTCCCATTCTTACTCACTGTTTTCTTCCCATTCTCAGATATAGTTTTAAAACATTTCTTTTCTACCACTGACGTAGAGAAAAAGTTTCTTTTAAAAGCTGGAACATGCAACACATCTTCCAAGCCCTTTTCACAGGTTTTCCTCTACATTCAACATAAGTGACACCCTTCCCTTTGCTTTCGACTCAACAAAGGTATCATCACTAAAATAAATTTTGATGGGTGAAATAGATTGAATACTCTCAAACAGATGGTGATTGCGGCACATGTGTGCAGATGCACCAGAGTCTGTTATCCATTCCTCTTCCTCCACGCCTACGGTTGCTTGTGCCATCGCAAAGTGTTTCTTTTCGCTGTTGGTGGGAAAGCTGCTCACGTCCTCCTCCTCAAGTTCGTTGAAGAGAGCAGTTGGTCGACCACCTGATTGAGAAGGAACCCGACTTTCGTCCTATCTAGAGCAAAAATTTACCGTGGCTTTTGCTCTCTTATATGATTACATTTTCTGAGCACATGCCCTTTTTCATCATTGTAATAGCATGTTAAAGGTGACCTTCTAGGACCACTACCTCTACCAGTTTCACTACCAATCTTAGAATCTGAAAACTGGTTAGCTAGTGCCTGAACAGACTTACTACTACCTCTTTGTGGAATCTGGTTAGCTTCTTCACTCAAAATAAGTTGAATTGCTAATGCTATGTTCCATTTACGTTGTGGAAGAGCCCTAAGCCTATCCAAGGCTCCCTTATACTCATTGAATAAAGTTCTCATCAATAGCATAGCTTGCTAAGGTGGTGAAAAGTCCCCACCTGCATTTGTACTCTGAACGAACAACCTTTTCATACCATGGCAATGATCTGACATACTACCTCCAGAATATCTAAATTCAAAGATTTCTGTTGCTATATTAGTGTAACAGGGTTACAGAATTAGGTACTTAGTAGTTAGGGCTAGGCTGCTATAGTTGCGATTTCAGAGCAGCGCAGTTGCGATGCCAAGCAGCGCAGCTGCGATTCCAGACCAGCGCAGCATAGCAGCATAGCAACTTAGCGGCGTAGCAGCGCAGCATAGCAACGCCGCAATTGTGTAGATTGAACTGTATAGTTCTAGAAGGAAGTTTTGGATAGATTTTGGATTGGCCGCGAAGGTCCACGTGGACAGCTGTATAGTACTAAGTAGACCAGCAGTTAGCTAGTTTAAATAGACAGGTAGACCTAGTGAATAAGGCACCGGAAGTAGACCTGAAATAGACTTACGCAGCTAGCGCAACCTTGTACTCTCTTTTCAAGTAATAAAGCCCAACCTTGTCTGTGAATTCTGTGTGCTCCTGCTGTTGCTACGGGGAGATCCTTGGTGTTTTCCGCTGTGCACTGTGACGTGTTGTGGGGTATTGTCGCCTCTTTTACATTGGTATCGGAGCCGTTACCCGTGACTCGACAGCATGGATGGACACGGTGTATCCACTACAGAAATGTTGGCGCAAGTTCTCAGGGAGTTGGATAGTGTGAGATTACAGAATGCGCAGCTGAGTAATACCGTCACTGCCTTGGAGACGCGCCTAGGCGAGCGACCTCATGGAGGTGTCGAGAGAGACTCCCGGAGATCGAAATTACGACTTCCCGACGAGTTTGACCCTGCTAGACACAAGAACCTTGACTCATGGCTATTCTCCGTGGCGAACTATCTCGAGAGTTTTCCTAGCCTATCAGATCGTGAGAAGATTCACTACGCGGGTGGTCTTCTTAAAGGGGCAGCGGGGGCTTGGTGGAGAACATTGGTGGAGGACGATGAAATACCGAACGTCTGGGCGCTCTTCGTTCAACTCCTCCGCGACACTTGGCAGCTTGTCAACACGGTGAAGGCGGCGAGAGATAAGATCGCAGTATTGAAACAACGAACTTCAGTGATGGAGTTTACGCATAGGTTCTTGGAGTGCAAGGTTCAAATACCTACGATGACGGAGGATGAAGCCGTGGATCGTTACGTGAAGGGGCTTAAGTCGTCTATTCGTAGAGATGTGGAACAATGGCTTGCTCGTGAAAGCACAACTCCTCCTCTCTCAGCAATCATCCAGTTTGCGGAGCGGACCGATTCGGTCGACTTTAATCTCCGGAGACCTTATCACTACGGGTCGAGCAGTAGCGGAGGAAACCGACGAGACGAAGGTCCAACCCCCATGGAGCTTGGCGCAATTAATGAGGATAAGGAAGCGGTCAACGTCCTGCGGAAAAAGAAGAAAACCGCCAAGACCAAGACCAATGACTTGTCCCCCGAGGAAATCCAACGGAGGAGGCAAAATGGCCTATGCTTCCAATGTGGTTCTCCAGATCATATGGCTCGAGAGTGTCCAAAACGGAAAGTCCCCAAAAAAGGAAAACTTACCGTTATGAGGTTAGCCGGAGAAGGAGGAGACCCTTTGATATTTCGGGGTCAAATAGGAGTGAGTGCAGCTGACTTCATGGTGGACTCCGGAGCGTCGGGGAACTTCATTAACGAGGCGACGGTAAAAAGGTTGAAACTTCCTCTTGTGGTACTAAATAATCCCCAGTCGGTACAATTGGCCGACGGCAGTTCCTTATCCATCACCCATCGTACCCCGAGATTACGCGTCGGCATGGGGAAATTCCGATGGTACGACACACTTCATGTATTACCTCTTGGGGACCATGAGGTAATATTAGGGAAGCCGTGGCTGCAAAAATGGAATCCGACGATTGATTGGAGAAGTGGCGCCATGAGAGTGAAGAAAGGTGAAGAAGAGTTTGAGGTAACAGCGGGAGCGGCTGGCAAGGGAACGGAAGAGGGACGCCTGCTTTCGGCCTTATAGCTTAAGAGGGCACTCAAGAAAGGGGAAACGATTTATATGGCGGTCGTCCAGCCAATGGAGGAGGCGAAGGAAGAGATCCCGGAAGAATGGAAAAGAAGGACCCCGACTTCGACTCCAAAGAAAGTGACGACATTGGAAAGACTTCCGAAGAGGCCCCGGAAGTCGTGTCAAAACTTCTCGAGGAGTACGCAGATGTATTTCCCCCGAAGCTCCCCGAAGGATTACCTCCGAAGCGCGAAGTGGATCATAAAATAGAGCTTGTTCCTGGAGCGGTACCTCCGGCTAATCGGATGTACAAGATGAGCTACACCGAGTTGGACGAATTGAAAAAGCAACTCGCGGAGTTGGTCGAAGCCGGAGCAATCGAACCAAGCAAGTCACCGTATGGAGCCCCTGTTCTCTTTGTGAACAAGAAAGATGGAGGGTTCCGTATGTGTATAGATTACCGAGCGCTGAACAAGTTAACGGTGAAGAATGCGTACCCCCTACCGAGGATAGACGAATTGTTGGATCGACTTCGAGGTGCCAAATATTTTTCGAAAATGACTTGCGGAGCGGCTACCACCAGATCAGAATTGCCGAGGAGGATGTGGAAAAGACGGCGTTCAGAACTCGATACGGTCATTTCCAGTTTCGGGTAATGCCGTTCGGGTTGACTAACGCACCGGCGACCTTTATGCATTTAATGAATTCCATCTTTCGACAATATCTGGACGCATTCGTGATCGTCTTCTTAGATGACATATTGGTGTATAGCCGAACGCAGGAGGAGCATGTGAAGCACTTACGGACGGTCCTCCAAGTCCTTCGGGAGCATAAGTTATACGCAAAAAGAAGTAAATGTGACTTCTTTAAGGAGAAAATTGACTTTCTAGGCCATGTGGTGAGCCGGGACGGGATCGCAGTGGATCCCAACAAGACTAGAGCAGTAAAGGAGTGGCCGCAGCCGGCGAATATTACGGAGTTACGAAGCTTTCTCGGACTATGCTCCTATTATCGACGTTTTGTCGAAGGTTTCGCAAAAATCGCTGCACCGCTCACGGAATTGCTCAAGAATGATGCGCCCTATGATTGGAAAGCGGCGCAAGAAACAGCCTTTAACACGCTAAAGGAGCGGTTGGTTACCGCCCCTGTGTTAGCTGTTCCCGATCCGGATTTACCTTGGACGGTAATTACTGACGCTAGCGATATGGCTATTGGAGCGATCCTTATGCAGGATCAAGGAAAAGGCCTTCAACCCATCGCCTACGACAGTCGCAAACTAAAGGCAGCAGAGTTGAACTGGGCTACCCATGAGAAGGAAACAATAGCTATTATCAATGCGCTGGAGGTTTGGAAGTGTTACGTTCAGGGAAAACGGATCACGGTTATCACGGATCACCACGCCTTACAATATCTCCAAACCCAGCCGAAGTTGTCCAAGAAACAAGTGCGCTGGATGACGTTCCTGCAAACCTTCGGTCCGGAACTTGTTATTGAATATAAGCCGGGCAAAACGAACCCGGCGGATGCGCTGTCAAGAAGACCTGACGTCGCTGCGCCGGCAGCGGAGCAACAACCGCAAGCACCGCAGCAGAGGAACGGAGACTCTGTGAAAGAGAAAAGCGCAGCGTTGACCGAAGCGCAAAATCAGAAGCTCAGCGCAGTCACCAGTACGGTGCAAGTGGACGAACAGTGGTTAAGTCGGATAAAGGCCGCCTACGGCGATGATGGTTCACTAAAGGAACTTGTCAAACGGAAAGTACTCGTTCGAACTGCCAATGATATGTGGCGGTATAGACCGAGTAAGACAACACGGCTATATGTGCCGACAAATACGGCACTTCGTCACGCAATTCTTCAAATGAGTCATGACGAGCCGCTCAGTGGACATTTTGGACGAGATAAAACAACCGCACGTGTCGCTGAAGCGTATTACTGGCCAAACATGACTCGAGACATTGCAGAATATGTCCGGACGTGTGACTCGTGTAATAGAAACAAATCTGATTCAGGGCAACAAGGTCTGTTACAACCCCTCCCAATACCATCTGTTCCTTGGGAGGCGATCTCGATGGATTTTATCGTGGCCCTTCCCCGGACGAAGGAGGGCTACGACTCAATCTTCGTCGTCGTGGATTACCTAACGAAAATGGCACATTTTCTACCCACGACCACTACGGCTACTGCACGAGATATTGCGGACTTATTCTTTCGGGAAATATTCCGCCATCACGGTCTTCCAAAAAGGATCGTCAGCGACCGCGATCGAAAATTCGTGAGCCACTTTTGGCAAAATCTATTTGCGTTATGCGGAACGCAGCTTGCCATGTCCACAGCCTACCACCCTCAAACTGATGGTCAAACTGAACGGGTGAATCGGACTTTGGAGGAAGCATTGCGGGCTTATGTCTCGGTGCACCAAACGGATTGGGTGGACCATTTAACGGCAATCGAAGTAGCATACAACAGTGCAGTCCACTCGTCAACAAATGCTACGCCTTTCTCCCTCAATGGACGACAACCCACTCTTCCCCACACTTTATTGGTAGCGGACTGCGAAACACCGGCTGCTTTAGACTTTGCCAAGACGTTGCAAGGCAACCTGGAAAAGGCGGCAAAGGCGCTCCAACTGGCAAAGGATCGCCAAAAGTCGCAGGCGGACGCTCACCGGAAGGAAATAGTCTTCTGTGTGGGGGACAAGGTTCGCCTTAATATGGCAAACCTCTCCTTGCCGGGAGCCCTCTCTAAAAAGTTAGCCCCAAAGTTCACGCGCCCGTTCACAATTCTGTCCCGTGTGGGCAACGTCGCTTACAGGTTGGATATCCCGACGGACTGGCATATCCACAATGTTTTCCATGTTTCCCTCCTTAAACCATTCCGTGATCCTGATTCGGTGTTCCCTAACCGACGACGGCATACTCCTCTACAACCCGTTCAAGGTACCTCAGACGAGTATGAGGTGGAAGAGATCCTTAAGTCACGTCGCTCTCGGAATTCTAACTCCACGCAATACTTGGTGCGTTGGAAGGGTTACGGTGCTGAGGACGACTCTTGGGTGGACGAGGGGGATCTGCATTCCCCGGAGTTGCTGCGCCGGTTTCTGCAGAGTGAGGACACTCAGCTTTACCCGAGGGGCAATTGCAGCGGCCGCAACAAAGGGGCGAATCGCAGTGGCGCAACCATCGCAATAATATTGGGGACGCGGCAAAGGACCGCAGCGGCGATGTTACCACACTGCAGCGCTGTAGCAGCGCAACCACCGCAGCGCAACATGGTCATGATGACGTCAGAGGATCGCAGTATCACCACTGCGCTGACAGGAAAGCGCAACGGCGCAATTGTGTTTCACTATGTAGGTAACGACGAACCCTCGGTTCCGCCGCAGCAGCGCAGTTTTAGACATGTTGGATACTGCGATACCCTCGCACGCTGCGACGCTGCGCACAGCCCAAAATTGAAACCCTCAACCCCCGGGAACACAACCATCATTCGTCCTCACAACCAACTCAGTCTCGGCAGCTTAGAAACGGCTTCTCTCCGCACAATTAGTTTACCTCCGCTTTTGGAGCTACCAGAATTGTTTGGTTCAGCAGTGTCTATGGCGTCGTCGTCCTTTCCACCCTCGAAAAGGAGGAGACTGGTACGGGTGGGACAAGGAGACCCAAGCGCCCCCGAGAGATTGCTAAAGGCGGCGGAAGCCATGGTGGAAGCAAGCAGGCGAAGAGAGGTAGAAGTGGAGCCGGAACCGGAGGATAGTGTCAGTTACGAGGCAGGACCGGCGGAGACCAGTGGAGGGGAGGGGTCAGAGAACTCACAGGACCCTGAATACACCCCAACGCGGGAAGGTGATCAGGAACTTCAAGCAGATCATGAGCTGTCGGAGGCGGAGGAGCCGGAACGCGAACCAACGCCTCCGCCAATTGAGGAGCGCGCCTTAGATCTGGAGGTGACGCGGGACCCAAACAAGGAGAGCACTCCAGACGAGCAGTCGTCTGAAAGCGCGGAGAGGAAGGCGGAGGAACAATACCCCAGTGGTGATGATGTGTTTCTCTTCCGCGAAAACCGAAGAAATTCGGAGGAGGAGAGTGAAAAGGGAGAGGAAATTCCCGACTACCTCTTCCCACTATCGGTCGACACCCAGCATCCGGACCTCGCCTTCAGCTTCGCCAAAAGGTTTTATAGGGACCCCTCAGAGTGGCCCAAAGAATGGCGTATAGGGAAGCCTGGAGATCCTATCCACATCCCTACCAACGTTCCGTCACACCCAGCGTGGAATTTCATGCGGACCAAGGACCTGGGGAATAATCATAAAGGCTATGTGCACAGAATCCTCACACCTTACCGTTCGTAGAGGTGGTAGAGGAAAACTACAGGTACAGAATTGATGTTCCCGGGTTACTTCGCCATTATCACCTGTGGGATTTCCTCCTCCACGACATCATCTCTCCAGCGGAAGTCACCCTTGAAGTGCGAGTACTCAAGCTGGCTCGAAGGAATGCTCTGCAGCAGGCCGAGCTGCAAGAAAACACGTGTCCTTCAAATTACGAAAGGTGCCTCGGTGGGAACCGGCGGACGAGGAACCAGAGGAAGCTACCCCAGGGGCTGAACCCGGAGAACCCAGGACTCCGGCACCCAAGGAGCCTGCACCTGCGGACGTTCGGTAGCAAACCGCAGTACCCATGGAGGAAGCGGAAAATCAGGTTCGGGAACGAATTACTCGGCGGCGGTTGGCAGCTACAGATCGTCACATCGCGTTACTGGAGACCCGATGTGACAGCTCCAACATCAACTCGACGTTCTTCGCCAGGAGTTCGAGGAGTATCGTGAAGAAACATACGACATACTCCGGCAACTGCAGTTTCCCTGACTCCATCAAAGTTCAGCGGGACGCTGAATCCTTAGTGGAAGGCATTGTAACAGGGTTACAGAATTAGGTACTTAGTAGTTAGGGCTAGGCTGCTATAGTTGCGATTTCAGAGCAGCGTTGTTGCGATGCCAAGCAGCGCAGCTGCGATTCTAGACCAGCGCAGCATAGCAGCATAGCAACTTAGCGGCGTAGCAGCGCAGCATAGCAACGCCGCAATTGTGTAGATTGAACTGTATAGTTCTAGAAGGAAGTTTGGATAGATTTTGGATTGGCCGCGAAGGTCCACGTGGACAGCTGTATAGTACTAAGTTGACCAGCACTTAGCTAGTTTAAATAGACAGGTAGACCTAGTGAATAAGGCACTGGAAGTAGACCTGAAATATACCTACGCAGCTAGCGCAACCTTGTACTCTCTTTCAAGTAACCAAGCCCAACTTTGTCTGTGAGTTCTGTGTGCTCTTGCTGTTGCTACGGGGAGATCCTTGGTATTTTCCGCTGTGCATTGTGACGTATTGTGGGGTGTTGTTACCTCTTTTACAATTAGTCTGAACAGTGACATCAAGCTGAACATACATAACATGTACACTAAACTATATTTGAGAAGCCTTTTTCATATCAAGGTAAGACATTACCAAATCCTTTGTCATAGATTAATTCAAGACATTGAGGCAGGGGAGATTCTTCTTTCTCCAATCCGGTGCAGTCTCATCAGCAGTCCCATCCACAATGGATGAGAAGTCGCTCTCTTCGAAATAGGAGCTCAGCATATCTTCCCTGTACAAGTAGTCCGATCTATCAAAGATAGGCAATTTGGGCGGTGGGCCCGTAACCTGTTGAAGATCATGGGCATTTAGACTCGGCTATGATCCACTCCCACTAGGAGTCACACTTGCACCAGTTGGGATATTCTTGCAGAAGCAGGTGGAGCACTAGGGCTAATAGGAGCACTTCCAGCAGGAGCTGAGCCATTATCAGACATGTTAGCGGAAGCAAACCCAAAGAGGAATACATATCAGATTAGATCAATACTGTAAGATATGTAACTACAAATGAAATAGGTCTTTCAAGGAAACAAACATGTCCTACAAGCAAATCAAAGACAATAGAGCACAAAACACCTTAAACTGCACTTAGTGCTCTCATTTCCTTAAACTCTGTGTAGATTGTACATTCTGTATCAAATTGATCAATCCTAATTAAACTTAATACTCAAAATATATAGAAAACATATAAAACATATGTACAGGGTTCACTAGACAACCTACAGACAAAAATCTAAATGTTTGGACCGGAATTGTCCACTAACAATATCTATACCCTAAAAATCCGGGTGATTCTTATCACGTCAACATTCATTGACATCCCTACACACTACTTTTCTTAAAGATTAACTATTTGTGTAGATACTACAAATATTCCACACTAAATTTGGTTTATATTGAATAGTTGGTATTCCAAAAATATTCTAAGTCCTATACTCAAATTTCTAAGACTTACTAAAGCTTCCTTTTCAATACGATCTCAACCTCAGAATTTCCGGGGGGAAAGCCATCTAAGCACCGTCTGGAAGCAAGCTCTCATTTTGCTTTTTTTGCAGCTACAGAGGAGCCTCTAACAATCAAGGAGGCCTTCTCATATCCTGAGAGATATCAGTGGATCGAGGCGGCAAACGATGAAATGAAGTCTGTTATGGAGGCATAGACATGGGAACAGGTGGATCTTCCTCCCGGTAGAAAAGCCATCAGCAGCTAATGGGTATTCAAGGTGAACATGAACCTGGACAACACCATCAAGAGGTATAATGCAAGACTAGTGGCCAAGGGGTATTATCAAATAGAAGTTATTGACTTGGAGGAAATCTTTTCTCCAATTGTCAGATTTCCCACTGTCAAAATTTTGCTAAGTCTAGCGGCTATAAAGAATATGGAAATACATCAAATGGATGTTAAAACGGCCTTCTTCCATGGAGAGTTAGAAGAAACCATTTATATGAAACAACCTAAAATATATGTTGAAAAGGGAAAGGAAAATTAGTGTGTAAATTGATGAAATCTTTGTATGGGCTAAAACAAGCCCCGCGTCAGTGGAATTTGAAGTTAGATGAGTTTTTCACTAGGCTGAGATTTAAGAGAATTACCTCAGATCATTTTGTATATGTCTTACAAGGAGAGGATGGGATACTATACATTGCTATATATGTGGATGACTAATTATTAATAAGTAAGTCAATGGATGAAATAAATTGCATTAAAACAACTTTAAGGTCTAGGTTGGAGATTAAGGACCTTGGTGAGGCAAAGTATATTTTAGGAATACAGGTAGAAAGAGACAGAAACAAAAGGCTGATTATGTTGACTCAGAAAGAAGCAATAGGTAACATGTTGGAAAGATTTAAAATAAAAGATGTAAACAGATGTATAACGCCCATGGAATTCAGGCACAAATTAGAAGGAATGGATTCAGAGTCAAGCATTATAGTGTGTGAGTGTAGAGTTAAGGGAGGAGGAGTTTATGGCTTCAAAGCCATATAGACACCTAGTTGGAAGTCTTATATATTTTATGAACTGTACAAGACGTAATATTGCACACCTGTGGGAGTCTTGAGTAAAAAGTTTGCAGAATCCTAAAAAGGCAGACTGGGAAGCACCAAAAAGGGTGCTGAGATATCTTGCAGGTACTTGTAATGTTAAGCTTGTACTCGGAGGAGGAAAGGTGAAAATGCAGACGTGGAGCGATGCTAGCTATGGAGACATGCCAAGCCGAAAATCTAGGACTGGCTTTGTTTTGAAGATTCGAGATGGAACTTGTTCCTGGAGTAGCAAATTACAACAGGTTACAGCTCAATCCACAATTGAGTCAGAATATATGTTAGTGGCTTCCGCCCCCAAGGAGCTCCTATGGGTCAAGTCCGTTTTACAAGAACTTGGGTATATGCAAACTGTTCCTCAGGCTATCTGGTGTGACAACCAAGCAGCCATTGCAATTGCCTCTAACCCAAGCCATCACTTTAAGAGCAAACACATGGATGTTACAATTCACTTTGTTAGAGAAAAAGTACTTGCAAAAGTCGTTAAATTGTGTTATTTACCGGACGAGAAGATGGTGGCTGACATGTTAACAAAAGCCTTTTCGCTCTTAAGTTACAGTTTTGCAAAGATGCTATTGGACTAAGTGGGTAACTAAGTCTAAAGATTTAGGGGAGTGTTATAATTTATAAATCTTTATTTTAGTAGATAGGGTTAAAATAACTTCGAATATTTTCTAAGTAATATTCTATAATACTTACCTTTATTAGTGTTATAGTAGCAAAAGTACAACAAAGTATATTGTACTTTTACAAGGACAAGCGTCGGCAAGAAATCGTATGCAGGTTTTACAAAGTAGCGTCGACAGTCAGCCACACGCGTCACGTAGTTGATGATTGGATTCGTAGGATTGGACGAACGGGATGTGAACCGGGTATTATGGAAATATATGGTACGGTTCGACTGTACCATTGTCAATTCAATTTGTTCCAACGGACGCGATTCACGTGGGACCACAAGCATGATTCATGAGGGACCACAAGCGTGATTCACGTGGGACCACAAGTGACGAAGCACTCGGGTGCTTCGTACTACACGACCACAATCGGTTGGACTTTAGCGACTACCGCTAACTAACCATTTGGAACGTTTTATGTATGGTTGGATATCTGCAAATATCTGAATAAACATTGTTTTGTAGTTTAGTGTAATAAAAAATAGTGTTCCATTAATTAGGTTTTTCGAAAGTAGTAATTAGGGTTTTTGTGGTACTAACAATACAGTAACGTACACGTAGGATACTTTGTCGTTAGTCAAGATAAAACCGCAATAACAATTACCCAAATTAGTGTAGACTAGTAGATACACACTGTGAGAAAAAAACTTAGGACTTAGCCAATTTTGGAGTATCCAATTTTGGGAATATGCTTTTCTAAGGGCAGTTTTTTGGAAACTTCCAAACATCATATCTAATGGTTTACTCGGTCATTTGGGTTGCATTTTGGGAATTGTCAGTTTACTGTATTGTGTTCCATTGTGGCAAATTTGAGGCATGTTAACCTTCTGAGTCATATTTTGTGTAAGCTTAAAGTTGGGTGATGAGTAGGTGCTTGATAGCTTTTGTTGTTTTCCATGTCTACTTCCACTACTACTGCATGTCCTTCTGCTGTAGCGGTGGTTGTAGAACAATACTTTTTTTTCACGAAGAGAATTTGTGCTTGTACGGTGAATTGTTGGGCTGAATATGTTTTTTATCTAGAAGCTCCTTGATCTGTTTTTTTAACTCCCCTTGCTCAAAAAAATTGTGCTTATAAATTCTTGCGACAAGAGGATTACATCCAGATTCAAGATTAATAACATGTTCCACATCTCGAGAAGGTGGCCTTCCTAAGGTAAATTACTCGGGAAAACATCTCGAAATTCAAAAATGAAATCTTTAACAGTAGCATCAGATGTATTAATGTTAGATACAAAATCAGATTTTAGTTTTTAATTTTTTTTCTTGGTATTTGATTTAGGAATGACATCAATGTTGGTGTTTTCTCCCCCTTTTCATCAGTGACTGCCTCAATTACTAATAACAAGAAAGCATGATTTGTTTTATCTTTTAAATGCTTTTTAAATTGTTTAGCTAAAATCAAACCTTCCATTCACAGTTTTTTTACATTATTTATATGATTCCCATGAATTTTTTTTGAAAGTAATGTTTGCAAAACCTTCCAATCATTCTAAACTCCACTTTCAAGGTGTTAATTTCCTAATTAATTTGAGGATTATGTTTAGTTAACCAAGGCTTTCCTAGAATTAGTTCCTCGCTTCCCAAATTCATTATTTCACACACAAATTTCAATTTATGACCCTGAATATCAACTTCTATTGTGTCAGTTTGTAAGTCTAATGTGGACTTATTACCATTTGCCACTTGAACATGCAAAGGCTTTTCCCTTATGACAATATGAATTGTATTTTTCTCTACACACTTATGTGAAAAAATATTATGTGTAGCACTTGAATCAACCTTTACTGTTAGTGGTCTTCCTTTCACTAATAACTCAAATCTGATCAAATTGTGTCTCGTGTTATCGTTACTTAACTGTCCTATTATAGGTTTGTTGTAAAGAACTTCATCAAAAGGATTCTTCCTACTATGCAGTGTTGTGAAAATCATTACAAGTTCTGCTATCCTAGCTTTTCCAATCATGAACTTGCCTTCTAGAGTTGACTCTTTAACTTCTCAATCAGGTTGACTCTTTAACTTCTCAATCAGGTTGACTCAATTGAGGACTTTCATCTAGTCATTTCCTTTTCCCACCTCTTAGGCTTCTTGCTCGGCTATGTATAATACAATATCTTCCTAAAAACCTTCATTCAAATCGATTGTTTTGAGAAAACCTTTATCTATACAGTCCTTAGTGTAATAATCGGCACCTCCGCATCTAAAACAAGTGATTTTTTAATTGGGTTTTGTGCACTCCCAACTGAAATGTCCCTCCTCTCCACAGTTATAACAGTTAATCTTCTTCAATTGTGCACACTAAAATGCTCCATGACCTTTTTTCTAATAAATAGTGCATGTTGGTATAGTAAAATTAGGTTTCCAAGCATTAATGCTCGGTTTATGACTCTTAATGTATCCCCCTCTATTTTTAAATTTGTTTCCTACATTACCACTTTGTCCACCTCTCTGGTTTCCTTTGAAGATATTCTGCTTGTTCACTGGACCCGCATTTAGACCCTCTTCTACAAATTCCTCCACACCCCGCTCTGATACTTCGTTCAAATTACCCCTGAGTGATCAAGTTTCCCGATTATACCCCAACTTATACGCTAATTGGAATAACTTAACTTGTAATTTGTTCAAATTAATAATTTTTTGATGTTTCAGTTCTGATTTTAGTATAGGATTTGAATAGTTGAAGAAATGCAACTTAACCATTTCATCAGTGAAGCCTATGACATGAATGCTTCAATAGTCAAATTCCACAACATAATCTTTCAACGATCTAGTCTGCTTAGAGTTCAGCCATATTTTTTCCATTATGGATTTATAAGTGATAGACAAGAAACGCGATTTGATCTCGGTTTTAAAAGCTTCCCAATTGGCATTATCGCGAATCAAAGTAGACCTTCTCTGAGTGTAATACCAAATCTGAGCATCACCGTTCAGACAAGTGACAGCAAAAGAAGTGTAATCATCAGAATCACAATTTCTAGATTCTAAACAATATTATATGTGGAATATCCACGCATCCAACTCATCAATCTTTTTATCATCAAAGGATGGTGCCTCACTAATAGACAATTATAGATCTCTTATCTTCTTAGGTGTATCATGATCATTCTCCCTAAAACAAACATTCCTTGTACTACTCTCACCCATTTGGTCATTAATATCATTTTTGGTCTGAATTAAGTTAATGAGTTCATCCAATTTCTCATTTCAAACATTTACATTTTCCTTCACAACTTTCAATTCACTTTTCAATTCAGAAGTTGTTTCATCCACAAGTGTAGCATGATCTGCATGATTATTAAATCTATTTACCAATTTCACAGTAAGCTTTTTCAACACATTCAAGGCATTTCCATTTCACGTTTCCATGCACAATTTGCCACCATCACACAATGAAATCAAATAAAAGAAAAGATAGAATATAATTTCCCAAAGAAATTTGCTCCAGATTTTAAATCCTCTGATTGCTACAATCCAAGACTTCTTCTCCTTAACAAATCATTTGAAAAAGATCAAAATCTGAGAAATCAATAAGACATTGAAAGTAAGTTAGTGCAAATTAAATTCTTCAAATTCTCAGGATCTTTTATTCTCTAATTCTCACATCCTCACCCTTCATGGCTTTAAGCACTCCCTCTACACAAGATTAATCGCTAAGAGAAGTCATGTTTGTTTGGCCTCTAGGTAATTGGAGTGATATTTAGCAGTGGCTACACTGCCCACCCCGCCTGAGTCCTTAGGATTTAAGCACGCCCCACATCTAACCAGCGGCCGCTTGAAGTGTGGTCACTTAGTTCCCCTCCAATCCCCTACCACTTCACATTGTGGTTCCACCTACACGGGTTAGAGCACCCTCACCGGTCACGGTAGTTGTTTTTTGCTTGAGCAAGCTTCTCCCTAGTTTCTAACCAAAGCTTTGATACCATATGTAACACGATTTCTAACCTCCCAAAAAATCCCATTACTACCACCAATTTCAACCACACATTCTATATATTGAAATACACACATTTCAATTGGGCACCACTCACATAAGGATAAACTTTTAATTACAAGAAGCTTTAGTTCACATGACATTTAGCTTGGTCTCTTCCCTTCTTGGCTCAACCCTTCTTTTAAAGTATTCTCCACTGCCCTCAACTCTTAAATAATTCTATCTCTTAACTAATAAAACATTACTTAGTTAGTAAGAGATGTCAATGCAAAATGCCATTGCTCCAATTTGGTATTATTCGCTCAGGACTAGGATTCGTCAAATTTCTACGAAGTTTTCCAAAGGAAAAGATGCCTACTTTCCTTTTCGAATTCACCATTTATACCTCATCGCCCTGGACTAGCTAGGCCAAAGTCAACGCTCTGTTGAACAGGTTCACACCTGGGCCAATCATTGATCAACTTCGACTAAGACTAACCAATGCAAAAACGTGCGAAATCTCTAACTAACTACGTAGCATTTCTAACCAATCAAATGATACCTTTCACTAAGTAAATTTACGTGCAAAAGTGTGCGCGAACTGAAACGCGACTTCACACGTTTGCCTACCACATATTTTATACGCGAAATACCTATATAATTTAGAAATTTTGACTTATGACTTTTCGTACTAAAAATCGTAAGAAACCAACCATCATTCGTAACAATCAACTATTAGTACTTTATCAAACGTATGCCGGAAATTCCGCTACTAATTTGACCCTTAACCTGCTATAAAGAACACTCATTTGTTATTTTGACCTCGCATTGTCGCCTAAATACACGAATCACTATAACTTTTAAAATACAACTCCAAATCGTGCGATTCTTTCGCGGACGTCTACCAAATTCATATCTTTATATTCGTGAAACTTAAATACCCATTTACGAACACGATTAATCTTTTATTACTATTACAATTTTTATGGAATGTAGTTTTCAAATAGTGATTCAAGTTTAGGGTTGGGCTCTATTGGGACCATTTGGGTTGCCCTGTTGTTGAATTACATTACAGGGTCAAGTCTCATTAGTCAAAAAGTGGTGTACATTGTGAATCACTATTAGCATTATGAAATAATTAGAGTTAAAAACACAATTAGCTTTATTAACGCTAATTGGGAATTTGTGGATTTTCAAGGAAATCATTGACTCTCATTGGGAATTTGGAGTTTTCCAAAGTATAATAAATAATTATATTTGAGAATTTTGGTCAAAATTTGGGGGCGTTGAAATAGCGTTATGAACGCTAACAACGATTTACGGTATAGTTTATAGAAATCTACACTTATCCGTACCAAACCGTACAACTTGTTTTGTTTTTATAAGTGAAACAACATTACAGAAAATCTTGCCAATACTCTCTGAAGGTTTAGAAGGTAACACCGACCGTAAGATATTCATTCGCGAGGTGTTCGCTTCGTTTTTCTCTATAGGTGAAAATATTGCTGTAGAAGGTGGGTGGATTGACAGTTACAAAAAAAAATGAATCGCAACAAGCTGGACGATTAAGCTACGTGTCACGATGAAGAACCAATGAAAATTGACAAAATTAGCACATAACACGTTATTTCCAAAATACAACCGAAAATAAAAATGCAATTTCGTAACGCTCATTTGTCACTCTATTATCGGTGACTTTTGTTTGTCATGTTGTTCTACAACCACCAATGCAGTAGGAGGACCAACAGTAGTAGTGGAAGTAGACATGGAAAACAACAGAAGCTATTAAACACCTACTCAACAGCCAACTTTCAGCTTACACAAAATATGACTCAAAAGGCCAATATTCCTCAAATTTCTCACAGTGATACACAACGGAGTAAAATTCCCCAAATTGCAGTCCACATGACTCTGTAAACCATAAGATATGATGTGCAGACGTTTCCCAAAAACTGACCTTTGAAAATCATATTCCCAAAACTAGATATTACAAAATTAGCTAAGTTATGTACTCACAGTTTGTATCTACTAGTCTGCAATAATTAGGGTAACTGTACTGCAGGTATTACCTTGACTAAGGAAAAAGTATCCTACCTGTAAATTATTGTACCGTAGTACCTCAAAAACCATATTTATTATTTTCGAAAAACATAATTAATAGAACACTATTTTTTATTACACTAAACTACAAAACAATGTTTATTCAGATATTTTTAGATATTGAACTGTACACAAAACGTTCTAGATGTTTAGTCAGCGGTAGTCGCTAAAGTCCAACCGACCGTGGTCGTGTAGTACGAAGCACCTGAGTGCTTCGTCACTTGTGGTCCCACGTGAATCATGCTTGTGGTCCCTCATGAATCACGCTTGTGGTCCTAGGTGAATCACGGCTATTGGAACAAATTCAATTGACGATGGTACTGTCGAACCGTACCATATATTTGTGGAATACTTGGTTCAGATTTTGTTCGTCCGATCTTGTGAATCCAATCGTCAACTGCGTGACGCGTGTGGCTGACTCTCGACGCCACTCTGTTAAACCTGCATACGTTCTCTTGTCAAACGTGTCCTTGTAAAAGTAAGATATACTATATTGTACTTTTGCAACTGTAACACTAATTACGGTAAGTATTACAGCAGACTTCTTAGAAATTTTCTAAGTTATTTTAGCCCTCTCTACTGAAATAAAGATTTCTAAATTACAACACTCCCTTAAATCTTTAGACTCTGTTACTCACTTAGTCCAATAGCATCTTTGCAAAACAATAATTTGGAGCAGGAAGGGCTTTTGTTAAAATATCAACCACCGTCTTCTCCTCCGGTAAATGACACAATTTAACTACTTTTGCAAGTATTTTTTCTCTAACAAAGTGAAGTCTAACATCCATGTGATTGCTCTTAAAGTGATGGCTTTATTAGAGGCAATTGCGATGGCGGCCTTCTTGTCACACGAGATAGCTTGAGGACTGGTTTGCATATACCTAAGTTCGTGTAAAATGGACTTGACCCATAAGAGCTCTTTTAGGGTAGAAGTTGCTGCCATATATTCTGACTCAATTGTGGATTGAGCTGTAACCTTTGGTAATTTGCTACTCCAACAGCAAGTTCCATCTCCAATCTTCAAAACAAAGCTGGTTGTAGATTTCTAGCTTGGCATGTCTCTATAGCTAGCATCGCTCCACGACTGTATTTTTGTTGGTTTTTGGGAAGATTCAGTTTCGTACATGCGTGCGCGTGCATATATATTTACTTGATATACTGTGGAGATTTGAAGAGATTTGTGGATCGGAGGAGTAAGTGTGCGAGTGAAATTAAATGGACATAAAGAACAAACTGAGTGGCGCGGAATGCGCTCAGAAATGGACGGCGGATCGCGAAGCGATCCGACGATGATTTGAAATATTCGAAGTATTTGAAAATGTACGCCAGCCGTACAAATCAAAATGCGACAGGTGTACTTTAGTTTTGACCGGCGGAATTTATGACATAGTACGTGGTCTCGGTACGGAAATAAATTCGGCTGTACGATATTGTTGACAAGTGGAATTTTTGTTTGGTTTTTATGACCACGCGGCGCGACATCAAGGGTGCCGATTAAGAGCGACGGACGGCGGATATAGGCCGCCGAGATTTTTTATGTAGTGGTGACGCGAAATCGCGTCAATCACACGATATTTATTTTTGGACGTTCCGGATTGTTTGACAAGTGATTCGTGGTACACGTGGAAGGCGGATGGCGTCCGCCGATATTTCCAAGGGATCGTATTGTTTGATGACGTGTTAATTAGGTGGACCGTACATATACGATGTCGGTTCACTACGTGGATTTATCTACAAGTGACTAAGCGAGTTGTCGTTTATGAAGCGTATTTTGCGGACGCGTCGGTGTAAATATTTGGAGCAACAATGTTTTGTCTTTTGCGCATTAATAAATTAGTGTTGAATATGACAGGTTTTATTTACGTGATCATTTAGGGTTTAGACACTTTAAATTGTGTATTTATGTGTCGTATTTATAGACAAGTGTACGCTTACGATTGCTTGACTCTCAGGTGTACGCTTACGATTAGTTTATTCTTAATAGCAGTTTAATTATGATTAAATAGGATATTGTGACAGATACGTAATGTATGTTGGTTATTTTGACACTTAGTGATTCATTGACAGCTCACAAGTGTATATATAGGAATGAGCTTTGTTAGGAATTAATAATCAATGCTGGTTAGTAAAGTGGGGACCGAAGATGTAGTATTTTAGGGTTGTCGATTAGGTCATTCACTTTTGAATGATATAATGATTATACCTTGATTATACTCTTGTTTATGTGTGATGCATTTGTTTTTATTATTTATGTTATTTTATATATGTTTGATATGCATTGTTTATGCATTTGTCCTAGGGTTTGTTTATGTCGATTATTCTATCAAACCTTAGATATTGTCATAGGGTTTATTTATGTTGATTATTCCATGAAACCCTAAATGTTGTTGTATGTTAAATGGAGGATGCATTTCAAATGATTGTTCGTCGACCTATTTTTGCTTAGCTTTTTGCATGATAGTTTGGGTGGCTTCTGCGGTCTATTTTAGACCAAAGAACAACAATTTTAACCTCTCTTCCTCTGAGTAGAAGCTTAAGATTTCGAGTACCTGCAAGATATCTCTGCACCTTTTTTGGTGCTTCCCAGTCTGCCTTTTTAGGATTCTGCAAACTTCTACTTAAGACTCTTATAGTTGCTTCAATATCGGGTCTTGTACAATTCATAAAATATATAAGACTTCCGACTATCTGTCTATATGGCTTTGAAGCCATAAACTCTTCCTCCTTTGTCTGTAGACCCTCACAAACCATTATGTCTGAGTCTTAATCAATTCCTTCCAATTTATGCCTAAACTCCATGGGAGTTACAGATCCCTTTACATCTTTCATTTCAAATTTTTTCAGCATGTTACCTATTGCTTCTTTCTAAGTCAACATAATCAGTCTTTTGTTTTTGTCTCTTTCTACTTGTATTCCTAAGATATACTTGGCCTCTCCGAGGTCTTTCATCTCGAACCTAGACCTTAAAGCCGCTTTAATGCCGTTTATTTCATTCATTCACTTGCTTATTAATAATAAGTCATCCACATATACAGCAATGTATAGTATCCTATCCTCGCCTTGTAAGACATATAGAATGATTTGAGCTAATTCTCTCAAAACCTAGCCTTGTCAAAAACTCATCTAACTTCAAATTCCACTAACGCGGGGCTTGTTTTAGCCCATACAAAGATTTCATCAATTTATACACTAATTCTTCATTTCCCTTTTAAACATACATTTTGGGTTGTTTCATATAAATGGTTTTCTTCTAACTCTCTATGGAAGAAAGCCGTTTTTACATCCATTTGATGTATTTCCATATTCTCTATAGCTGTTAGATTTAGCAAAATTTTGACAGTGGGAAATCTGACAACGAAGAGAATGTTTCTTTAAAGTCAATACCTTCTTCTTGATTGTACCTTTTGGCCACTAGTCTAACCTTATACCTTTTAATGGTGTTGTCCGAGTTCAACTTCACCTTGAATACCCATTTGCTGCCGATGGCTTTTCTGCTTGGAGGATGATCCACCAGCTCCCATGTATGTGCCTCCATTATAGACTTCATTTCATCGTTTGCTACCTCAATCCACTGATTTCTCTCACGTTACAAGAAGGCCTCCTGTATCGTAAGATGCTCCTCTGTAGCTGCAGAAAAATCAAAGTGAGAGCTTGCTTACAGACGGCTGCTACATCTCTTTCCCCTAGGAAATTATGAGGTTGAAATCGTCCGCAACCTCTGATTTTTCCGTTTTGTTTGAACCGTAACTTGAGATGGTACTGAGTGTGTAGTAGTTCCTTTCGCCTGAGGTGAAGCTTGTGGTGAACCATCTTGTGAAGGCAACACAGTAACTGAAGGAATTGGTGTCCCACTTGCCGGTGGAAAGTAGATTCGTTGCGTATGGTGAAAAATGTCATTTTTTTGCTTTTTTTTTGCCGGTTTATCTTGCACTTTAAAAAGGTCAACCGAATCCTGTTCATCCTTAATCTGGATATTCCTAGAGATAATCACTTTTTGTTTCTCAAATACAAAAACTCTATATCCTTTCGCATTATCATCATACCCCATGAAAATCCTAGGTAGGCCTTTAGCCTCCATTTTCCATCTATCCTGTTAAGTATCTAAGATAAAACACTTGCTGCCAAAGATCTTAAAGTGACTAACCTCAAGTTTTTCTCCTGGCCAAAGCTCATAAGGTGTAGTGCTAACAGATCTAGAAGCAATTCTATTTTTAATATAAACAGCACAGTTAAGTGCTTCAACCCATAATTTCAAATTTAGCCCTTTATCTGCAAGCATGGACCGAGCATTCTTTGTCACTGTCCTATTTAATCTCTCAAAACCACCATTCTTTTCCGGTGTATATAGAACTGTAAGATTGTGACTGATACTATCCTAAAGGAGAAATTATTCGAATTCTTTTGATGTGTATTCTCCCCCGTTGTCCGATCTCAGTGCCTATATTAGGACTTCATGAAGCCTTTCCTCCCACACTTTGTAGTGTTTGAAGTGAGTAAACACTTCACTTTTATGTTGCATGAAGTAAAATTTGGTGTACCTCGAGTAGTCATCTGTTAATGTGACCAGATAGTGGACGCATCTAGCCGAAGCCATTTGTGAAGGATTGAGAACATCAGAATGTATTAGCTGCATAAATTTTTCCGATCTATGGTCTGTTTTCTGTGGAAATGGCAATTTGTGGATCTTGCCATGTGAACAACCATCACATGATTTTATAGGATGAGAAGTTAGAGAAACTCTATCAACTTTTCCCAAATTCACCATTTTCCTTAGACTATCATAATTCATCTGTCCTAATTTCTTATGCCATAACTTATTATCAGATTGGACAAAAGAGTAGAGAACATCGTTTTCCTTATATTCAGCAATGTCTATCCGGTATATTTTTCTAGCATCTCTAGTTCCTGTTATTGCTACTTTTCCTTTCTTGCTAACAACCTGTTTACCTCCTCTCATAATGATTCAAAGCCTTTGCTTTCCACTAATGATGTAGATAAAAGATTCTTTTTAAAGTCTAGAACATATAAAACATTCTCAAGAGTTCCCTCTACCTACTTTCCCCCCACATCTACCATTAAAGATACATCACCTTAAACTGAGGTTTGAACACTCATCCCACAAGCATAGTATATACTCTTTGGAGGCGTTTGCTGCAAATTTGTAAAAACCACCTTGTTCTAGCACATGTGGGCCAATGCTCCCGTGTCCATGATCCATCCTGCACCCTTAGGACCCTCCATTATTGCCGCCATAGCAAATAACTCTGCTTCCTCTTGCTCATTGAAGCTCAAGGACTCATCTGCATCAGTTGCAGAAGCTGAAAAGAGAGCATTTCCACAATGAGGATTTCCATAAAAACCTTTGTGATATTGGCTTTGCTGCCAACCCGGCCTGTATAAACTTGTCTCATTAGCCTTTTTCAGCTTAGGACAATATCTGTATCCATGACCCTTCTCACAACAATAGAAATATGCAATAGATGATTGTCTATTTGGTCTATGATTAAACGGATTAAACTAATTCTGATTTTGGTTAAACTAATTCCTCTTCTGATTAAACTGAGCTCTATTGTCAAAGTTAGTTGCAAAAGCTTCAACCTTTCCTTCTCCTTTAAGAAGTTTAGTATTAGACTCTTCCTCTAATATATGATTATATGCTAATTGAAACGACCAACTAGCTTTATCACGACTCTTTAAATGAGCAGACACACCTTTCATGCTACTAGGAAGTCCTCTAATAAGCAAAGTTGCCTGCTGAAACTCAGGAAATGACCCCCCAGCAGAAGAGTGTGCATCAATTAGTGCACGAAAGTTGTCACAATAGTGGACCATAGTTCCCCCATATTTTTCCAGCCACCAAGAGCTCTTCTTGGAAATTCGCTTTCTCAAAAGCGGATTTCAGTGATGTCCAAATCTCCTTCGCCTTCTTTATTTTCAGGCGAGACATGACCAGATATTTTGAAATACAAAGAATTAGATTGTTCCTTGCCATTGAATTCTTTTTCGCCCAACTAGGATCTGTTTCATCAAGGGAGCCATCCCAGACCCCCAATAAGTCACCAGTTTCAAACAAAGATCCAACCATCGCCGCCCTATATGCATACTTTTGGCCATTAAAGATAGCAACTCTTGACGAAAGGACCATAACCTGTTGTTCTACAACCACCGCTGCAGCATGAAGACTAGCAGTAGTAGTGGAAGTAGACATGGAAAATAGCAGAAGCTATCAAACACCTACTCAATAGCTAACTTTGAGCTTACACAAAATATGATTGAAAAGACCAAAATGCCTTAAATTTTTCACAGTAATACACAAGAGAGTAAACTGACAATTCCTTAAATCGCACCCCGAATGACTAAGTGAACCATAAGATATGATGTGTGGAAGTTTCCCAAAATCTGCGCTTAGAAAATCATATTCACAAAACTAGATACTACAAAATTGGTTAAGTCCTAAGTTATATACTCACAGTGTGTATCTACTGGTCTACACTAATTTGGGTAATTATTATTGTGGTTATTATCTTGACTAACGACAAAGTATCCTACCTGTACGTTAGTGTACCGTTAGTACATCAAAAACCCTAATTGTTACTTTCCAAAAACCTAACTAGTAGAACAATATTTTTTATTACACTAAACTACAAAACAATGTTTATTCAGATATTTTCAGATATCGAACCGTACACAAAACGTTCTAGATGCTTAGTCAGCGGTAGTCGTTAAAGTCTAGCCGACTCTGGTCGTGTAGTACGAAGCACCTGAGTGCTTCGTCACTTGTGGTCCCACGTGAATCACGCTTGTGGTCCTAAGTGAATCGCGTTCGTTAGAACAAATTCAATCGATGATGGTACTATCGAACCTTACCATATATTTGTGGAATACCTGGTTCAGATTTCATTTGTTGGAACACATTCAATCGATGATGGTATTGTCGAACCGTACTATATATTTGTGGAATACCTGGTTCAGATTTCATTTGTCTGATCTTGTGAATCCAATCGTCAACTGCGTCACGCGTGTTGTTGACTGTCGACGCCACTCTGTAAAACCTGCATACGTTCTGTTGCCGAAACGTGTCCTTGTAAAAGTAAAATATACTCTATTGTACTTTTGCTATTGTAACACTAATTAAGGTAAGTATCAAAGCAAACTACTTAGAAAATATTTAGCCCTATCTACTGAAATAAAGATTTATAAATTACAACATGTCACACTATTTCTTGCAATGTATTTCCATCACACTATTTATGACAACGCTTTTTGGTGACGTTATTCTTGCCCCTCTTTCCATCTTTGCTTATTCAGGCCTTCTTTCACATCCTTTTGGCTACGTGGTTTCACGCTTATATTTCGACTCTAATTTTTTAATTTCGAATTTTGGATTGCAATTTCAAATACCAAATTTTTAAATTGACAAACACATTCAGCTTTGTAAAGCTCCCACGAAAGATGGAGCCACCATTGGTTTCAAAAATCCACATGTACAAGAATAACTTCTCTTTAAGTAGAACATTTAAAAATAAGGGTACCTGAATTCTCAAATTGTGGAGGCATATGTAAGTTATCATTGTTTAATACCTCAAGATGTCTCTCGTAGGGGGGGGTTTCAACAACCCTTTTATTTTCCGCCTAGAAGGATTACCACAACCTATTGCGTAGAATAATGGCTCAAACACCCATAAATCACCAACCATGATAAAAATCATATGATTCATAGAGAATCTGGGCAAGACATTGAACATTTGATAAACTTGAAACGAGGAGGCGATGCTCAACAAGGTACAGATGCAACAATAATGTTTTTGAAAGGCTAAAGTGAATCGTTAAAAAAATATATATAACAAACTAAGCATTTTTTTTTGTGTCTTCTGATTTTATACTTTTCTTCTACTTTCATTTTTTTCCTTTCCACTTTATTTTCACCAAAAACTCTCTTGTTCCTCTACTTGTTTTTCTTATTGCGCCATTTTTTTCTTATCTTTTGGTGTGTACACATCTTATATTCTTCAGTTTTTTATTTCCTTGTCTTCCTCACCTTTTCTCCTCTTGTTTTGATTTTCTTCTTTGGGTCCTCTTTTTACACACTTCAACTTTTTTGTGCACATTTGAACTTGTTTTTAGGTTTTTTTCCTTCCTTTCTTTCTTATTTCCTTATTATTTTGTCTTTTCCTCTTGGTTTTTTCATCTTATTTGTGCACATGTTCATCGTCTCTTGTTTCATCATCCTCTTTTTTTTTACATATTCTTTTTGTGGTACTCTTCTCTTTATACCATTATTCTTACCAATTTTTCCCACTTGCCTATTCCACTTAGAAAAGGCTTTATTCCGTCTTTTACAATGCATCTTCGTATCTTTTTCCTTTTTTTCTCGTTCCTCTTCATGTTTTTCCCTTTTTCTCCTGCACTTGTTTTTCCTTTGTTTTTTTTCTCGTTTCTTTCTTCCTCCTACCCTACGTTCTTGTTTTATCTTTTTTTTTTCCCCTTTTTTCCTTCTTCATTTTTTCTTTAGTCCTTCCACTTTCAATTCTCTTTCGCTTCTTTTTCTTCCTTTAGTTCTCCTCTTTGTTTTTCCAACTTATTTTTCTTTTATTCTACGTGTTACTCTACTTGTTCTCCTTGCAATTATTTTCTCCCATTTATGTTCAATCTCTTCTTTTAAATTTTATTCCTCCTTTTTCTTGACTTATCATTTTTGTTTTCTTCTTTGTCTTATTAACCTTTTTTCGTCCGCTTCCACTTTTGGCTATCGTTTCTATTTCTTCGTCTTCGCCGCTTCTTCTCCATATTCTTCCTCCACTATTTCTCTTTATACTTCCTCCACCCCTTCCCCTTAATCCACTTATTTCTCTTCTTTTTAAACGCCTTATAACAAACTTCCTCCTCTATAGCTGCTTATCCCCTCCTTATTTTTACTCACCTCTTTAGCAATTTTCACTTCTTGTCCTTCTACTCATTCTTCCTCGGATTCTTTTGCCACCTACACCCATTCTCTTTCTTAAGATGCATCCTTCTTTTTTTTACTCAATCTTTTCTTTAGGGTTGAGCTTTGTATTTTTCTGTTTCTTTTTCTTGTTCTTTTTTTTTTGAATCGTCTTTGTCTTCATCTTCGTTTTCTTCTACTTTTTTGTTTCATCTCCTCCCATTTCGTCCCATTCCACTTCTTTTTGTTCCACTCTTTATTCCACTTTCACTTCACTCTATCCTCCTATTGTCCTTTAGTTTTCACCTAAACTTTTATCTCCACCTTTTCTTCTTATTCTTCCACTTCTTCTTTTTCCTCCACATCTTCTAATCAAACATACAATTCTCTACCTTAAACTTTTATTTTCTCTCCCGTTCCACTCTTCGTCTTCTTCTTCCACTTTTTCTTGCTCATTTTTTTGTCTTTTCTTATTTCCTCTTCTTTTGCTTCCACTTTTATTCTTCCTCCATTGATGTTTATTATTTCTTGCCGTGACCCATTTTTTTGGTAGATGGTGGAGTTGGTACCCAAACGCGTTCGAGGAAAAAAACTGGAGATTTGAAAAAAAAAATTAGAAAGCATAGAGGCTCAAATGGTGTTAAAGAAGTCGCGAGTAATGGCACCAAGAAGGTGGGACGAGGAAAAATGAAAAACATGGTTAATGGTCAAGTACCGAATGAACAAAATGAGGTTGACAATCATGAAGAAGATTCGCCGGTTCGGAACGACCGATGGAGCGATAACGAAACTTTGCAATTGATTTATTTAAAAACTAGGGAAGTTCAAAAAGAAAGAACAAATGGGTTGAGAGCAACCCACAGTTCAGTCTTAGAAAAGTGGGGGATAATAAGTAATAAACTTGTAAAAAATGGGGTGGAAAGAGAGATCAGGCAATGTTCGAACAAATGGGACAACAATCAACAAGATTATGAGAAAGTACGAGATTGGCAGAACAAAACCCCGAGTGGTAACAAGTGGTACTGGATGATGTGGATCAAAGATAGGACCGACGAGAATTTGCTTGGAATTTTTAATGAATGTTTCTATAGAGCCGCGGACAAGGGGGTACGTGCGAGACACCTTTGTAGTAAGTCTAGGCAAATTTACCTCAGTTCATGATGATAGCGGACCAAAGGAAATTAATACCTTTTCCCAATCTACTGATGACAACAGTAGTGGAAAATGTAGGAGACAGTAGTGGAAAACGTAGGAGAACAGGAAACCAGCCCATACACATCAAGGGTATTGGACCTTGAGGGGTTTGAAAATGTAGTTGTGGAAATACATGACATGACAGTGAAGGAGAACAAAAAAACATTTGACAAGATAGGAGAATTATTGGCCGCAAGTTGGGAAAAAAATGAACGCCGATAGGAAAAAGAAGCTAAAGTACGATAAAAATTACAATGTTGTACTTTCACTTGTTGGCAAAAACGCTCTTTCATGGAAAAACACATACAAAATCGAAATGAAATTTGAGGTATGCATTCTTTTGCTTTTGCATATCTTCTAGTATGATTTTTGTATATTAAGTGTTTTATTTTAGTTTTTTCACTTATGATGGCTGATTGTTACTTTATGGATTTTATACTGAAAACTCATATTTTAATATGTTAATTTTTGTGTCATCCACGAGTTTGGTTTCCAAATGTGTTTTGTTATATATTTAAAATTTATATCAAAATATATACCCAGGTTATTGTTAACATTTTTCTTGTTTTTGTACTGTTCTATTTTACTATTGTATTTTTATTGTTGTTGTTGATGGTGGCACAATTGTTTACGTCAGGGTAAACGTTTCTCTAAGTTTACCCAATTCCACTATGATTTCAGGATTATTTAGGGTTAACTTATATTTTCAAGGTTTTCCTCATATTTATTAATGTTAGAAGATCCATGATAAATGTTATGGTAACTCTATAGCAAGCTATAGTTATCTTTAGGGGTATGTTAGTTGATATAGTTGGGTTGTATAAGATGTAAATTTTATAAAGATCAAAAAAAAAATGCTCGTAACCTCCACATCTTCCTCTGCTCGGTTCTGTTTTTTTTTTTCTAAATCACCTACTTCTATTTTCATTTACTTTGCGCTGAAGTTTGTTGGCAAAAAGAGATGATGATAGGGGTAGGAGAGGGAGGAAGAGAGGGAAACAAAAGGATGATAATTTTATGTGAATTTTTATATGATTATTATTTGTTTTGCAATTGGTGGTGGGGGGGGGGTGTGAAACTTTCACTGGAAATAGCATATACCACATTTCAACCGAAAAAAAAGAGAAAAAAAAACATATCAAAAGTGACAATTCAGCAACATAAATTCAATCAACAACATCCCTTCTTAGAATTAGACAAAATGGATTTAGAGAAGTTAGTAATTTGAAAATGAAAATGAAGCACAATTGTTTAACGCATAAAGGTCACAGGTTTCAAACGCCAAAATATTCCAGGCAACACTAGTTGTAGAGAAGAAAAAGTGTGGATACCTTTACTTCAACTTATTCAAGCAAACAAACATCACGTGGAACAAGTAAAAAAATCAAAAATATGAAAACAAATATTGATAAAAAGGCAATGGACACAGCTTTGAAGCAACTATTGTAAATTCTCGCATGATTTATAAATTGCTTCTGTAAATGTGAACGAGGGTCATAGGGCTAGATACCACAGAAGTAAGAAACGAAAAAAAAAACTCATACCTTTTATAATAATTATCTAAGCATTTATGACAAACTTACTATTTAGGAGGCCTAAAGTATTATGGAACTTGGGAACCTATTTCCCTTTCCATCTACTTTTCTTTGTTATTCCTTTGTTTAGCGCACCAATATTTGATTGAACATAAAAGACATGTTGGAAATGTTTCCTCCACAATTACAGTTGAGCAGATTCAAGATTAAGATTGAAATTATTTGCACATCATATTTTACTACAATTTTTCTCGTAATGGCTGACTTTCACAAAACTTTCGAATTCAAGAGGAAAAGTGCATTAAACCACTGAAAAGGATAATTTTGATAAAAGTCTATCCATCTAAATAAAAATCACAAAACATCTCGAATAAAACACGACACATATGAACCCACCACTCGCATTCGGTATCTAATACAAAAGAACCAACACAAAAAATGGTTATCCACAAGGAAAAAAATGGATAAAGTAGAGGCAAATATAAAATGTACGATGAAAAAAATGTAAATCATAAAAACATTGGAAATTTTATAAACGTTAACCTTCATTAAATAAAAAAACATAAAAACATAACAAAAAAACCAGTTTATTGAGTATTACACTTCGAATTCGATACCTGCCATCTATTTGATAAAACCTGAAAACTGCCTGATCAATGATCATGCCTAATGAATGATCTTGTATTACCTCCGGTCTTCAAATATTACCCTTACAATTCTTAATGTTCTAATCTCATTGCAACATATCTCCTCTTCTCATACTCTTTCTTCTTCAATTTGTAATTAATCTTGTTGGCCACAATGGAATGAATCTATTTGAAGCTAACCCACTTGGTCCCTCCAAATTCAATCACTCTATTACAAATACCTAACCAATTTCTAAGCATCAACCTTACCGTACATAAACCCCATGCCTTTCGTACATGTCTTCAGCTAAAAAATCACGCGGTGGAGTAACTTCGTCCATACAAGACACATCTTCCTCTAATAACAAATTATGTAGCGTGAAGACAGTAATGATTTTGTTTACTAAATGCTCCGAACTTCAATAAGTAATTTTCTTGTCTAATATGGGCCACTTTCTCTTCAAAATGTTTAAGGTTCTTTTTATATATATTCGTTTACTGCTATGGTAATAATTGACAATCGTTGCCGTTCTCGTAAATTTTTGCCTGGATATGGGGTGATTAACTACTTGTGTAATGGGTGCCATGCATCCTCAATAATGAAAGGTTGTACTTCCATCCAAGTAACATTAACGGATGGACCTTTTATTCTTGCACAGAATAATATTGCGTTGCCGACATCGGAATTCTTAAACACTCTAGAATCCTGAACGCTACCAGTCCAACCAACACACGCGTCTAATATAGGCGTATTTGGTGATACTACGTCCTAAAAAATTAAACAATAATTATGTTCTTTATCATACCAACCAGCTAACCTCATCTCATCCCCTAATTTGATGTTGATATGGGTAGCATCTATAGCCCCGCAACAATTTGGAAATTCAAATTTGTAATCTTTGAATTCGTCTATGTTGAAAAGTATTTTGTAGATGTTCCAAGAGAAACTCTAAGTCTAATCTTTTGCAATCACAAAGACTTGATAGCCATGGGTGCCTTGAGGAGCAAAGAGACAAAATGAGAAAGCTTAGAGTAGCTAGTTTCATTCACCAAAAGAATATGTGAACTGACCAAGATTGATCTTCTTCCTACAGAGTCACTACCACTATGCAGTGGTCCAACTTATCCACCAGTCCGAATAATTGTTAAATTGTTGTCACATAGGGTGTATATTTTTTAAACAATTAAGCCCTGACTAATCTATTTAAGTAACAAATTATTAAAGACACTCATGTAAATTGACGGAATGCACAACCGAATCAAACCATTTTAAACATTGATCGGACGGTTGTGTTAGTAGCCACCAACCCAAAATGGAATTTTGGCAGTTTTTTAGAGACAGCCTCACGCGATGCCACGTGGCACCATATAATTGGACATTGGAGAAGATGGGAGGTGGAACTTGTAATTATGCAACCTCCGTGTCTAGCATATATAAAGCATCTAGGATAATATTTGCTCTTTTGACTTTCCCACTAAATAGGTGCCACATTGGCGCGCAAAAACTGTGACCCAATACACATCTGTGTAGCTCAGACTCGCTTGAGTCCGCAACAAAAAGAATCCCTGAAATTGCTCCCTTAAGCATTAAGTTATGGCTCGCCAAGGATGGCATATAAATACAAATGGTCTGTGAGAGAGAGGTGCCTCAAATATTTTAAGTCCTAAACACCCTCTGTAAACCCCCTACTACTAGTGTACATGACCAATCAGAATAATGTAAAGTAAAAAAAGCTACAAGTGCCGCTGTACTTCTTGTACGGCCATGGTACAACATGGCTGTCCCGCTGACGTGCGTCAGTTCTTAAGCCCTAGTTGCTCCTCTCTCAATATCTTATGTCCACTCATGGCCTGCCACGTGTCACCCGCCGACATTAGTTCCGCAAACTGCAAAATGTCTTCTCCGGTACATTGGCTCCACTGTGAGCCATTCAAGCTGAGATTGACATTTGATTTCGTTCGTCGAAATGAAATGTCGTTTTGTAAATTGCGTGCGGCCCGGATTTGGTGCGGTCCGGTCCATTTTGCATGTTCAATTTGTCCCGTGAATCGTTAAATGAAACATATCGCGTTTTACTAATTCAAATAGATGTAGTAACCCATATACATAACGTTTCATCAAGACCTATTGGATAAGGCGAACGGCTATGCCGTATGGCGGTCATCCGAAAGGTCACAGGATCAAATCTTAGACTTGACCGCCTATCTTTTACAAAGGGATGTCTCTTGTGTTCACTTAGCTTGTCTTTCTGTCTGGCTGCGGCAGCCATGGCTGCGTGCGAGTGTGGTAACCATGGCTGCCCGCTAGTCCTCAGTGACTTCGACAAGTATGAGGGCTATAGTAACACTATAGACTAAAGATATAGAAGATAAAATACATTCTTAAACGCTCCCTTTATTTTCTAATCTATATTTTGCTTGAGTCCACACTTCTCTCTACAAAATATCAATTTAGGAGAAGTAACCGGCTTAGTCATCATATCTGCTACCACTTCTCCATCTGGTCTATATTCCAAACTAATTATTTTATTCTCAACCTTCTCTCTAACAAAGCTCAATTATATATCCATATGCTTTGCTTTCAAGTGATGCTTTGGGTTTGCTCCAATTGCAATTGCAGCTTGATTATCACAAAGTATCTTTTGCAATCCATTGTTCATATATCCAAGTTCTTTAAGCAAAGATTTCACCCAGATTAATTCTTTGACAACCAAACAAGAGGCCATATACTCAGCCACCATGGTGGACTAAGCAATCACCTTTTGTCGCTTGCTGCTCCTACTGCAAGCCTCATTCCCAACATAAAACACCTACCTAGAAGTACACCTCATCGTCGGAGCATCCCCACATTTGGCATCACTCCAAGTTGTGATGTCAGTATTATCCTCTCCCAAATGGAACCACACATTTCTCGTTCCTATCAAGTATGGCATGACTCTCTTGGCCGCTTCTTTATCTTTCTTCCTATGATCATTTAGACTCCTACTTAATATCCCCATAGCTAATGCTGTATCGGGACGAGTACAGTTCATAAAATATATCAAACTACTAACAACCTATCTAAACGGAATAGTTTGCACAAACTCACTCTCATCTGGTCCTAACTCATTATCCAAGATCAAGACTCCCCCTTCTGAGCTCCCCTCACTTCCCTTCTTTAAATCCATTGGAGTAGTCCAATTATTTGCTTTATCCATTTAATTTTTCAAGCATATTTCCTATTGTTTCCTTTTGAGTAAGCCTAATTGTTTTCTTCTCTCTATCCCTTTGCATCTGAATTCTCAAAATGTATTTTGCCTCTCCCAAGTCATTCATTTCAAATCTACTCTTTAGATCATTTTTCAATCTATTAATTTTTTGGTTGATTTACTCAAAACAAAGAAATCATCAACATAGATGGCAATGAAAATTATACCTTCCTCGTCCTCAAATAGATAGATGAAATGACTCGAACTGATTCGGATATATCCCAAACTTGTCAAAAACTCGTCCAACTTCTTGTTCCATTGGTGTGGAGCTTGCTTTAGTCCATAAAGAGAATTTATCAATCTGCACACCTTACTTTCTTCTCGTTTTTCCACAAATTCTTCCGACTGTGGCATGAAGATCTCTTCTTCTTATTCTCCGTGTAAGAAAGCGGTTTTGATGTCCATTTGGTGCACTTCCATGTCTTCTACCGCCACTAGACTAAGTCAAATCTATACGGAGGGAAATCTAACAGCCAGAGCGAAGGTCTCCTCATAATCGATTCCCTCCTTCTGTGTGAACCGCTTTGCTACTAATCTAGCCTTCTATCCATCAATAGTGTTATCGGGATTGAGTTTCAACTTAAATACCCACTTGCCTCCTATCGCTTTCTGTCACGAGGACAATCCACCAACTCCTATGTGTTTGCTTTCATAATGGAAGCCATCTCATCATTAATGGTTGTCATCCATCTACTTGTTTCAAACTATTAATTGCTTTCGAGTAACTCTGGGGTTCGCTCAAATGTGACAGCTTAGTAACCTTATTGTTCACTTGTCTCTCTTGAAAGTCTCTTGCAAATGTGACAGCTTAGTTACCTTATTGTTCACTAATCTCTCTTGAAGTCTTTCGCAGCTTCTCCTTCCTCATTCAATATCTGATGCTGGAATGGAGGGTAATCTCGGATTTCTCCGAATGACTTCATCTTCTCCCCTATCCGTGGAGTCCACCTCCGGACGTTCAACATCCATTTTGGATCTTTGCTCGATCTCTTCCTCAATTTAAACCGAAAGATGTGACTCTAAGAGAGGGTCACTCTCCGTCATATTTTTCTCTTCCACTCAAAGGTCAGGCTAAATCAAAGTTTGGTTAGAAGAATCATAATCTAACTCATTTTCGGATTCAATTCTAATTCTAACCGGTTTAGTATATTTAAAAGGATCTATGGACTTTCTTTCATCCATGACTACCAAGTGTTTTACTAGAATGATATCTTCTCTTCTGAGATCCTAAACTCATATCCCTTTTACATTTTCATCATATCCAAGTAGGTATCCCGGTTTTCCCCTTGCATCTAACTTCCAATCAGATTTTTATGTGTTTAGACTATACACTTGACTTCCGAACACCTTTAAGTGTGAAATATTAGGTTTTCTCCCAGTCCATCTTTCATAAAGTGTTTGTCCTTATAATGCCGAGGTAAAGACTATATTTTTAAGACAATTAGCACAATTCATAGCTACTGCCCCAAAGCTTTTTCTTATCTTTTTATTCGATAACATACTAAGGGCACTATCACTTTATGTCTGATTTAGTCTCTCGGCTACACCATTTTGTTCTGGGTTCTTTGTAACATTTTTTTGGTGTTGAACCTCTTCCTCTTTCAAAAAATCCTCAAACTCATTGAAGGTTTATTCCCCCCCATTATCACTCCTCACTCTATTTATAGGTGTCTTATGAAGGTTCTCACTCTATGTTTTTTTCTCTTTAAAATAAGCCGAGGCCTCAGATATATTTTTCAAGAAATAGACTCTTGAGTATCTAGACTAATCATCCATGATAGTAAGCATAAATCTTTTACCTCCAACTGATGGCACTTTGGTCGGTCCCCATATGTCAGTAGGAACTAGATCTACGATCAATTCACCTTTATATGTTGGGGTTTTTGGGAAAGGCAATCTGTGGGCCTTACCTTCAGCACATCCACTACAGTCATCCAATGTCTCGTTATCTCCAAAATGTATTCCCTCAACTACACCCATTTTCTTCATTTCTTTCAATCTATCGAGATGCACATGTCCCAATCTTTTATGCCACATCATCAAATCATTTATACTGGCATAGTAAACTCCCGTCTTTCCATTACTCAAATTCAGCCTAAACATTTATTAGCTACCGTTTTCAGCTGTGAAATACACTTCATTCTTATATCTAGCAACAAAGACTCATTTCTTACTACTAGCCTCAAAACCCTTATCATCTAAGACCGACGTAGAGATAATATTTTTGTTCAACTTTGTAATGAAAAGAACATGAAAGAAAGTGACTATGGATGTCTTACCATCAACTATGAATTTCAGATCCACATATCTCACAAAACTAGTGGTTACTATTCTCCCATCCCCATACTCTATCTCTATAATAGAGATCTTTCTCATTTTGGTAAACAATTGTTTTTCTCTACACATATGCATAGAGGAACATGAATCAATTATCCATCCTTCTTCAGGAGATTCTTTTACTCCACCGCAATCACACTTTTGCCTCTTTAGAATCTCCGGCTCACGTTTCACCTCTAGCTCCTCGTTGACGAGGAGTTCTCGATCGTCCTCATCAAAATATTTTCCCTTGACTTGTGTTGCCACAAATGTCTTCTTCTTTCCTGCCTCTGATTTACCTATTTGCCCCTCTTTCAATCTCAGCTTTGTCAGTTTAGTACACTCCGCCATGTAATGTCCCTGCTTCTTACAAAAGTGAGAGATTCCCTTTGCATGCCTTGATCCAAATTCGTCTGATTAGTTTTTCTTCCTCCTCCACCAAAGTTGCCATAAGGTTTATGGGAATCCTTATCCCCCCTGTTAGTTCTAGCAGCCAATGCTTTAACATTCTTCCCTCTTTTTCAAATCTCTATTGTGCTTTCCCAAACTAAAATGATCCAGACAACGGAGTTCCAGATCCATCGATAATCTGGCAAATCTTGAACCTTGTTAACAATGTTTTCTTAATCATTTGGAAGTTTCATTAACAAATTATTCACCTTCTCTTTCTCGGTCTCCCTTTTCCCTGCACTCTCCAACTCCATAAGTAACCCAGCGAAGTCTTAACAAAAGTCTAACATCTTTCCTCATTTGTAAACATATGTTTGTACCTTCTGATCTGCCAGCTTCTGCTGCTCAATTGTACCACTCTTGTAAATGTTGACAAGAGCCTCCCACAACTCGGTCGCCTTGTCCACATGAAGGTAAGGTGTAGGAACTGCTTGAGTGAGACACCCGAGAATAAAATGAGTTGCCACACTGTTGTTGAAATCCCAAATTTCAGTTTTTTTTGCCTCAGTTTTTTTGAATATCCACTTCCATTACCGATCCAATAGCTATATGTGTGAGTTTCTCCTTCCCCTTCTCTTTACTTTTATCTAACAAGATGCTTTCCCCATCATTTTCTACCACCTCTACCTCCGCAGATCCTCTTGAGAATCAAGATCCTCCAAACCCAGATGGAATTCCCAATTTTGCAACAGGCCGCCACACACGACCACTCATAATGCCCCATAGCCGTTTTTCAAACAATGCACCCCTCATCATGGTTTCCTAGTATATAAACCGCGTTCCATTGAAAATAGGCACCCTAGTGGGTGGGCCTATAAATTGTTATTTTGTGACCTCTATTGGTCCAAAGAATGTTTAGCTTATATGAAACCTCTAGGATAATATTTGCCCTTTTTATTTCCCACTGAATAAGTGCCACCTTGGCACGAAAAATCACTAATTGACTATACCTTTGTTTTGCCTGGACTCCCTTGAGTGCGCAGAAAAATAATCGCTCCTTTGAGTGCGCAGAAAAAGAATCGCTGAAACTGCTCCTCTGAGCATTAAGTTATGGCTGGCCAAAGATGGCCTATAAATACAAAAGGTCTCTCTGAGAGAGATGCCTCAAAAATTCTAAGTCTTAAACTCCCTCTCTAAACCTCCTACTACTAGTGTACTTGACCAATCAGAAGACTGTAAGGTAGAAGAAGGTACAAGTGTTGTTGTACTTTTTGTACTGCCATGGTACAGCATGGCCGTCCCGCTAACGCCCGTCTGTTCTTAAACCATAGTTGCTCCTCCCTCAATATCTATTATCCACTCATGGCCTGCCACGTGTCATTGGCGAACATTAGCTCCGCAAAAAATCAAATGTCTACTCCGGTATATCAGCTCTGCTGTGAGGTTTTTGATATAAGATTGACATTTGATTTCGTCTGTCAAAATGAAATGTTATTTCATTAATTCCGTGCGGTACGAATTTCGTGCGGTCTAGTTCATTTACATGCTCAATTTATCCTGTAGGTTGTTTAATGAAACATATCGCGTTGTCCAAGTTTAAATGGATGCCGTACCTCATATATATAACGTTTTATCAGGACCTAATAGATAAGGCAAATGGCTATGCCGTACGGCAATCATACAAAAGGTCATATGATCAAATCCTAGACTTGACCGTCTATCTATCTTAGACTTGACCGCCTATCTTTTGCAGAGGGTTTTCTCTTTTGTTCATTTAGCATGTCTCTCTATCTACATGTGGCAGCCATATATGTTTGCCAGTCCTCATTGCCTACGTCAAGTATGAGGGCTATAGTAAGACTATAGACTAAAGAGATAGCTGATTAAATACCTTTTTCAACAAAACCATGTCTTTAGAGTCATGGGTCACTAGGAAGGCCATGTCGTACAATGGCCGTACAAAAAGTACATCCGCTAGTGTACCTTCTTGTACTATAAAATCTTCTAATAGGTTTGGGATTTAGTATTTGGTGGTTGTGAGTAGGAAGATTAGGTACTTAATGTTTTTGAGGCGCCTCTCTTTGAGAGACCTTTTGTATAAATAGGCCATCTTAGGCTAGGAGTAAATTCAAAAATTCTTTTGACGTTTAGTTAAAAAGAGTTGGGCCCTCACGAGGTGAGGGTGGTTTGAATGTTTGTGTGCTAGGGTGGCACTTATTTTAGCGACGAAGATAAAAGGGCAAATATTTTCTTAGAGGTTTGTAGTAAGCTCTAAACATTGAGTGCTAATGGAGGCCACAAAGAGTGTGTGCTAATGGAGGCCACAATGTTACAAATAGAGGCCACAGTGTTACTAATTATAGGCCCACCCTCTACGGTGCCCATTTTTGGTGGAACAAGATTAATCTAGAGGGATACAATGATGCAAGGAGCTCTCTTCGAAAAACACTTATGGGGGATTGTATGCGGACATGTGAGGCATCCTTCATCAAGTCATGGAGTGCCACTAGGTTTTGGAGGAATTCGTTTTCCAAAAGGATCAGAAACAACTAGAGTAACCACGTGGGAGGAAGATGATGATGGGGAAAGCATCATCGTAGAAAAAGGAAAAGAAAAGTCAACACCAATAGCTACAAAACATGTTTTTGCATCAACTAAACAAAAAATAGAAGAAATGTATGCTAACTCCTACGAATAAAAAAAATGGTTGCAAAACATTTCATTCTCCAACATAACATTGAACCAGATGTTATTCCCCTCCTCAATGTCACTGTATCTGCGGATCTATGGGACTCTCTTGTCAAAATATACAGAAGTGAAACTATTCTGCAACAACAATTTGCACATCAGTTGTTAAAAGCTTATGTATATAAAGGAGGAAAGATGTGAGACTTTTGCTTTTCCAAGTTGGGCTGTTAATGGAGCTTCAAAGTGCAGGAAGGGAGGAAACACAGAAGAAGAAGGCGAATACTGTGAACATGAAACTGCCGAACAAGTATGAAAATATTGTGTACAAAGTTCAAGATTTGCCATATGACAGATGAATTTGGACTTCAGTATTAGAAATGATCCAAGTACGAAAGAATACTACGGATGGATCAGCAAAGGATCCTCTCAAAGGAGTGTGTCATTTCTGCAAAAAGCCTGAACATGCCTGAACAATGGCTGACTGCAACTGATTCCCATAACTTAGGAAAGAGGATTGTTAAGGAAATCTAAATCTGGGAGGAAAGAAAAAGGCTCTTGTGGCAACAGAAGTGCAAGAGGATGAGATGGAAGAGCTCGATGAGGAGGTAGGAGACCTTTTCCTAAACAAACAGCTGGAGAAAAATAAGAGACTGATCTAAGATTCCAAGAAAGCAAAAATGTGCCTTCGAAGGTTTGAAAGAGTCTCTTGAGGATGGATGGATTATAGAATCTGGTGCTTCCATGCGTATGTGCAGAGATAAGAGATGATTTACCAAACTTAGGAACATCCCATCACTTTAGATAAAGTATACAGATGGGAGAGTTGTGACCACTAGCTTAGTGGGATCTGTAGATGTAAAAGTTAAGGTAGAGGGACAAGTGTCGACAATCACTCTGTCACATTTTCTCTACATACCTTAGCTTAACAAAAATGTTATATCCATCTTTGTACTAGATAATGAAGGTTTTGAGAAAACACCAAAAAAGGAGTCTTTCTTGCTAGCTTTGATAGTAGTGTCTATTTTACAGCTATGAAGGGAAGTCAGAGAATGTTCAAACTGATCTTTAGTAATGGAAAAAATGGGCTTTTGTATGCTTGTGTAAATGAAATGTTGATATGGCATAAAATACTTCAGCATGTGAATTTAGAAAGATTAATAAAAATGAAAAAAAAAGTGATAGATGGAATGAAGTTTGGGGATGATGAGATTCTAGGTGATTCTATTGGATGTGCCCAAGGAAAGATACACAAACTATCTTTTCCTAAATTTGCCACCTATAGGGGAGGGGATGTATTAGACTTAGTTCACACTACATATGGGAGCCACTTAGAGTTCCATCACCTGGAGGGAAAAGGTATATGTTAACTATTACAGATATGGGAGCCACTTAGATTTTTATCACCTGGAGGGAAAAGGTATATGTTAACTATTACAGATGACAGGTCCAGATATTTAAAGTATACTTTATTACATATAAATCTTAGGCTGTCGATCGCTTTACAAAATATAAGGCGTGGAGTGAAAGATTACACAGAACCCCTATAAAGAGAATAAAAAGTGATAATGGAGGAGAATATACATCAAATCAGTTTGAGAACTATTTGAGAACAAAAGAGCACCAAAAAACTTTTCCAAATAACCCATAACACAATGGAGTGGTTGAAAGGTTAAATAGAATTCTTGGTGACAGAATTCTTGGTGACAATGCAAGGTATATGCTAAATGAGAAAAAAATAGGAAGATGTTTATGGTCTGAAGCTATAAATTGTACAAATTATCACAAAAACAAATTATCACAAAAACAGAGTGAGTGCTGCCATCAGTTGTTAAAAACCAGACACCATATGAGAGATGGACAGGTAGAAAACCACATTTGTCTCATTTAAAGGTCTTTGGTGGTCATTTAAAGGTCTTTGGTGGTCAAATGTACAGTCTACATAATAACAAGGTAAACTAGAAATTAGATGCAAGAGGGAAGCCCACGTATCTAATAAAATATTATGATGATGTAAAGGGGTATAAAGTATATGATCTTGAGAAGAAAGACATAATTATGGTAAAGCACCTTCTAGTGATGGATGAGGGAAAATTTGTAGATCTCTTCAAATATACCAAAATGAAAAAAAAAAAAATTGAAAGTGATCTAGAAAATAATACAAAAGATCCTTCATGGAGACAATTCAACTAGTTTAACTAGATTTAGTTCAGATTTCAAAAGAAAAAAAACGCATTTCTAAAGATGTTTTTTCTGACAGAAATAAAAAAAGGAGATGAATGAGAGATCTCACGGATAGGGGAGAAGAAGAGAAGGAAAGAAGAAATCCAAAGATGCCCTCTATAGCAATTGCGGATTTTGAGGGAGGTAGAAGGAGCAATGAGAGGATTCAAAAAAGGCAGCTCAACAAGAAGGTCACCAAGCTGTCTCACCCTAACGAGCCGCAAACATACCTAGAGGCGATAAACAGCTCAAAAAGCAACAGATGGGTGACAACTATTAATGAGGAGATGGCCTCAATCATGGAGGCAAATAACTAGGAGTTGATGTATGTCCAATAGACAAAAAACCAATCGGATGTAAGTGAGTCTTCAAACTCAAACTCAATCCTGAAAAGACCATTTAGAGGTATGAGGCCATATTAGTGGCTAAAGGGTATACTCTGAAAGAGGGGATTGACTATGAGGAGACCTTTGCTCTACCTGTGAGATTTCCCTCGGTCATAATTTTGCTCACTTTGGCGACATAGGAAAACATAGAGATACACCATATAGACATAAAAACAACCTTCCTCTATGGAAAACTAGAGGAATAAATTTTCATGAGGCAACGAAAGGGGTTTGTGGAGGAATGAGAGGAGAGTAAAGTGTGCAAGCTGATAAAATTATTGTTCAAACTGAAACAGGCTCTAAGACAATGGATCAAGAAGTTGGACGAATTTTTGACCAATTTCGGGTATGTCATAATTAGCTTGGACCACTCTATATACTTGTATAAAGACGAGGATGGAGTTTTTTTCATTACTATTTATGTTGATGATTTATTGGTATTGAGTAAATCATTATAGAAAATAAATAAGTTGAAAATGACCTGAGAAGTCGATTTGCTAGGAAAGACCTTACCAAGGCTAAGTATATTTTAGAAATTCTGATAGGGAGGGATAGAGAAATAATGATTATAAAGTTGACACAGAAAGAAGCCATAGGGAACATGCTTAAAAAACATTAGATGGAGAAAGCCAACAGTTGCTCTACTCTAATGAATTTGAAGAAATTAAATAAGGGGAGTCTAGAATAAAAATTGTTATTATTGAAGATCAGGTAGGTCCAGAAAAGAGAGAGTTCATGAACAATATCCCTTATAGACAAACTGTTTGCATGAACAATATCCCCAATATCCCTTATACACAAACTATTTGCAATCTGATTTATTTTATGAACTCTACCAAACCAGACATAATTGCAGTTGTGGAAGTCTTAACATGAACCTTAATAACATTTGTAGGAAAGACTGGGAGGTAACCAAAAGGGTTATGAGGTATATGGTGGAAACTTGGGAGTTATGGCTGCAAATGGCTAGGGATAATATTGACATATCACCACTTGGAGTGATGTAAGTTATGGAGATGTGCCAACCAGAAAAGTTACCTCTTTTATATATTGCAAGTGGGATCTGGGGCATGTTGTTGCAGCAACAAACAACAAAAGGTCGTTGTTCAATCCACAATAGATGCAAAGTACATGGCATTTTTCTCTGCTGTAAAGGAATTAATGTGGGTAAAACCATTGCATCAAGAACTTAGATTTATAAAATGTGGTGTTCATAAATGTATTCTATGATAACTAGGCTGCAATTGCTATTGGAGCCAATCCTAAACATCACTTTCAGGCAAAGCATATGGATGTAAGATTGAGCTTTGTAATACAAAAAAGTTGAGAGTATTTTTATAAAATTGGAATATAGGTTGACTGGGGAAATGATAGCAGATAAGATGACAAAACTTGTTCCATCTCCGAAATTGATATTTTGCAGGGAATATTGTGGCTTAAAAGAAAAGATAGACTAGAAAATAACGAGAGTGTTGAAAAGGATTTTCTAGTTATATCTTCTAGACGGAACTCTAAGTCTAATACTTGTTGCAGTCACTAAGACTTAGACAGCAATGGCTTCTTTCAAGCAGCCAAAAAGACACACTGCAATGGCTGCTTGCAAGCAGACAAAAAGACAAACTGAGGAAACATGTAGTTTTGCTTCTACCAAAAAGACATGTGACTTGACTTGCATTAGATACTGGTCATACAAAGTCGTTACCGATTAAACAGTCGTTTGCCTTATCAATCCACTCGTAGAAGAATTGTTACATGCATGGGGTGCGATATATATTTAAAGATTAACGCAACGGCAAATCCATTTAACTAAACAAATTGGCGAAGACGCGCATGTAAACAGAGGGAATGCAGAGACGCAAATCTAGCTATTTAAAAACATTAATCGGACTGTTGTCGTTGCCGCCGCCAACCCGGAATGGAATTTTGGCGGTTATTTGGAGACAACATCACGCAATGCCACGTGGCACCATATAATTCGACACCAAACAGATGGGAGGTGGAACCATGGCTCCCGAGCTGACTTGCGTCACCTCGGAGGCCATGCTGTAGAATGGTCGTACAAAAAGTACATCTACTAGTGTACCTTCTTGTACTATATAGTCTTCTTATAGGTCTAGGGTTTAGTAGTAGGTAGTGATGAGTAGGAAGATTAGGTACTTAGTGTTTTTGAGGCGCCTCTCTTTGAGAGACCTTTTGTATAAATAGACCATCTTTGGCCAGCCAGTATAAACTGCTCAGGGGAGCAAATTCAACAAAAAAAAAAATTGTTCGGCTCAAGAAAGTAGGGCCTTCACACGGGTGAGGGTGGTCTAAATATTTGTGTGCGACGGTGGCACTTATTCTGCGAGGAAGAGAAAATTGCAAATGTTACCCTGAGGCCAGTAGTAAGTTGTAAACACTTTGTGTTAATTGAGGCCACATTGTTATACTATACAAGTACGTCAAACTTTGAAACGATAGGCCATTTAATTAATCGTAGTGTAATAATCTCCCACACTGCTTTACAATATTTTACTTTTTTAAAACCGTGACTACTTACTCCAAACATCGTGACTACTTTCTCCAAACATCTCCTCAACAAAGATGGGTGAGTTCCCCATGGCAACACGGTAAAGCACCATCTCTATTTGACATTTCACTTGAATTTTTCAGTTTGGTAAATTCGCAAAAGTTGTTCGTGGGTCATTTTGCATTCAACACCCAATATTATCTACTAAATAGTAAACAAGATGACAAAGGGGATAGAACAACATTTTGTACCTTTCTTCACTGTGTATTTAAAGGTTCTTTTAGTATTTTCTAGGTTTTGTAAAAGATAAAATGCAAAAAATAGCAAAGGCAGTCTGCCTCTAACTCCTCTCTTCAGCTCCCACACTTGTCGCAGTCACTAAAAGTTGGAGAGGGAGCAAGAGCCATGGCTGCCTATGCTATCCAGAGGGAGAAGATAGTAGATTGGTAGATTTACCAAAATGGTACTTGACGGACCCATGATTTGAACGTAGTACCTGCTGTCCGTCAAAGACGTCGTTAGCCAGTAGTTTTATCCAATTAGTCTAAAACCAGTGTTACGTGATATAAGGTTTGATAACTATATAAATGTTTACACGTAGACTATTTCATTTAACATAATATTAGGACATACATACTCTTTGTATTGTACGGGATACAAAACATCTTGAAACGAATATCTCGAATTTGTTTCAAGTGTGAAATAAATACCGCGCAAGTATTTATGACGGTTAAGATTGAAACTTGGTTTCGATCAGACGATGGCAAAGAAAGCTTAGATCGTGGAATACGATGTTGGCGGTTTGCGATCATCCCCCTATCGAATGACACGTGGCACAACCACATTCGATTGCGGCATCTCCAGGAATAACAAGAACGAATCCAGATGTGACATGTGTCAACATTTTGGCCATGTCGTACAATGTCGGTACAAAAAGTACATCGGCACTTGTACCTTTTTCTACGACTCAGTATTCTGATTGGTGCCGTACGTCTGTAGATAGAGTTTTAGAGAGAGATAGGACTTAGAAAAAATTGGTAGATAGGACCCTCTCTCCAAGAGAGCTTTTGTACAAAAGGTCAACTTTGACCCACCGTAACTTACTACCCAGGGAGCAAATTTAGAGATTATTTTTGCTATCAACTCAGGGGAGTCTTGCCTTCACACGGGTGAAGGTGGTCAAAGTTTTTGTTTGCCAAGGTGGCAGCTATTCTTGCTGAAACACAAAGGGGTCAGATTATCCTAGAGGCTTCGTGTGAGCTGCCTACTCTAAGGACCTATGGAGGTCTTAGAGTTACAAGTTATGGGCCTACCCTCTAGGGTGCCCATCTTCAATGGAACTGGAATCATATAATGGGAAAGTATGATGATAGGACTTATATGTGAGAAACGGTTTTGGGGAATAGTGAGTGGACCTCTGAGGCGTCCATCTAGTCTTGGGATCCTTCGAAGGTTTACAGGAAGCACATTCACCACAGATGCAGATCCATCTCCAACGGAGGAAACAAAGGAATGGGAGGTGGTGGACAAAAGAGAGCAGAAGGAGACGGTCACACCAATAGCAACCGGTTTGGCATTCATGTCACCTATTCAAAGGAACGAGGAGAATGATACTGATACCTAGGACTACAACAATATAGCGGCAAAGCACTTCATCCTCCGCCATCTTACTCAAGGGCTTCCATCTCCTCATTGGCAAGTAGAGAGGGCATGCGATCTTTGGGTGGCTCTCATAAAGATGTACCGAAGTGGTACTATTCAGCAACAGCAGTTCGCTTGTCACAAAATTGACGCTAATGTATACAAGGGGGTGAAGATGTTGGATTTTTGTAATTTGCTCGCAAGACTTTTCCATGAGCGAGAGAGTGTTGGACAAGTTAAAACTGAAAAGATGAAGGTTAATTGATTGCTCATGAAGTTACTAGATGAGTTCGGCAACATAGTCAACTGTGTGCACGACTTGCCAGACTCAAGGTGGATATGGAATTCAGTGGTAGGGATGATTCTTGTTTGGGAGAATACGATTGAGATTAAAAGGGGAGGAAAAAGTGGGCAAGCTTTGGCAATAGGGACCGATAGGAGGAAAAATGATTCCAAGAAACAGGTCGGATATTATGGAAGGGAGGGGCAGAAAAATGAGACCGACGAGTTCGGACGAAGGGCTCCCAAGGGTTTGTGCCACTTTTGTAAGAAACCAGGGCACTATATGGCAGAGTGCACTAAGTTAAACAAGCTGCGGTTAAAGGAGGGCAGACGAATAGACCCCCGAGACGAAAGAAAAAAGCCCTTGTGACACATGTTCATGAGGCAGAATCCGAGGACGAGAACAATAAGCTCCTATTGGATGAGGAGTTGGAAGCAAAAAACGAGGTCCAAATTCCACGAAAACATAAATGTGCTTTTCAGTGGATTAAAAGGTGAAGCAAGTTGCATTGTAGATTCACGTGCCTCCATTCACATGTGTAAGGATAAACACCTAATCACTAAGATAAAAAAGATTCCCACCGTAGAGATAGAGTACAGCGATAAGAGGATAGTCACTACTCTTGTAGGATCCGTAGATCTGAAAGTGTTAGTAGAAGGAAAGTTATCCATACTTACATTCTCCGATGTATTGTTTATTCAGAAGCTGAACAAAAACCTCATCTCTACATTTGTATTAGATGGTAAAGGTTTTGATACTAGCACTAGGAAAAGAGTCTTTACAGATTGTTTTGTGGAAGAAGTTTATTTCACTACTAAAATAGGTAGCCAAGGGATGTTTAGGCTGATTTTAAGCAATGAAAAGAAGAAAAATTATTATGCTAGTGTTCATGATATAATGTTGTAGCATAAGAGGCTTGAGCATGTGAATCTAGATAAGTTAAGAAAGATGAAAAAGATGGGAGTAGTTAAACGGATTCAATTCGGTGAGAGTGAGAATCTAAGTGATTATAGTGAATGTGCTCAAGGTAAAGCACACAGGTTACCCTTCAAAAAAAGTGCCACCTAAAAGGGAGAAAATATTCTAGATTTAGTACACATAGATATTTGGGGGCAAGCCACAGTGCCCTCATCCAGAGGGAAGAGATTTATGATGACTATCACCAATGATAGGTTTCGATATTCCAAGGTGTGTTTTTTGAAAAATAAGTCAGAGGCTCAAGAATGTTTTAGACAACATAATGCATGGGGTGAAAAACTCCTAGAAACCCCAATCAAAGAGTAAGGAGTGAAAATGGTGGAGAGTATACATCTTACCAGTTTGAGGATTTTTTGAGAGAAGATGTAGTGCAACATCAAAAGACAGTTTTTGAAAATCCTGAGCAGAATGGTGTAGCTGAAAGATTAAATAGAACACTAAGTGATAGTGCTAGGAGTATGCTGTCAGATAAGAAGATAGGAAAGAAGTTTTGGGCTGAATCAATGAACTGTGCAAATTATCTCAAAAATAGAGTTCTTACTTTGGCAGTAAAAGGCCAAACACCTTATGAGAGATGAACACGCCGAAAACCAAATGTTTCACACTTAAAGGTTTTCGGTAGTCAAGTGTTCAGTTTAGACACAGATTGGTCAAACTAGAAGTTAGATCCAAAAAGAAAACTAAGTTATCTACTAGGATATGATGAAGATGTAAAAGGATATAGAGTCTATGATCTCAAAAGAGAGGATATTATCCTCGTGAAGCATCTAGTGGTTATGGATGAAAGAAAATCTATAGATCCCTTTAAGCATACAAAGACAGTCAGAATCAGATTTGGGTCAGAAAATTCAGATGACATTGAGCTTCCTAACTATCCATGATTTTAAGAAGATGATGATCTTGTAGGTACAGATCAGATCGAGAAAGACCCAAATGTGAAACCCCTAGTATTAACTACAACCGAAGCGGAAGTTGGGTGGAAATCGACTCAGAATCATGGGATAGTGGATAAGTTGAAACTGTTCGAAAGAATCGAAGTGAGCTATCTATTCCGGCAACCGAGTTTGAGGGAGGAAGAAGATGCAACAAAAGACTGCAAGAGAGGCATGTTAACAATAAGGTAACCAAGCTGTCTCACCCTGATGAACCTCAAACTTATAATGAGACAATGACTTGTCCTGAGAGAAATCGGTGGAAGACAACCATTAATGAGGAGATGTCCTCAATCATGGCTGCCAATACATGGGAATTGATGGATTGTCCTCTTCACAGGAAGCCAATTGGATGTAAGTGGGTTTTTAAGCTGAAACTCAACCTAGATAACACCATTGAGCGCTACAACGCTCGGTTAGTGGCGAAGGGATTTACCCAAAAAGAGGGAATTGACTACGAGGAGACTTTTGCTCTGGTCGTCAGGTTTCTTTTGGTTCGGATACTTCTGACTATGGTGGCAGTAGAAGACATGGAAGTGCATCAGATGAACATCAAGACGGCTTTTCTACATGGAGAGTTGGAAGAGGAAATTTTCATGCGACAGCCTGAAGGATTTGTGGAGCAAGGGGAGGAAAACAAGGTATGCCGATTGATCAAATCTTTGTATGGGTTGAAACAGGTGCCTTGCCAATGGAACAAGAAACTCGATGAGTTTCTTATAGGTTTGGGATATATTCAAATAAGCTCAGATCACTCAATTTATTTGTTTGAAGATAAGGAAGGAATTATTTTTATTACAATTTATGTTGATGATTTGCTTGTTTTAAGAAATTCTCTGGATAAAATAAATAAGTTGAAAAATGATCTAAAAGGAAGATTTGAGATAAAGGATATGGGAGAAGCAAGGTATATTTTGGGAAATCAGGTAGAGAGAGATAAAGATAGAAAAATAATAGGATTAACTAAAAAGGAGGCCGTTGGAAACATGTTAGAAAAATTCCAAATGGACAAGGCTAATAGTAGAACCACTCATATGGAATTAAAGAAGGGAAGTGAGGGGAGTGTGGAAGAGGGAGTTATAATCTTAGATGATGAGGAAGGCCCGGAAGAGAAAAGATTTATGCAGATCATCCCTTATTGACAAGTAGTGGGCAGCCTTATATATTTCATAAATTGTACCCGTCCGGACATAGCCGCAGCTGTAGGAGTACTAAGTAGGAGTCTGAATGCTCCCACTAAGAAAGATTGGGAGGCAGCTAAGAGAGTCTTTAGATATCTCATAGGGACTAGGGATCTATGGTTGCATTTGGGTGGGAACAATACTGACATCACCACTTGGAGTGATGCCAGCTATAGGGATGCTCCTATGAGAAGATGTACATCTGGATATGTATTATATGTGGGTGATGGGGCTTGCTGCAAAATGTCATTGCTCAGTCAACCATGGAGGCTGAGTACATGGCTTCTTGCTCTGCTGTAAAAGAATTAATGTGGGTCAAGTCTTTGCTTACTGAGCTTGATCATCTTAAGAGTGGTGTCCAAGAAGTATTTTGTGATAATCAAGCTGCCATTGCCATTTCTGCCAATCCTAAACATCACTTTAAAGCCAAGCACATGGACATTAGACTTAGCTTTGTTAGGGAGAAAGTAGAAAACAAGATAATCAATTTGGAGTATAAACCTGATAGTGAAATGGTACCAGATATGATGACCAAACAGGTGCCTTCCCCTAAACTAATTTTCTTCCAGGAGAAGTGTGGTCTTAAAATAAAGAGTGACTAAAAAATAAGTGCAGTGTAGAAATTAATGGCTATTTTAGTATTTTCTAGGTTTTGTAAAATACAGAAAAGAAGTAGAGGCAATCTGCCTCTAACTCCTCTCTCCAGCTCCCACACTTGTCGCAGTCACTAAAAGTTGGAGTGGGAGTAGAGCCATGGCCGCCTATACTATCCAGACGGGGACAAACATTAGATTGGTAGATTTACCAAAATAGTAATTGACGGCCCCGGGATTTGAACGTGGTACTTGCTGTTTGTTTGAGCACCCAGTTGCCAGTTGCCTTAGCCAATTAGTCCCAGATCAAGGTTATACGATATAGGGTTTGATAATTACATAAATACTTACACGTTGGCTATTTCATTTAACGGGATATTTGGACATAGATAAAGTTTGTGTTCTAGGGCGTACGGAACATCCGGATTGGATACCGCGCACTTTGTTTTGAAGGCGAAACAAATATCGCGCAAATATTTGTGACGACTACGATTGAAATCCGGTTTAATCGGACGACCGCAAAGCATGCCGAGATCGCGGAATAGGTTATCGGCCGTTTGCCGTCAACGTCACATCGATTGGCACGTGGCACAACCATATTGGAAAACGGCATCTCCGAGGATTACATGAACGAATCCAAAAATGGCATATGTTGACTTGTTGGCCATGTCGTAAAATGGCCTTACAAAAAGTACAATGTCACCTGTACCTTTTTTTACGATTACACCGACACCTGTACCTTTTTGTACGACACAGTGTTGTGATTGGTGTCGTACATCAGTAGATAGAGTTTTAGAGAGAGATAGGACTTAGAAAAATTTGGTAGATAGGACCCTCTCTCCGAGAGAGCTTTTGTACAAAAGGTCAACTTTGACCCACCATAACTTCCTGCTCAGGGAGAAAATTTAGAAATTATTTTTGCTATCGACTCAAGGGAGTCTTGCCTTCACACGGGTGAAGGTGTTTAGAGCTTTTGTCTGCCAGGGTGGTGGCATTTATTCTTGCTGAAACATAAAGTGGTGAGGGTTATCTTAGAGGCTTCGTGTGAGCTACCTACTTTGAGGACCTGTGGAGGTCTTAGAGTTTCACACTGTACGCACTTAGAAGGTTTATGGAGAAATTAAGACTTTGAGGTTGGATGTCGAAACCGCAACGTGCCCATGTTTATCTGATTATCGTCCTCTCGAAAACATCCGGAAATTCTATAATATTTTGGGAACTAGACGTCATGTTTTTATGTGCAAAATACATGATGAATGTCAGTATAATCAACTCTTCATCATTATAGGCACTATCACTTTACCGTAACAAGATGAACAAGATTAGAATCAATTCCATGTTTGTCTCGTTTTCAAAACCTTCATCGAGTTAGATTATGTTAAACCCTAAAAACTTGAGAAAATGTTTTTTTTTGTCGATTCCTTACCCGTTGGAAGGATATTTGAACACTTTCCAACGAGAAATGGTCGAGCAGGGTGGTTAGCATAAGAAAGACTAATTTTATTTTAGGGGAAAAATACTCGTAAAATAGTATTTAGAAATACAATATTGGCGAAACCATTTTTTTGCGTTAAAAAATAACGAATCCTTAAAGCAGATGTGGTGTAGAAGACAGAGTCCTTTTGCATCAAGTGATCAAATATGTGGTAAAGTCACTTGGTTGAAAGGTACAAGGTGCGTAAAGACTTGAAGTTAATACTGGTCGGTGTGAAGATTTTTAGAAGATTTTGAATATCCACTCAAATCCCACATGGTGCCACTCAATTTATAACAAGTGGTTAACTGACTCTTCGTGATCGAACATCGACTCATAGCCTATTCCCTTCGGAGCATTTGTAACTTTTTGCCCATTCCGATGATTTTCCTATAACTCATCAGAAAACAGGTCTTGTTCACACCAAAATTTTGGCACGTAACTCCGATTAAAGGGGTTATGTGACACGTCAAAGGCTTTTACGTCATCAAACATAGGCGTGAAAACATAGGCGAGAATGAATGTTTGAAGGACAACAACGGTGGTACAAAGATGGACAGTTTTTTTGCGCGAAAACAATGAAATAGCCGTTCGGATGTTGTTTTTGCTTATTCAGCTTTTGGGTTACCCTTGGCCTGTTTCAAAAAAAGACGCAACCTTAACATGACTTCAATATCCTCAAATATTTTGAGGAAGTTCTATTGTACGGTTTTCCGAGAACTTCTGAGAACAACAAAGTCGTTGCTCGGAAAGTCGTACATTATTTGAACGCCCGTCTGTTGGGGAAGTGAACTTTTTTCCAGTGGGAATAGGCTATCACGGTCATAGTGCATCACGCGTGTCCAGTAATTATACAGACACGTTAACTGGCAGTAATACTTGTATCACTTATCCATCAGGTCGTGCCACAAAGGCAACAATTTCTTACGTGTTGGATTACGATTGAACCACCAATTTCTTACGTGTTAGATTACGATTGGAACCACGTAGGATCCTATGAACGCGGCCGGGAATATTGAAAGATTTGAAAGTACAAAATCTGAACAGCGTATCTGTACGGCGGACGCATATTAAAATATATAGCAACGTCACGCGAATGTATAATTTGTGTTGTTTTGAAAGCTTTAGTCCTCACTAAGCTTCATAGGTGAGGGGAGTGTTTTCTCAGTACTTAGAATATTTTGTGAAAGTCTGGTTCAGTATGTACCAGAATTAATGTTACAGTAAACAGTGAATCCTCGCTTACATTCATGTATCATCGCGGGACACGATGTCGTCAACCAAGATCTTATCGTCAAACACGGTGGATTGCTGTCAGAATGCACACGCCCTATGCCACATGTAAGTTTTTTACTTCACGTCCGTTGTGGATCATATCTGACTTTGAATAGTGCAATAATAGAAACGTCATGTTTGTGGAAAGTGTCCTCCCGAAGACAACTGAGGAGTCTGTCCACATAGTGGACAGAAGGAGCGTTTGCTTCGAAATCTCAAAATCGGACGGTCTACATTTCAGCCCAAAAGTTTAGAGAATCTTGTCGAATCTCCAATAAAAATGTTTGATAAAAAAGGAAAAAAAACAGTACGGCGTGAGCACGAAAAACTACATTTTCTAGTAAACAACCTCATTTTTTGCTTGATGGAGCACGACCATCAATCAACCCGGCTCGTAGAATTGGCCGTACGATTAGAGAAACGACTGATGGAACTTGACCCTAATCCGCAAAAGTACAGCGCTGTAAAATCTCAATACCCCTTTGTACCTCCGTGGTATTTTCCATTGCACTTTTTAAAATAAAGTTCATATACCTTCAAAAGCTCAATGATTGCGATAGCTGTGGACACTGGGCTGACCTTTTATTTTACTATGCATGTACAATGTGTTATGCTATTAGTGTGAACAACGCAACAGTATATCTGCGCCGCGCCCCTCAGTTACGACCCTCGAACGTAATCAGAATTTTAATAATAGTTTATTTTCTTTTACGCTAGTGTAGATAAGATTAATAAGTGTAAACTACACTAATCCGAGAAGTATTTGAACTGTATCATATGGAATGTTTTAATACGTACGCTAACTATTCGTTACGTTGAGCAAAAAACATACAAATTGTCACATAATGGCGTCGACACGGGAAAATGGGTAGCGAGGACAAAGTTAAGCGCACTTAGCTTTGAATCATGTTAATAAAGACGGGGAATAGCCCTAACCTGTACTCAAATGTTCAAACGTAGACTACGGTAACACAAATACAATCGCTAAGTTATGGGAATGTGCAGACAAATTAATGTATGTATGTTTAGTTAGTGAAAATGTATTTTAGTTGGCTTTAAGTCATTGAACCAAAAAAAATGTTAATAACATAATTCTTTTCCTTGAAGTAATAATTTGTTTACACTAATAGTGATTCAGAGTGTAGTTTACAAAAGGAACAAAAAAATGTAGTTTACAAAAGAAACAAAAAAATATGGTTTTGACAACCGTGGGACATCGGGCACAAGAGTGTAGTTTACAAGGGGAACAAAAAGACAAAGGTGGGGATAGCCGTGTGACAACGGGCACGTGGGATATAAAAACCAGAACATAATGCATTGAAGCAGCCCGTGAAACTTTTGAAAGACGTCCTCTATCGCGAAAAACAATTGGATTCGCCCAAATCTTGGGGTTCATGCCATCAAATCAATGAACAAGGTAAGACAACCGAAAAGTAATGTAAAGGAAGGGGTTTGAGGGAATTAATGCTAAGTCAATGGAGAGGGAAAGAATCCTTAACGAGATACCCTTTTCAGAGAGAAGATATTTACAAGGATTGGGGGAACCATTAAGCTGGGGGCGAAATCACATATACCTATGTAAAGGGATCTTTGAGCGAACTAAATGCCTAGCTTGAGAGTCGAACCACCTGGACGATTTCGTAGAAATCGGATTTCGTAGAAACCATTTGCAGTGTTTGTTAATAATATGGTATTCGATGGTTGAATAAATACTTGCAAAATGAATTCGTACTATTGGAATGTCGATTAGGTTTCCACAATGTCGCAATTTGCCACAAAAATAAATACGTAGTTTGACAGAATTTTTCAATGTTTGCCCACCTGTGCTATTCATACGCAATGTTACTCTCGATTCCGCGCAATGCCTCAAAAGAACAATGATGCTTCTAAGTGTGTTGAATAACGTGATCTAAGACACAATATAAATGGGAATAATAACATTTCTAAAGTTACCCACTAATTTTATGTTTTTGTAACCTCCAAAATATATAATTATATTTTGTTGACATGTAAAAAATAAAAAATCGCAATTTAGTGCTACGCATAAATGGAATTTACTTGTTGTATAATGCTTTCATCAAACTACGCTTTCTTACTGATGGCCTATAAGCATAATTGGTATCAAATAAATAGGTAAAGCGTCAAAATTCTTTTTGTATTGTTGCGACGCAAGACAAGTGCTTCCTTACTATATGGGTTGAAACTACTTACCACTCCATTCGACCTAATAATAACTCATTGATTTCAAGGCCAATGGACCTAAAGGGCTCAAAGGCATGCGTACAAACCATTCGCGACACCGAGAATGTTCCACCTCGTAGGAGCGTCAAGTTAAATTTGTTCCAAAACCTAGACAAACACCATTGGTGTTCGATGGATGTCGTCCCCCGCCACATTTGAAAACGACGTTAGGGGGACGTTGCCGCCCCGTTAGAGATGACTTCTTCGGACTCGTCTCTTTAGATCGGAAGGACCACATTCTTCCCTCACCTAACGAAATGTCACGCACTACTAATTTGGAGAGACAAGGTTAACGCCTTATTGGTCATCTAGACCGTTCATCCTGACACGGCACATTCCTATGACTTCAAGATTAGGCACAAGAAGCATGTTCGACCATGTATGGCCAAATAAGCTATAAAAGGTTTATAATGGGAAACCCCTTAACCTCGAGGATCGGTTGGTCGGGAAATAATCAGGCCAAATGTAGCCAATTGAGAAAGTCTTCAAAAGATGCCTACCTAAGGGACGTACATCGTTTCAGGGCGTGAAAGATTAGGACGAGGAAGGTACTTACTTGGCAATGAGGAGTGTAGGCCCTTGGCAACCATCTATTAGTGGGCTGCCCTAAAGCATTTGAGGTGGATCTGAAGCTCATGAACTTGTATTAGGTCGAAAGTTACAGTATCAAAGAAAGAAATTCCACACAACCCTAACGTTATGGTGTATGATACTGTTGGCTTATGATCGGGTCAGGCATATCTTGCGCGTATTAGCTTAGGCTCGTTATGTCGTACACGAGAATCAAAGGCACAAATGAACGTTAGAAATGACGAGGCAAAACATCACTAACGGCCATACGAATAGATGAAAGCCTTAATATTGAGGATGCCTTTGGGCATGGCGACAAACAGATGATTAAGGAAGGTCGTCATATTAACAACGAACTTTCAACTCACAACGGCCGCCAAACCTAATGAAGGTTTTACATTTGACAATCGCTTCAAAACTAACGACTAATTTATTGTGGAGGACCACGAAGTTGACCATGGCCTTCCAGGTGACGGTGCCCTCCTGATTGAGAAACCACCTAAAGGTTGACAATCGCTTCCCGACTGACGATAACCTCATGGCTGAATATGACCTCAAGTGGAGCACCGTTGCCAAAACAATTGGAACACACTGACAAATAACCACTTTGGAAGCTAAGAGACTCCTCCACCTTTGAGCATGCACAATGCGGCACGAGCCCGACTTGTCTTAGGTTGAACCAGGCTAGCCCGCTTGAATAGAATCCAGATAAGAAAATTTATGGTGTTAGAGCTTCATAACAATTCTTCCACGTGAACCCTCTAACGTAAGCAAAAAGGAATAGATGGAGAGAAAGCATGCAACCTTACAAGACCAATTGACAGGGCCAAAAAATCGCCATGCTATGTCAAAGAATCTCATGTCACAAAGGGAGAGGCCATGCCCTCGAGGTCTTCGAAGACCACGCAATAGCCAACACCCAGGTAGAATTTTGGATACGGACACTCCACCACGGGCGATGGGTTTAAAGGTATCGTGTCAAAGAGAGGACTTTGATGAAGTCCCAACCAGTTAGTATAGATTAATAGAACTTTATGGTTGTGTTAAGATACCTTCATGTTCACTCAAGATTCTAAGCATTATTACCCAAGAAAACTTAGTCACGATATAGATTTTGAGTTTTTTATGTCTTGTAAGGATGAGCTCATAACCAAGGAGATAATTTGCCATCGTGCTTGTCTTCATTTGCCATCGTGCTTGTCTTCTGACTCTTTGTCACATCTGTGCATTGGGTTGGCATCCTTTGGCGATGTTGTTGAAAGTTGGTAGTTGGACGTGGAGTAAGAGGAGGAGAACTAGGACAAGGCGTTAGGATTGGGGAGTGAGTTTTTACCCTCAACTTTTTGTGCATTAGGGCGTGGAAACGTAAAGATAGTTTGCACTCTAATTGACTTAGTTGGATCGCTAATGGGTTTCTGAAAACATGTCAGCCAAAGTTTCTTTATTCTAAAGCCTCCATAAGATTGATATTCTTAATCTCACTAACGACGCACGGCCAAATTGGAAATGAGTGGGAGTTTGGACTCACCTTCCGTTGGGGTGAGAATAACGGGTTGGCCTATCATCCTCAACCTAAGACGTAGAACAGAACTCAGAAGCCCTATCAAACGTGAGGATTCAATTGTGTGGTGGTAAAAATGGCTTACTTATGAAACTTATTTTTTTTTCTCTCCCAAGGCACTATTGGAAAAGGTGTTCCGATTTTGGGGGCACCTAACTTTATTTTACGGTGAAAGGCTGCGATTGTAGGACCGACTCTCAGCCATGGGAATAAGACCTCCTCGCCCTTTCCCAATGGAGAACCTGATTTACTGAACTTGTGAAATTAATCATCTTTTCACGAAACTTTGGGGGCGATAATTACGCATAGGTTAGTAAGACGAGAGAGGGAAAAATCCAAGTGGGGGAGGTTTCACGGCAGGGTTGTCACCAAAGAGGTGATGATCTTGAGCTTCCTCACTAGTGGAGGAGGTGAGGGGAGGGTGTCTCCAATTGGTCTAAGGGATACATCCATGTAAGAAAAAGTTGGAAATGTTTTAGTTCCAAGGGTGTGACAGGGATATCCTTGCCCTGAAGCTCTGTTCTTTGAGATTCATACCCGTGACAATAATTTGGTGATAATGGGGAAGACCCCTCAGAATAGGGCAACTAGTTTTTTTCGGTTTGGAAAAGATTGAAATACCTTGGTTAAAGCTCCAAAAATGATTTCTTATCCTCCCTTCTCCAGATCTGGAGGATGTTAACCCCGCGATTTTGGAAGAAACTATCGGAAAAACAGAAATAGCTAAACCCGTTCTTAGTGGACTTTGGAGGGCGCGAATCCCACCAAAATTAAATAGGAGCTTTTGATTGTTTAGGGGGATTCGGGTCCTCGACCTTTGGGTGTTGAACGCGCTCCCGTTACGAAAAATGGGCCACTAGATGGAGGTGCATACATACAAAGGACAATTCGGACTTTCCTTCGACACCTGACCATCTTTTTGTCGCCATCACTTTGTTAGACGAGGGTCTATAGATCTTACCCCAAATCATGGAACTACCTCTACATCCCTGCCCTTGACGTCGGTTGTGGATACTACAACTTGTCAAAACATAATGGAGAGAATGATGGCTATCGTGAGTTTTAAGATGGAGAGGTTCGTTGCGAGAAATCCTACAATTTCCTTTGTGAGTCAAGATTGGAAAGTTAACCCAAGGACAGGGGTCCGTGGGTCGAAGGAAACTTTAAGTATCCACTTCCAAGTTCTGCCCGATTTGGAAATTCGAATTTTCCCAACATGGTGGAAATGTTAGATCGTGGAGCTCGGAAGGATTTTAAGGCGTGTAGAATTGTTACACCCAACCGACAAAGATAAACGCGGTGTTGCATAAAGTGGACAGGATTCTACGAAAATCTAAGATTTTTTTTTGCCGAAAGTTTTCCTGTCATACTTTCGTGGTTGTCATACTTTCGTGGTTTGCAGTGTTTATTTCTTCAAATTCTTTGAAAGGGTGGATTTCGATTGTTCAAAGACACAGTGTACAATTCGTATAGTAGCCTGGTACACAAGTACAAATTTCACATTAGATCGCATGGTTGAAAATCTTTGACGATTGTCAATATTGCAACTGTAGCCCACGTGGTACCACTCAGAACAGAACACGTATGTAAGATATTTTATTGGCACAACCTGGTGGCAACTCTTCCAAAAATAGTTGCTTGTAAATGGGTCTGTACGATTACTGTCACCATTTGATGTAAACCTTACTAAATGGTAAGTATAACCAAATAACTGACTAAACACAATTCCAACCATGGATGCCACTCAATGTGAATCATAAATAAGTAAAAAATATTCCCGTGTATTAAAGATTTACTTGTTTGCACAAGCATTTTGCGTGCCAAATCGTCAATTAACTTTAGTAGTCATCGTAATGATCAACAGTAGACAAGCCTCGATGAGATTCCACTTATGTTAAGCACAATTGCCAACGAAAGACGAAGTTACATTTTCTCGGTTTCGTAAACAAGTTAACACTATATGACTTAAAGGTACTTGTTTCGACAAACACCAATACCCAAAATTTGAGCATAAAACGGTTATAAGCATAGGAAAGGAGATAATGGGACGCAATAAAGCCCGTCGAAGTCTCCATGGTAGGTGGAATCTATGGTATGCCAGCCCTATCCTACAGTCATTTTCTTTTCATGTTAAATACGCTACAATAATTATACGTTGACAGGTCATCAAATCTGGCTTTTAGTTTTCTTAATGGCAATGTTCCAATGTCACGAGTCGGTGGAGCTCAATCATGAGCTACTTAGGATAAATAAAGGAAAAAGAAGAGGAGACTACACTGTGCATCACTATTGGTGTTAATGTTTTTTATTCTCTCTTTAAACGTCTTTTCTCAATGCACACTTGTCTGATTCTCCATGCATATATATACATGTCTGTACACACATATATATATATATATATATATATATATATATATATATATATATATATATATATATATATATATATATATATATTGAACAGCACTAAAACTTTCACTTTAAAATTAACTTTTAAAATTTATCGATATTTGAAGTTTACAAACTTTAACCTTTTATTTTAAATTATAATATAAAAACATGAAAAAAAAAATAGAGGAAGAAAAAATACACTTAACCGAAGGATTGGTTCAAAATATTCTTAAAAATTACAAAAATGGGACGCTAAAATCTTTAAACCTACTGGTGTCGTTTAAAATTTTCGAAACTACAACTCTCAATGGAACATTCTCACTTTCTTTTTTACCCCAAAAAAAAAAAAAAAATCCCTAAAAAACCCTTTAAAGACAAAAAAATCCAGAACTACCACTCTTAATAAAACCTTCCCCTTTCTTTCATACAAAAAAAAAAACAAAAAAAAAAAAAAAAAAAAAAAATCAAGGAGTAAAATTACCCGAACTACCGCTCCACAGATCACTTTTCGCTCTCAACTTCCTATTTTCTCGAAAACCCGGTACTGTACTTTTGTCTTTTTTTACCGTACTGTTGTCTCTTCCCAATATACTTTTCTCATTCCGTACAGCAAATTTGTCCTTTTCCTCCATTTCTTCATCTTTTCTCACACTAATTTCGTTAAGAAAAACCTCTACCCCAAAAGCCACCACCAAATTAAGCCCGAAAACTGCCGCGATTATATAGAATAAGACAAAATAAGCTACAGTCCAATTCGTACCGGAACTCGCGACGAATCCGTCCATAATTACGTACCAATTGTTAACCACACACAAATTAAAAGAAGTAACCATCGCTAAACCGAAATCGTTATAATTAAAAACGATATACCCATTTTCCCAGTATTCGGTTCCCTCTAATTTTTTGTTTTCGGTGTTAATTTGACCTCCGAAGATTTGAACTCCCACCAACGAGAAGAGAGAGCAAATCGAGAATTGGAGACCGAGAACGGGGAGGAGGATCGGGAAAAGGACGAAAAAAGTTTGTCTTATTATGTGCCATCGAGGGATGTGAGACGAAAGCGCGACAAGACGGAGGGGACGGAAAATTAAAGGGTACCGGATACTGCCCGAAAAAAAAATGAAAAGAAAAAACAAACAAAAAAAAAAGGTAAAAAAAAGAAAAAAAAAGGAAATGAAATGGAATGGAATGAAAAAAGGAAAAAGAAAACGGGAAAAAAAAGGAAAAAAAAGGGAAAAAGGAAAAAAAGAAAAAAGTTAAACAAATGAAAAAGAAGAGAAAAAGGGGGTGGGGGTGAGAGGAGTGGAAAGACCTCAATTTCTTTTTCAAAAATCTTTGGAAATTTTTAAGATCTAAAAAAACCATAAAAAAAACCATGAAAAAAAGGGAAATAAGAGGGGAGGGGAGAGGGAGAGAGGGAGGAGAGCAGAGAGAGGAGAGGGGAGAGAAAGAGGGGAGAGGGAGGGTGAAGGGAAGGGAGAGGGAGGGGGGGGAGAGAAAGAGGAAGAGGGAAATTCTTGGAATCATCGTTTTTTATTTTTTATTCTATTGAAAGAAAATTTAAAAGGAGAGCAAGAAGGAAGTGAGCCTAAAAAAAAAAAAAAAGGAAAAAGGAAAAAAAAATGAAAAAAATATAAAAAAAAAACTACGAAAAAAACATCAGTTTTTTTTAAACATT